>OY992883.1:83244601-83837101 GCA_963921405.1 Cepaea hortensis
TTGGAGATCGGAGAAAGGGACAGACAGGTCGTAGGTTTATCTGTGAAAGGGAATTTCAGGTCGCAGGTTTGAGATATGTGAAAGGGAATAACGGGTCGCAAGTTTGAGATCTGTGAAAGGGAATAACAGGTCGCAAGTCTGAGATCTCTGAAAGGGAATAACAGGTCGCAAGTCTGAGATCTGTGAAAGGGATAGACAGGTCGGATGTTTGAGATATGTCAAAGGAAATAACAGGTCGCAAGTTTGAGATCTGTGAAAGGGAATAACAGGTCGCAAGTCTGAGATCTCTGAAAGGGAATAACAGGTCGCAAGTCTGAGATCTGTGAAAGGGATAGACAGGTCGGATGTTTGAGATATGTCAAAGGAAATAACATGTCGTAGGTTGTAAATATATATGTGAAACAGACAGACAACCGCAGGTTGGAGGTCTGTGAAACAAACAAGACAGAATGGAGGTTGGACATTTGTGAGGGAGATAGGTAAAGACGAGGTGGGCATCGGTGAAACGACAGACCGCAGGATGGATATATCAGCAAGACACGCAAAGACGAGTTGGGCTTAAGTAAACTAGACATGTTTTAAACACAGTGCAGTTACGTGTTTATTCGTTTGTATCATTTGTTACATAATGTTCACAGAATTATATATTCCATAACACCATATAGCAGCGACGTCAGAAATAATAGACTTATGGTAGTCTGATAAAGAATAGGGCCCGTACCGTTGACTGTTCACCTCGCCCTCATTCATTCTCTGATGCGCGTCGAGTCGCCAGCTATTGATCTGTCCATCACAGCGGAAAGGCGTTGTCCATTAGTTTCAAGTTAGCAGCATTGTGCGACTGTCATAGGTCACAGACGTTGTTGTGTTGTGTTGTTTGTCTCTCTCTCTCTCTCTTCCTCTTTCTTCCTGTCATTATCATCAGCCACCAACGTACATAGTTTCCCGTCCGTCTCCCTGGCCACATCCAGCGTGGCCGAGGCGTTATATTTCAGGGACATTCTCAACGCCAGAAATATTTGTTGTAAACAGACGTTTTGTTTCGCTATGGCAACGACAAGACGCCGATTTTTATGCGGACGCTTACAGTCAATTTGAACAACACCAATTAATGTACAGAAATGGCGTAGATATTTCGTAGAAATATGTGTGTATGTGTTTCTTTCTGGATTTATTGATCGAATGTATTAGCTGCTTGGACGTTTTTTCCCCTACTCCGTGTGCTTAAATTATCCGGGGATTGAATCCGCAAAGATTTATTCATTTCTGACTTGCTCCAGATGTGACCACAAATTGTTGACATTTTGTTTGATTGTGTTCTCTGTTTGTGAAATGCAAATACCAGCTGATACATTGTCAGCTGTGTAGATACTGTGTAGATGGATGGCTAGTTCATTGGGCGTTAGCTTTCCTACCGTCGTACTTGACTTGGGGTTCGTTCCCCGATGTTCTGCGTGTTCGCTTCGTCCCTGGATAGCCTGTGTGTGTAAGTGTGTGTGTGTGAGAGAGAGAGAGATGAGAGAGAGAGAGAGAGAGAGAGAGAGAGAGAGAGAGAGAGAGAGAGAGAGAGAGAGAGAGATTCTGTATTCTTGTTAACTGACGCGGGAATAGTATATCAGACAAGTTGTACTTTGATATAGGTAGTCTGGTGGCAGATACTGGCGTTGGGGTGTGAAACTTGTTTTCACATATTCTAGGTCAGGGCATAACGAGGTAGGGTGGCCAGTTCACTTTGTTGCCATCTTTCTTTCCCAGACAGTTCATAGTAAATTGTCTGACACCTCTTTTATGAGGCCGGGTCGAGCCCAGAACCGTACTGGTTGGCGAAGGGGAAATAGGAAAGACGTCGGTTTCAATTCTAAGTGGATACTTTTACAAAAAAGGTTAGTCGCATATCCTTTTCAGGACGTCGCAGCCACCCCAGCATTTTTTTTGGGGGTGTCGAGTCGCCAGCTATTGATCTGTCCATCATAGCGGAAAGGCGTTGTCCATTAGTTTCAAGTTAGCAGCATTGTGCGACTGTCGGAGGGGGGGGGGGGGCTGTTTGTGATCTCTTGGCAAGTTTTACGCTCAGTAGTTTGCCATTGCTTTCTCAACGACCGACACTCGTATCATTTCGTAAAAAAAAAAAAAACCCAATGCGGTCTGCTGCCAAATCACTCGCAGCTGTGTTTCGAACGCGGTATGCGGGATTATGAATTGCGTCCGTAAACCTTCGCCACGGAGCAGACACTTTTACTAAACCTCCATAAAATGCTACACTCCCATCTGATCTCTGGACTTGTTGAGAATCTTCTTGAAAACTAATTTTCTTTGGTTGTACTTTGGGGAGACCAGGGTGTGAAACACAAATACCAGCTGGTGATGCATTGTTAACTCTGCGGATACGGTGTAGATGGATGGCTTGTTCAGCGGGAGCTTGCTCTCATGCTGTTGTTGTTGATTTGGGGGTCGTTCCTCCATGTCCTGCTTGTTTGATTTGTCCCAGGATAGCCGGTTGTGTGTGTGTGTGTGTGTGTGTGTGTGTGTGTGTTTGAGAGAGAGAGAGAGAGAGAGAGAGAGAGAGAGAGAGAGAGAGAGAGTGAGGAGAGAGCGAGGAGAGAGAGAGAGAGAGAGAGAGAGAGAGAGAGAGAGAGAGAGAGTTCAGACTTATTTTTGTTATTCTTGCTAACTGGCGCAGGAAATATTTTAGACAAGTTAGTACTTTGGTATGGGCACTCTCACGGCATGTACTGCCGTTAATGGTAAAGCTTTCGGTTTTCATACATTTTACCGAGTACATACCGAGGTGGATCAGCAGGGATGCTTTACGTCTCATCTTTATAATAAAACGAAATTAATTGTCTTGTAAGGGTGCTTTGTCTCATCTTTATAATGCAACGAAATTAACCATCTTGCAAGGGGTGCTGTAAGTCTCATCTTTATATTGCAACAAGCGACCCAGTCTTTAGATTCAGTACTCCCTGTTACCACTAACACAACCCTGGCCTAAAGAGAGTATCGGCTGCTCTTAAAGCAGAACCTCGGAGTCTGCTGCGGTAAAACTGTAGACTAGGGGTGAGGTAATCCTGCAGTTTTTTCTGTCGACCATTAAACGCCGGGGATACTGGTCCCACCGGCCCAGGCACATGTCCCAATCCACATCGAGACTTGCCCATGGAGTTACCACATATTCCAGACACGACATGAAACGTGATTATTTAGCAGTTATTGTAGATCTGAAAGCTACTGAGTTGTTGTCTACACTTGGCAGCCATACTTATGAAAGTGTGGGTGGGTCCTCGGCAGCTGATCTGGGGACCTGTAGAAGAGTTTGCAACTTTTGGAGACGACTGTAATAGCTTTCCCTAACGTTTAAAATTGCAGGGCATTTAAAAAGGTGGTGAATGGTTTCATGCGGATGAGAACGATGTCTGCGTAATAGTTTTTATGTGTGGGCATGTAGGCAAGTATTATAGTTTCACACGATTTCGCTTCGATCTTATTGGCTGACTGGCACCTTGTGTCTTGACAGACGATAGTTTGTAAAATGGAGTTACACCTCTTCGTACCACAAAGCCTGGGCTGAGTGTAGAGACCATGTGTTGCCCATGCAGCATGATCCTTCTCTCGGCCTGTCTAGTTTACTCCAGAGGAAAGGTAACACCAATACGTCTGGAACCAGAGGAGCTGCGGAAGCTGCCGGATCAACAATCAATGCTCTAACTGTCCGCCTATCCGAGCTTCCATCCTAGACCCGTTGTCGACCAAGGCTTGGGGCCTGGTCTCTCCTGCCATGACATTTAGTCTTTAGGTTGCATTTCCTTGCACAAGGATAAGGCTTGTATCCTCCAAATTGCACTCCTCCGCCCGAAGTCATTGGCACAATGTGGGGTGTCGAGTTTGGTAAGCTCCCCCAACATCTGGCGCTAACAGAAAGCAGGTAGTGCCGTCTACTGTCATACGGTAGCTCAGTCATATCTAAGACCTGACACATACTTAATGTTATTATTTAGCTGATAACTATAACTTCTGTTGTTTATCTCCCTTTGGGGCATAAACGTTAGTAGCATGTCCCTTACATGACGTCGCAGTCAACCCCAACAAGCTTTGGCTGATTGTGATTTCTTTTCAAGTTCAGTCTGACACTGCTTTCTGAATGACCGAGAAAAATACCACTGTAAGAAAACTAACGCAGAGCGGCTGCTGCCATATCATCTGCAGCTGTGTGTGGAATGCAGTATGCGGGATTACAAATTGCGCCCTTAACCCCTTCGCCAAGGACCTGTGATTGGGGCATAAGTCCTCATCCAGCTCACACCATGTTCTATCTCCTGCAGTTTTCGCAATGTCTTCCCCATGTTCTAACAGTTCAAACATTCTGATTGTCAATTCTGGACATTTTTCTGGGAGAAATTAGTTGCATAACAGAACCAAATTACGAGTCAGAAGTTGTAGGTACCAAATGTGTATATAGCAGAGCCAAGTAATGAGTAAACTAGAAATTGAAGAAGTTGTAGTAGTCGTTGCATGTTTATATAACAGAGCCAAGTCAGGCCTGAATTCTCTATATCACGTTCGTGCATACTTAATTAGACGTTGTACACATCAGGTGTTTGTATAATAGAGCCATATTGTTATGTTAATTAGAAGTTATGGGCCCCAAACGTTTGATTCAACAGTCATCCGTGTGTCGCGTTGTTGAAGAGTGAACACCAGATGGTATGTAACAGAGCCAAGTTGAACCAGAACTCGGTTAATGGTGCTATCAGAGAGCGTTTAGCCCGCAGCCTCTCTGTCAGAGCAAATTCAAGTTTTTCCACGCGAACAAATTCACCCTTATACAATTTTCAGTGGAACCTTCATCCTGCCATCGGGCTGAGTGTTTTCTTTAGACATCGATTTTTTATTTTGTAAATTGAGTGTTGCATTGAATGTGATAGATACAAACTGCCGGAGCTCTCACCAGCTCTTGGCGTGTGAGTCGGGTCTGGAGGATATGCGTTGTGACTGGTACGTGGAGATTTCAATTGCTGGGGGTACCCCTTGGGGTCATAAAAAATCGTAAGAAATAAATTCTCAAGTATAAATAAGCACTTATATAAGTAGAGGGAAGAAGTTCAGATTAGAGGACTTAGAGAATACACAAGTTGGAAGTCCGTGATATGGGATTTGAACCTGCCGCCTTAAAATGATGAAATATCTTAAATGTGTGGAAGTCATATTGCCGTTCTGGCGTTATGCCAGCTAGTCCACATTTACTATGTTGAATCACAACCTTGTGGAAGGAACATGCCCAACCTGGGTCTAATCCCGGCCAGTCCACATTTACTATGTTGAATCACAACCTTGTGGAAGGAACATGCCCAACCCGGGTCTAATCCCGGCCAGTCCACATTTACTATGTTGAATCAGAACCTTGTGGAAGGAACATGCCCAACCCGGGTCTAATCCCAGATAGTCCACATTTACTATGTTGAATCAGAACCTTGTGGAAGGAAAATGCCCAACCCGGGTCTAATCCCAGATAGTCCACATTTACTATGTTGAATCAGAACCTTGTGGAAGGAACATGCCCAACCCGGGTCTAATCCCAGATAGTCCACATTTACTATGTTGAATCAGAACCGCGTGGAAGGTACATGCCCAGCCTGGGCCTTACCCCAGCTAGTCCACATTTACTATGTTGAATCAGAACCTTCTGGAAGGAAAATGCCCAACCCGGGTCTAATCCCAGATAGTCCACATTTACTATGTTGAATCAGAACCTTCTGGAAGGAAAATGCCCAACCCGGGTCTAATCCCAGATAGTCCACATTTACTATGTTGAATCAGAACCTTCTGGAAGGAAAATGCCCAACTCGGGTCTAATCCCGGCCAGTCTACATTTACTATGTTGAATCAGAACCTTGTGGAAGGAACATGCCCAACCCGGGTCTAATCCCAGATAGTCCACATTCACTATGTTGAATCAGAACCTTCTGGAAGGAACATGCCCAACCTGGACTTAATCCAAGCTAGTCCACATTTACTATGTGGACTAAGAACCTTGTGGAAGGAACATGCCCAATCCGAGTTTAATTCCTGCTAGTCCACATTTACTATGTTGAATCAGAACCTTCTGGAAGGTACATGCCCAGCCTGGGCCTTATCACGACATGTCTGTCTGTACGGTTCTGATTCGTGACCTGGCTGATGTTAACCCCGATATGCCTCCTTGCGGGTGAAAGTTCCACCACCTGTCTTGCATTATCCTCTGGTCTTTGGGCTTGGAGATCTCTACCACAGTCCGCTTGGAGATGGTACCTTGGCAGCCATCTCTACCTCGCCTTCGTTCCGATAGAAGCAAACAAACTTCAGGTCCTAGACTACCTGAATGCCAATAAGTTGGGCTTAAGAGTCTTCCAAGGGGTTCGCAATCAACCAACTGCAGAAACCGTGTGTGCGCGGGAGCGTGCGTGCGTGTGCAAGTAAAATAATCCCTTTTACTTGCCAAGCTGCATATTGAGGGTATAGCGTTAAGCTCTTTGTATATTGACCGATCATCGGGATGTCGCATTTACTTTGCAGAAGGTCACTCTGATAAGATTCTCGATCTACTGCCATTTCCTCGACTTCGTGACAGTTGTTGCCCAGGATGCCTTTAGATACCTTGTCTCCGCCCTTGTGTTGTTTGACCCCAGCCTCTTATTTCGGGAACCAAGTTTTCCTGTATAGTTATTTCTAAACGGCTGTGGCATTTGATGTGGCCTAAATATTTCAGTGTCCTAGACAAGATATTGTTTATGAGCCAGATTTCTTCGCATTTCAGATATCTTAGAGTGTCAGTGGTTTTTTCTTCTTGATTGTCGGTGTTCTAGCAAGTTTTCCCTCCATTTTCTTCTGAAGCTTTTGTGAAATGTCTGCGAATCGCACCCGTATTGTGCATCAGTAAAGATGCAGTTTTCAAAATGTGGTAATATCGTTAGTATTACTTTGGTTCCACTTTTCTAGAAGGTTCTGCGCTACCCAGCTAAATAAGCTTTGGGGGCTACAGAGCCTCACAGGTCGGGGGAAAATACTCATCTAAGACACTGAGTATTGAACACCGGCAAGACTACAGTATTTGTAGACTTGTAACCAAAAACACTATAACACTATACTTGTTCAAACCCATTCTCTCTCTCTCTCTCTCTCTCTCTCTCTCTCTCTCTCTCTCTCTCTCTCTCTCTCTCTCTCTCTCTCTCTCTCTCTCTCTCTCTCTCTCTCTCTCTCTCTCTCTCTCAGACACACAAACTGTTTTATATTTTTATGTTGTCACTATCAGTATTCAGCATAGTTGTATGCTGCTGGCGTAAGCTACTTGTCATCTCTCTCAGCCCCAGTGTCTGGCTCCAGTCCACAGTGAAGTCTGTTCCACACTGGCCTTCCAATGCTTTTGTTTTCTATGCCTTGTTTGACCTTCCACCCCTGTTGTGATCACCGTATGCTGCGTATGTTGTTGGCTGGGTCTGCTCGTTCAACAGTGCTGGACTATGGTTATCTTTTAACGATGGTAGCTCATACTGCCCTAGACAGTTGTCTTACGTTAACCTACTGTGTCTACTGTAGACAGTGGTCTTTCGTTAACCTAATGTGTCTGTCCTAGACAGTTGTATTACTTTAAGCTACTGTCTGTCCTAGATAGTTGTTTTACGTTAACCCACTGTGTCTGTCCTAGATAGTTGTCTTACGTTAACCTGTTGTGTCTGTCCTAGATAGTTGTCTTACGTTAACCTACCGTGTCTGTCCTAGATAGTTGTCTTACGTTAACCTACTGTGTCTGTCCTAGATAGTTGTCTTACGTTAACCTATTGTGTCTGCCCTAGATAGTTGTCTTACGTTAACCTACCGTTTCTGTCCTAGATAGTTGTCTTACGTTAACCTACTGTGTCTGTCCTAGATAGTTGTCTTACGTTAACCTATTGTGCTTGTCCTAGATAGTTGTCTTACGTTAACCTATTGTGCCTGTCCTAGACAGTTGTCTTACATTAAGCTACTGTGTCATAGACAGTTGTATTACGTTAAGCTACTGTGGCATAAACAGGTGCAGGTGCCTTATGTTAATCTACTGCATCTGCCCTAGGCAGTTGCCTTACGTTAACTTAGTGTGTCATAGACAGGTGTCTTTTGTTAACATACTGTGTCATAGACAGGTGTCTTTTGTTAACATACTGTGTCATAGACAGGTGCCTTATATTAACCTGCTATGTAATAGACAGGTGCCTTATGTTAACCTACTATGTAATAGAGAGGTGCCTTATGTTAACTTACTGTGTCTGTCCTAGACAGTTGTCTTACATTAACCTACTGTGTCATAGGCAGGTGCCTTACGTTAACCTACTGTTTCATAGACAGGTATCTTATGTTAACCTACTGTATCTGTCATCTTAGGTGCCTTACGTTAACCTACTGTTTCATAGACAGGTATCTTATGTTAACCTACTGTGTCTGTCATAGACAGTTGCCTTACATTAATCTACAGTGTCATAGACAGATGTCTTATGTTAGCCTACTGTGTCATAGACAGATGTCTTATGTTAGCCTACTGTGTCATAGACAGATGTCTTTTGTTAGCCTACTGTGTCATAGACAGATGTCTTATGTTAGCCTACTGTGTCATAGACAGATGTCTTATGTTAGCCTACTGTGTCATAGACATATGTCTTATGTTAGCCTACTGTGTCATAGACAGATGTCTTATGTTAGCCTACTGTGTCATAGACAGATGTCTTATGTTAGCCTACTGTGTCATAGACAGATGTCTTATGTTAGCCTACTGTGTCATAGACAGATGTCTTATGTTAGCCTACTGTGTCATAGACAGATGTCTTATGTTAGCCTACTGTGTCATAGACAGATGTCTTATGTTAGCCTACTGTGTCATAGACAGATGTCTTATGTTAGCCTACTGTGTCATAGACAGATGTCTTATGTTAGCCTACTGTGTCATAGACAGATGTCTTATGTTAACCTACTGTTTCATAGACAGATGCCTTATGTTAACCTACTGTGTCTGTCCTAGACAGTTGCCTTACATTCATCCACGGTGTCATAGACAGGTGCCTTATGTTAACCTACTGTGTCATAGACAGGTGCCTTATGTTAACCTACTGTGTCTGTCCTAGACAGTTGCCTTACATTAATCTACTGTGTCATAGACAGTTGCCTTACATTAATCTACGGTGTCATAGACAGGTGCCTTACATTAATCTACTGTGTCATAGACAGGTGCCTTATGTTAACCTACTGTGTCATAGACAGGTGCCTTATGTTAACCTACTGTGTCTGTCCTAGACAGTTGCCTTACATTAATCTACTGTGTCATAGACAGTTGCCTTACATTAATCTACGGTGTCATAGACAGGTGCCCTATGTTAAGCTGCCGTATCTGACGTAGACAGTGGCTTTAAAGTCAGACTACTTTTCTGTTGGCGATAGCCAGAGAAAATTCTGGACAGTCTTGTGTCATGGCACGGAAGTGTGTCAGCACACGAGTTGGTACATGCCATTGGAGATCGCATGATGTGGAGAAGCATTATAGACCACGTCAGTCAAGGCACATGATGATGATGATGACGACGATGATGATGATGATGAGGCCGAATAGACTATTGCTTAGACTAAATAAAAAAAAAAAACCCAACCACGAGAAATAATTTTTATAATTCGGCTCTGGTTTGTGTTGAGAGAATCGCCTTGTGTGCTGTATGCAGGGAGACTGAGGCACTTCGGAAGTTAACCTTGTGCAATGAAATCAATACAGCCATGTGTTAGTTTGAGGAAAGTGTTCTACTCTACCCGCCTCTCCCTCCCTCTGTCTCCCCTCCTCCAACTGTATTGTGTACTTCTCCTCCCGTCGGCCATCTGTACTTAGCCTGTCAGGTAAAGCGGAGAGAGGCTTAAGGTGACTCGGCAGCCGTGGATTGATCTGTTTGCCATGTCCACTTTAGTCTCATCTTGTCTAAATGAGTCCCGAGTTTATTGAGCCGGCCATAATCCTGGCGAAAGTGGGTCTTTCTGTGAAGAGAAGGGCAGTTCCCGACTTCAGCCGTGGGTAATCGCCTAGTGAAGTGGCATTTGACGCTTAATTAAACATTAATTCACACTTATTGATTGTTGGACGTGCTTCACATGCCATCCACTGTCCACAAGGAGCGGTGTTCCGGTTCCATCTTCTCGTTGCTTGAAACAGTTTGAGTTAGCGGTGTTCACTCAGACATTTACCCCGGTTTAAAAATAATAAGTGGAAATTTGTTCGAGGTTAACCAAGAGCACAACAGGAACGAATGGTCTGGGGGGTTAGTACGTCTGTCTGACACATCGTTGGACTGTGTTCAACCCTCGTTAAGGCTACCAGTTTGAAAAAGAAAAAAAAAGCACCGCCTAGTCTGTACACAACGTGGAGAATGGCCAGTGGTCTTTACTCCTTTGCTGGCACACATCAGTAGGGGTACTAGACTGCATATTGAAAACAAAAGCTGGTAGCTTAAGATTTCTTCTGTCCTTTGTGTTGGCGTCTTTTGACAGTAAAATACCCAAAACCTGGACCTAATTGCAGCCAGTCAATTTTCTGGCCATCACCTCTTGATTGATTGATATTTGTTTATTTCTCTGCATGAAAGAACTCTGTAGGCATATTGTTCTCATGTTTTCTCAATGTATGTCATAATCCAGCTCCAGTGTCTTCACCTGTTTATTCACTGGTATTTTTCTAGTTCTCTAGAGCTCTACATTGGTGATTCTGTCACCTTTTGTATTCCGGCTCTATAATGATCTGTTCTAGCACATTTGAATACACTGCTACCTTGTATTGTGTTTATTATTATTCCTATTGAAGTGAGGTTTCACATGAGACCAAAGGGTTATCATTTGCTTGGTGTTTTCTTTCCCCTATGAATTTTGAAACTAAATTGTTGTGATATGGTTTATCTTGCATCTCATATCGTGTGTGGAGCGGGAGGGCAACGCCGTCAGCGACGTCCACATCATCAAGCTGCTTTCCTCCGAAGTCGGAGAGTGCCTGCCTGTACGGCGAGGAACCACCAGTCTGCACACCAGTAAGCCAGACATGGGACAACGGATACTCACGAAAACCTCAGATCCTGTATGATATCACACTGATGTTGGACAACAGGATGCCTTCATCCGACATACAGGACCCCGCGTTGGAGCTCAAGCCAACAAACACAAGCAAGCAAGCAATCAAGCTGCTTTGTCAGAGGAGTCCATTGATTTCCATGCCTGGCGGTACTTATTGTTTTCATATCCATTCTATAGTTGGTAAAGATAATAAAGGTGGCAAATAGCGTCCCTGTCTCCCTGTTATTTCAAATACTTCTTTTGATTTTCCCGCACCGAGAAAGGGGGCTTCGTACAAGGGACTTCTCATAAGTCTTTAGCCTAACCATGAAGGAGTAGGCGGAAAAAATTGAAATTTGGCACAGTGCTAATTCCTTCTCAGTGTAGCCACCACCTGAATTTATGCATTTCTGCCATCTATGCGTGACCTTAAAAAGACCTTCAGAATAAAACAACCTATTTTTTTCGAACTAAACCAGTTATCACAAGACAGTATGCATCTTCGTCACTGTCAAAACAATTTCCTTTCAGCTGTTTTTTTTTTTTAAGATTTGGGAAAAGAAAAATGTCTGATGGAGCCAAATCTGGAGAATATGGTGGGTGTGGAAGAATTTCAATATTCAAATCGTTGGCAGTTTGCAGCACAAGCCGTGCTTTATGGGAGGGCGCGTGCTTTATGGGAGGACACGTTGTCTTGAAGCAAAGGCAGAATTTGCGTACGCGCCAGGCCTTGTTTTCTGGTCACAGTCTTTCTTAGTTCGATAATAAGATCTGCATAGTACTGCCCATTAACCGTGTTGCGATGAAACATGTAATCTTTCAATATGACACATTTGGCATCCCAAAGAACAGTCAGCATAACTTTTCTTGCAGATTTTTGTGCTCTTGGCCCGGGGTTTTCCACTGCATGCTAGCAATTTTGAATTCTGGGTCATAATGGTGAATCCAAGTCTCATCTACCGTCACCATGGTCGTCAGCATGTTTTTCCACCGCCACATGTTAAGCAACTGGCCACAGCAATCAACCCGTGTTTGTTTCTGTTCACATGTCAGCAGGCGCGGGACCCAGCGGGCACACACTTTTCTCATCTTCAGTCTGTTGTTTAAAATTCTAAAAACTGTACTCTTACTCAGTTTTGCTGAACCTGTTATCTCTGCAATTGTCATTTTCCTATCCTGGTCTATGATTTTCTTAACGTTTGCAGCATTTGTATCATTGCACTCTGATGACGGTCGTCCTGATCTTGGCAGATCAGCAACTTAGGAACGGCCACGCAACTGCAAACACCAATATCTTACAGAAGCACAGGAAGGACAGACTTCCTGAAACACTGGCTCCATCTCCCTGTGTATTTCTGTAGGTGTTTTCCCTGTAACATCAAGAATTTTATCACAATCCTGGCGTCTGATTTCTCCATTGTTCTGACAAACCGTTGGATGTGCAGATCTGGTCAAATAGGGTGTGTTGTGCCATGCACCATATCGGGGAAACCAGTTGAGGAGGGAAATTCATAATTCATATGTCCATTAAAAATTGAATGAGCTATACATGTGCCAAATTTCAATTTTCTCCGCCTACTCCTTCATAGTCAGGCTAAAGACTTATGAGAAGCCCCTTGTATATCTGTATATGTTGCCTTTGTTAGGTTAATGATTTTCTGTAGGATTCCATAGTGCCTCATAGGTTTCCTAAGAGATTCCATATCAATGTTGTCAACGGTCTTTTCATAATCTTCATAAAAAAACTGGTGAATTCAGTTCCACGTTTGGCTCTTCTATTGTACGTAATGTAGCCACCTGGTCAGTAGAGGATCGGAAGTCTGCTTGTTCATCTCTTAGTTGTTTGTCAGTGTCATTTCTTATTCTCTCCAGAGTGACGCTGCTTAAATATTTTCTCAGGAACTGGCAGTCATGTATCACATTGGCGAATATTACCAATAAATACACCACGCATCACTTAGATTACGGAGTTCGTTGTCAAATACCATGTGCCTGGACATTGGGCGGATTTTACAAATAGAACTGGGCTTTCATGTCAATCCAGCCTAAAATAGTTTCCAGGAAATGGCATGGAAAGTAATGCCGTGATCGTGAGCACGTCACCCACCGAATGCCGACTGGTCTGTAAGAATATGGGTCGCGCACCTTATGTCCAGCGCATCTAAGTCAAATGGTCCGTTACTTATGACTTTAGTTACGGACATTACAGTAGCTGGACATTTCCGTACCTGTTGCCGTCATTGCGCAACCGAATATTGCCGTCTTTAAAGTCATACACGACACAGCCGAACATTGCAGTTACATTTTTATACACGACACAGCCGAATATTGCAGTAATTGTTATACACGACACATACACGTAGGCAGTGGACTGAGTCGCTGCGGAAGTCTGGTGTCCGTAAAGTCACCTTCATCTTCGTCCCGGGACATGCGGGAGTCGAGGGAATTGAACGAGCTGATAAACTGGCTGGCTCTGCACCCCCCATAGATGGCCAGCCCATGGATCGTGCCGATGTTATTAACGTCCTTAAAGATATGTCGAGAACAGAGGACTTTGACGTCAGTGAATCCACATCGCTGTCCAGGATGAAAGACTTGGGAGTAAGAATTGGCACAGCCAGACACGAGAGGTACATCAGGAAAACGAGGTGCCTCGTCAACCAACACTGAACTGGCACTATTAGCCACCGAACGCTGATGCATATGCAAGGGGGGGGGGGGGGGGGTCTGAGCACCTATGGACCTGTCCGGAGTGTAATGAAAATACCCCAACTGATAACTGATACCTGATATACGACGCAGCCGACTATTACAGCAACATTGTCATACGCGACACAGCCGAATATTGCCGTAATTGTTGTCATACACCACAGATACACGGGAGAACCTGGCTGTTATTAATGTTGCTACAAGAAGTTTCTATCAGTAGATAGGCAGTCTCTCCGTGTGAGAATTATGCTCATTATCTGAGAAGCCTGGAATTCTGTATATATCACCACTGATATCTCTTTCACAGTCCCTGTCTGTCATCTGTCTGTTCGTCCGTCCGTCCGTCTGCCTGTCTGTATTATTTGTCCCAAGCAATGATGATTACGTTTCTCTCTGTCTGTCGATCGATCTATCTGCCTGTCTATTCATCGTCTCCTTCCTGTGAGTTCCACGTTTGACTACAACTTCCAACTTAAGTCGGCAAGGCACACAATGGTAATGGATATCTATTTTCAACAGCCTATTCCAGCGAGTGCACTAGCAACTTCCAGTAGCAGCCATGTTTATGGCGTGCCGGAGGGCTAGCGTTTATTTGGCCATACTTTATGTAGCGGTACGTCTGCTGCGCATGCCCAGGCCGCCGGACATGATTGGTGCCTGTAAATCCGGGAACATTTCTCCCAGGCGGCCCTTCGACGTCTCAGAGAGTGATGATTAGTCGGCTAATTTCATTAGGTTGTCTGCAAGCCCGCCAGCTGGGACTAGCATGGGTTGTCGACGACTGGTGGTATGTGTTCTGTAACATACGGTCATGATTTGGAAGAGGAAAAAGAGGGTTTGATATATGGGTTCATATTTTGTAACATTGATGTAACTATCGTGGGCTGTCGACGTCTAATGGTATGTGTTCAGTACCTCACGGTCGTGATTGGGAAAAGGGTGTGGTATATGGGCTAGTATTTGTTAACTAGTATTTGACTAGCAGAAAGTGAGCAAGAGTTACAAGACCTAGTGGAACAAGTAAACAGGCACAGTGCAGAATGTGGCTTAGATATTAACATCCAAAAAACAAAAACTATAATTAGCAGTGAAAAGGAAAGGTCATCAATGAACATCACAGTAAACGGGCATATACTAGAACAAGTAACAAGTTTCTTCTATCTTGGACATATAATGATAGATGATGGCAGAAGTGAAATAGAAATCAAAAAGAGAATAGGAATGGCCAACAATGCTTTCAACGGCATGAAATCAGTATTAACATCTAGAGAGATTAATAACGCATTAAAAATGAGAATTGTCAAATGCTACGTATATTCAACGCTACAGTATGGCTCGGAAGCCTAGAACAGGTAACTAGAAAAGTCGCATTGAAGCCCCGGAGATGTGGGTATACAGACGAATATGTGGTATTTCATGGAAACAAAAACAATCAAATGCAGTTCTAGAAAAACTGGGAATGGAGAGAGAGAGAGAGAGAGAGAGAGAGAGAGAGAGAGAGAGAGAGAGAGAGAGAGAGAGAGAGAGAGAAAGAGAGTTGATTAAATAAATAAAGAGGAGGCAGGTGAAATATTTCGGCCACGTTAAAAGACATGACTCTTATAAAAACCATACTGGAAGGCAAGGTTGAGGGCAAGCGAGCAAGAGGTAGACAACGATACAAGTGGGAAGATAACATCAAGAGATGGATGAGCATCAGCCTGACAGAATATACAGTCAAGGCGAGAGACAGACAGTGTTGGAGATCCATTGCAGCCAACCTTCACTGTGGAGACGGCACCTGGTTGATTGATTGATTAATTGATTTTGTAACAGTGATGTAGCTATAGTGAGCTATCAACGTCTGATGGTATGTCGCTTAAAAGTCGACAGGGTCGACTTCATTGCACCGGGTGTTATCCCGTATGGCTCGGTCCCTTTCCGCAGAACGGAAAGCGTCGCACAAAGCACGAACTCCGTAGCTTTTAGCGACGACCCACAGGAGTCTCCGAAACATTTAACTAGCGTTATTGGCGTGATTTAACTGATGTTATGTGTTCTGTACCACACGGTCATGATTTGGAAGAAGGGGTGATACATAGACTCATATTTTGTAAACAGTGGAGACTCATAGTTTGTAACAGTGGAGACTCATATTTTGTAACAGTGCATGTAACTAGCGTGGGTTGCCGATGTCTGATGGTGTATGTTCTGTAACACACGGACATATATGGAAGCGGGTGATATGTATAGGGTCATATTATGTGCCACGATAGGATTGGGATGCGGCGGTGGGGTCCGTGAAATAAGTGCGTAAATTTGTGTTTTTGTTTTAAGAATCGATGTTCCAGCCCCTCGGGCAAATCCATTGGTGATCCGTCACCCCCAGCAAGGTGAGGCGCTGATCGTTCCAGTAAGACACCGAATGTAAACGCGATGGATTTGACCCCTTACACTTCCCTACTTGTTGCAAATCTTGCACTTGTTTGACCACTTTATGAAACGACAGAAACGTGAACATGCTGTGACAACTGGACAGATTTGCGGAAAGAGAGATAAAGGAAGACAGTGAGAGAAACTTCTTGACAATCTTGTGTCATGGCAAGGAATTGTTTCAACCCACGAATTCATACATGCCATTGGAGATCGTTGTGGCTTATATCCAATCTTAGGCATCTATAATTATGCCGGCCTATCTTTTATTGTGTTTGCAACTAGTAG
This sequence comes from Cepaea hortensis, assembly GCA_963921405.1. Lineage (NCBI taxonomy): Eukaryota > Metazoa > Mollusca > Gastropoda > Stylommatophora > Helicidae > Cepaea > Cepaea hortensis. The sequence continues at coordinate 83,261,090 of OY992883.1, forward strand.
GCGTTCATAGACAAAGGAGGTACATATGCAACAAAGGTTTAGAGGAAAAGGGGATGAAGATAAACGTGGTTTAGAAAACAGAGCACGCAGTTCTGTGCAGCCGATTTGAGAGGACTGATAAAACGATGGGATAAGTGCATCAATGTTGGTGGAAATTATGTTGAGAAATAAAGGGACATTGTATGTATAAAACTAAACTGGTTTCAAGCTGTTATCATATTTAGTTATTTTTCTACAGCCATTTGTGGCTTAACTTATTAACTTACCCTCGTATATTATCCTACTATAGCCATCACAATAGACAGGTAACAGCAGCCATGTCTTATTTTGCTTCTTATCACACTTCCATGCTACACAAGATCTCTCGAGATTTCCACATCCCCCATTCTGTACAACGCAATAACGAGTAATTAACAACACGAATTTAAATGAGTTTTCTCATTCTTTTTTCTTTTCCTTCTTAATATTAACACCTTGTACACCCTATTTTTAATGCCAAGAAAGAAGATGGATCGTTCATTCCAGAATTTTGTTGGATTTTTTTAGGGGGTCTGAATTTCTGTGCCTTTAGGAGCAAGTTATTCATGCTGTCTTGCAGATGGCTGAACATTTGCATACTGTGTGATCGTTAGAGGTGATGCCTCAGATTAAAAGCAGATCCGTTGGTTGCCTAAGTCGGTTCAGCTTCGATGTGCAATCACAAGTGTTGGCAGATGGGTGTCACAGAGACGGATCCAAGGGCGTGATTGGCAGATGGGTGTCACAGAGACGGGTCCAGGGGCGTGATTGGCTGCCATCAGCCGGTAACACTGGGGTTTTCCTCATGCATTGCTTTGGCGACGTATGAACGCAAACACATGTCTGTCTGGCTGTCTGTCTTATCACTGTCTGTCTCGTAGCTGACTGTCTGTCTTATCTGTCTGTTTCCCTATTTATATCACAATTTATCTGATACCTGTCTGTCTTATCCCAGCCTGTCTATCTGTCTGTATCTATTTTTTTGTGTGTCTTATCTCTGTCCTTTCTATCTTATCTATGTTTGTATGTCTAGTGTAGTATATGTGCGCGCGCGCGTATGTCTTTCTGGTGTCTTTCAAAATAGATTACTCATTGTGGCTGTCCAAAGATTTTTATTTTTGAATTCTTCTGTAACGCCACATCTCTAAGGTCTCTAGGGATTTTCTTCTTCTTTGCTAATTGTCCAGGATTCGCAGCCACATGTTAGCACCGATTCCGTGTAACATGCAACAGTTCTGTTTCCAACCTCCGATGACAGTGATTTATAGCATTAGATATTCTTATTTTATAAAATGCATGTTTTTGCTTGTCCTATTCCTCCTTGCACTCAGGCATACACGCGTGATGGTTCTAACGCTTCACAGAAACATGACAGGTTTCTGCCTCTGGGAATCACGTTCCATCTCTGTGATACAGCCTCCATGTGATGTTGACCATACACCTAGATACTTACATTTCTGTTCTTATCCAAATTAATACCATTAACTAGAGATGATTCATTTCCCTGATATCACCATTACTTCTGTCTTCTGTTATTCAAACTGAGGTTCTTATATTTTTTTTTTCACTTTCTCATTTATTCGTCCGGTGGCATGAGCAGTGCGTAACCTCTTCCCTGGGAGTATTTTGAAATGTCTCTATCATAAACTGATAGTCGCTGTCGTGTGTACCTAACACATCTTTGTATCCTCCTGCGTTGTGGTCCTTATCTTCTCCGTCTCCTCGGTGTACCTAATTACCTGTTCTAGACTTTCATGCCTTTGAAAATGCCCAGCATATTTCATTTTCCTCTCTTTACTTATTTTAGATCTTCTTCTTCTTCTTCTTCTTCTTCTTCTTCTTCTTCAGCGTTCCGAGCCATTGAGGTTCTTTGCTGCAGATACAATCCGTCTCCATTCGTCTCTCTGGTTGACCTTCTCTTGCCAGTCGTTGATTCCAAATGCTTGTAGGTCTGTATATATATTATCTCTCCACCGTCTTCTTGGTCTACCTCGGGGTCTACGGTCATTTATTTCCTGAGTGTAAGCGAGTTTTGTTTCCCTATTATCTTCCATTCTTTCTATATGCCCCAGCCATTGTAGTCTATTAGCCTTCATGATATTTTAGATGCCGTGTAGAAATTATTATTGTGATACCAGTGTCTACCAGAACCCCAATTTTCTCCTATATAATGTCAGGACTGGACGCCTTTACTTTCTCCATGTTAAAAATGCATCTCAACTTCCGCAGTAAGTATTTATGGACCGACAATTGTGCGTTGCGTATTTCCACATGGCCTCTCATCATTGTTTAACTCTTCTATGTTGAGTCGAGTCAAGAACCGACATAACAGAACTCTGGATATTATCATACGTGCTCCATCCTTATCGTCAGCAGTCAGCGAGGAGTCCCAATTCTAATGGTACCAGTAGCATTCTGACTATTTGTCTGCCTGGCCTTTCTGTTTGAGTGTCGGCCAGATCCACTGGTCACTCCATGTTTGAGTGTCGGTCAGATCCATTGGTCACTCCATGTTTGAGTGTCGGCCAGATCCACTGTTCATTCCATGTTTGAGTGTCGGCCAGATCCATTGGTCACTCCATGTTTGAGTGTCGGCCAGATCCACTGGTCACTCCATGTTTGAATGTCGGCCAGATCCACTGATCACTCCATGTTTGAGTTCGGCCAGATCCACTGATCACTCCATGTTTTAGTGTCGGCCAGATCCACTGGTCACTCCATGTAATACCATTTTCTGCAAGCCGTGATGATGTACTGTGATTTCCATATGTTAATTATATTATTTTGTCCCAGTAATGCTGCACCATCCTTCAAGTTAGAACATGGAATTGTATTTCTGGTTTTCTTTCTTGTTAAGATATTTGTTTGTTGGTGCATGGGGTGAAGAAAAGTCTATCACATGATTTGTCTGAATCTCTGATTTAGCCAAGTTTCTTAAACTGCTTTGCATTTGTTTACTGATTCTTTGTGAATTATATTATATATTTCCTTATCTTGCTTTTTCTTTCACCCATTTTTAAGAGAATTTCATTTGTCGCCTATTTCTCTTTAGGAATTGTATGTATAAATTTAAGCAAATAACACTTTTACCCACATTGAGGCGTCCTCTTTGTCTTGAGTTTTAATCACATCTTTCTTATAACTGGAACATGATCGCTAGCGCAATTTATTCATGGTCCAGTTTTTGCTTCTACTAAAGTGCTTCTAAACTGCTCTTAACTTAACTGCTTCTAAACTGTTCTTGCTAAACTACGTCTGAGTCTCCTTGGAACGAATATGTAATCAATTTGATGGCGAACATTATCTCCCGGGCTTTTCCCTGTCTGTAATCGTCGAGTGTGGTTTTAGAACCAGGTGTTACCTATAATCATATAATTGATTCTGCCCTTGTTATTAATGTCACATCGCTCATCCCATTCGTCTAGACAGGGACGGGGGGACATCCAGTTCTCGGGCCGTACAAGTCTCGCTAAATCATTTGGCAGGTAGACGCAAACGGGACTGGAAATCCAATAAATCTAGGAGCTTTTTTCATAGAAACATAAGTTGATATTAAGTTAATCATAATAAATATAACGTACATTTTGAAAGGCAAGTAATGAACGACCATTGCAGATAGACAGGACGACACACACGAGTACATAACGGGACAAACACGTATGCTTCTCGTCGGCTTCCCGCGGCAGCCCAACTGTGGAAGGGACAAAAGCCTTCAGCGACACTTGAATATACTGGTGAATGTGCGAAACTAATGGAGGCGTTTGTGGAAAAATTTAAGGACGTGAAAAGTAAAGAAATGGAATTGAACATCTTTGCTACATCGTTCAATGTGGAACGAGCTGAAGTGCTTGATACCCTACATCAATAAATCACTCAGCCGAAAAGCGACGATGAGCTGAAAGCGAAGTACAAAAACCTCCCAATGCTCGTGTTCTATAAACGTTACATAAGCAGTGATGAAATTCCCACTTTGGGGAGACGTGCATTGAAATGTGCATCTGTGTTTGAAACAACTTACTACTACCAGCAGTTACTTTCAAAGCTTACTTACCATCGCAAAGAGCCGACTGCGCTCCAGAATTACCGTAGTGGCTTCCGGTCCCCAGCTTGTGGTTAGGCATTGAACCGCTACGGCATCTGGAGTATTTATCTTTGTGGCTGCGGTTTGCATTTTGCATTTTCCTCATGTTGGACTGGTAGAATATGGTTCCGTCGCCCTGCTACTGAGTGCGTGGCGCGACTCTGTGAACTGTGATATTCACGTGGAATGTTTTTACATGTCCGCTTTTGTTTGTACAGTGACCTGCATGTTCGGAACTATGGCCACCGGCTGTTGCTGAATTGACTTATTTGCCTTTTCGGTTCACGAGTGCATTTTTCAGGAGACTCCTTGGAGTCGACGCTGGAGCTACGGAGTTCGTGCTTTATGCGACGCTTTCGGCGGGTCGCCCTGCGGATAGAGACAGAGCCATGTGAGAAAACTCGGGTCAATGAGGTCTTTCTGGTGACAGCCGATTCCATCTACGATGAACTGTGGTTTTCGTGGATGACTTTTGTGTTGGCATTCTTTCGGCGGCATTATGCACAGTGCACCTGTGCGGGCTGTTGGATTGCCGAGACTCCTTTCTGTTCCACTTTTTCACATTGGACAGCGGGGAGAATTTTGTGTGATGTTCACTGACACAGGAACGGAGCATAATGGAAACGACCCGTTGCTATGAAGTTGGAACCTCAACTGACTGACTGACTGACTGGCTGGCTGGCTGGCTGGCTGGCTGGCTGGCTGGCTGGCTGGCTGGCACAAACCTGGGAAAGCACTTGCGAGATGCAGCATCATCAATATCGGCCAGCGTCACATGCCTCACCAAAGAGAAGCCGTTCCAGCCATCACATTTGGTGTTAGTTAATTAAATTACATGTTTGTCCAAATATAGCAGGGCTATTTATTGAAGTCCCCAAGCTATTTCACACGTTTTGCACTGTTCAAAGACGACTAACTCATGAAATACATTTATAACTTATTCCTAGCATATCCCTGTATTATACTCAAATCCAGAGGTTTGCCACACAGTTTAAGTAATAATATACTATCTGAGATGGAGTTTCGCCAATTTCACCGTATGAGATTCTGCACAATTCTTTAACTGTTTTTGTTCTTCTGATCCAAAATTATGCCAATTCCTTTTGTATTCCTTCCCTCCAGAGTTTCTCTGTTTATCTAAATACTTACTCCCACCCTTGGTCACTGCATTTAACTGATATCTAATATGTTGACATTCGTTCTATCCATTTCATACTTGGCGTTTCACAGTTTGCCATATTGCATGTGAAAGTTATTTAAAGCAATTAATTGGCATACATTAGCGGGATGACGATTTGCACCTGCAGAACATGACGCTTCCTACCTGACGAGGTGATTCTACTGGAGCCTTCTTTAACGGCGTTAACTATATCAAACCCTTTATTAGGAAGCATGTTTTTACTAGGGATAAACATAAAGGTAATTTTCTAGTGAATTCTGACGTTCTGTTAAAGCCTCTGGGTGTTTATGCTCGTGGCTATCGTTCCATTTGTATTTTCCTCATGTTGGACTGGTAGTTTACGGTTCCGTCGCCCTGCTACTGAGTTGAGTGCGTGGCACATCGCTGTGAGCTGTGAATTTCGTGTGAAATGCTCTTAAACCTGAACGTGGTTGTGGAGCATGATCTGCATGTTCAGAGCAATGGTGGATGGCTATGTCCCAGAATTGACCGGTTTTTGTGCCTTATGCAGAAAAATGTGGTGGCTGGTCTTCTGGTTGACTGCCGCTTCTTTTGACGATGAACCGTGCTTTCGTGGAGGACTGTTGTTTTGGCATTCTGGAGACGGCATTATGTACAGTAAAATGTTTTTTACATATGTTCGAGGTGTTGTGGTGTGATCTGCATGCTCAAAAGGGCGTAGCTGGCTAGAAACGGAAACATCTAGAAACGGAACAACAACATCCAGAAATATCTGCATGTACAGCGGCGGGTGTGTCGCAGAAGCGAGCGGTTTTCTTGCCTTATGCAGAAATGTGTGGCTGCTGGTGTTGCTAGTGACTGCCGTTTCCATCGATGATGAACTTTGATTTCGAGGAGGACTTTTGTGTTGGCACACTGGCGACGGCATTGTGTACAGTGAAATGTTTCTTTACATCTTTTGAGGTTGTTTTGTTGCGTGATTTACATTTCGGAGAAAAAAAATGGCGTGGCTAGCTAGAAAACATCTAGAAACGGAACAATATCTAGAAACATCGAGACTTTGTAGGTGAACATCTGGTTGGGAAAGTGACTGGCAATTCATTCATGGATGAAGTGTATTGTTCGTAAAGGACTGTTGTCGTGGCATTCTGGCGGTGGCATTTTGCACAGTGTGTCTGTGCGGGCCGTTTGTTGTCGAGACTCCTGTTTTTTCCACTTTTCACATGTAGCAGTGAGGAACATTTTATGTGATATTCACTGGCATGGGAACGGAGCATAATGGGGACGACCCTTTGCTGTGATGTTAGAACCGCGACTAACGACTAACGTATATGGTGTGGCTCCAATATCCTTTATCCTAAATGACAGATCCTGCAAGGCAGCGAGTTGTGGAGATGTATGGCGTCTGTGACTCGTCGATGGAGCATATCACAGTTTTGCGGCATGTTATAGAGATAGCTGCCATACTAACTAACTGGCCTTCGCCGAATGACCTCCGCCTGTGTCGGTCCGCCGTTGCTTATCCAATATATTCGCGTCTAACCTCTTAGTCTGGAGGATATATTATCTTTCGTCACCCGGTGGACGCGCCTGCATTAGGATGGGCTGGCTCCTACGTATTTTAGTAAGATTTTTAAACACGTGTAAACATTGAGATGTGGATAGGTCTTGAAAAGTGTAACCCCTCGGTACCTCATAAAGTCCGTCCCTACGACCAGTAATCGACCGGGTGTGAATTGCCAGGCGACAAAGCTAATAAAAGAGCGTTAACATTTGAGACATATTGTCTAATGTTTTTAATGGGGCACGCTTCAACAGGATCCCACAGGGCCTACTTGCCACCGGGCAAGCTGACCCACTGGCCAGTCCACCACTGCCTACGAGCTTTCGAAGCGGGAGATGTTAATGATGACTGTCATCCCTTTTCAGTACCCAACTAAGTTAATAGTCCGAGCTGTATGTTGTTGGTTGCTTTAGTATTTACTTTCCTAGCACTTTACTTTTATGTTGTTGGTTGCTTTAGTATTTATTGTCCTAGCACTTTGCTTTTCAATGCGAGGTCCGTCATAAATTGAGTTGAGTTGAGCTAAGAACCAACATCAGTGCACTCAGGACATTCCCATGTGCGCCCCGTCCCCTTGTTCAACAGCCAGCGAAGAGTCACACTACTAATCGTTCCCACCGATATCTGATTGAAAGTTCTCCTGGTCTTTCTCAGTTTTGAGATTCTATCAGAACCCTTGCCAATCTGCCTCAATGTCATTTTTTCCACATACGGGTTTTCAATCTGTTCCTCACCTTCTCCGCCTGGTCCCACAGACGCACGACCACCTTTCCCTTGTCCATAGATAATCGACCACCAAGAGGTGCATTCCCTGCCAACCTATCAGTCCGTCATAATACACGCCTGTCGGTAATTTGTTTGAACCCTGTGGCGTACAAGGCTATTACGGAAGTTACCGCTAAGTGTAACGCACCAACAGTTTTTGTTCTGGTTTATAATGTAGCATTTTCCATCCCTCACAGAACCATAAACCAGTTTACAAGAAAATAAACACGGAGTGATTGTTTTGTACCGTTATATTATATTCATATGATTAGAAATGCTTATATCTGTTGGTTATAGCAGTGCAGTTGTTAGGTATAGCAGTGCCGATGCTCGTTATTGCAATAATAGTTGTTTGTTATAGCAGTACAGCTGCTGTTTGGTATATAACATTGGCTGTTTCAATATAGCATACAGCAGTATATATTTTCGACACAGCTATTCAATGTTTCGATAAATATAACATTGGCTGTTTCAATATAGCATACAGCAGTATATATTTTCGACACAGCTATTCAATGTTTCGATAAAGCACTATAGTTATTGAGTATAACAATTCGTTCTATATAGCAGTTCAATTGTTCGGTATAGCAGTACGGTGGTTCTGTATAGCAGTTCAGGTGTCCGATATAGCAGTTCAGTGGTTCAGTGCATTTCAATTGTTCGGTATAACATTACGGTTGTTGGGTATAGCAGTACAGTTGTTCCGTGTTACATTACACTCAACCCTTCTTCTTCTTGTCTTCCCGCTCCCACTACTACTACTACTACTACTACTACTACTACTACTACTACTACTACTGCTGCTGCTGCTGCTGCTGCTGCTGCTGCTGCTGCTGCTGCTGCTGCTGCTGCTACTACTACTACTACTACTACTACTATACTACTAATGCTACAGCTATTACAACTACTACTACTACTACTACTACTACTACTACTACTACTACTACTACTACTACTACTACTACTACTACAAGAACTTCTACTGCGACAACTACCACTAATATATTATTATTATTATTATTATTATTATTATTATTATTATTATTATTATTATGTATTATTATTATTATTGTCGTCGGATTACCAAAAAAAACACGCTATGGTTGAAATAGAAGCTGCCACGTTAATGAACTTCCAGCCGTGTCATCTTTCAGGACCTTTCAATCCTCGCCAAGCTTGTATCCGGATTCCCTCCCTCTGAGGCCGGATATTCTATTAGTCGCTGGCTGATGCTTTAAAGCGGATCCTGTAGAAACGTGTCAAGAGGGACTGGGGCCTTCTGTTTTCTCTGTCAGGTCCTTTAATGAAAGGAAACCATCCACTGTGTTATGTCATCATTCACTGCTGAAGTTTTACAACCGGCTGCCCCTTTTTCCGAGCGGTTTTATTTATGTGGTCGTTTGAAATGTGTCTGCTGGAGATTTCTCCCCGGTACACTTAACACGGTCTTGTATAGATGAATCCCATCACAGCCAAGTATTCTGAGATAAGTAGTAACATTTTTCTTTCTCCAAATGTTAATGTTCTCTTCATTGTTCTCATTTTTTCGTCTGTTCATTCTTCTCATCCCGTTCTTATACCTTAATGTAGTCACAGGAGGGTCTTCTCCGTGATTATGTGTTGTGTTTTTTGTGTATGTATTTATTTGTTGATGAAGGCTAGTCGCCGCAACGCCCTGTGTTTTTCGTAACTATGTTCTGTAAAGCTGCATTACTTATGTTATTTATATTTATATAGATGAATGGGACGGGGTTGAAAAAAAAGGGGGTGAGGGGGGGGGGGAATCGAACGATTGAATAGTATTACGTAAGGTAGTGAAGCGATATTCATATTTGGAAGAGAGGGGTTCAAGTCTGGTGTGCTTTAGTAAATTTCTTAGTCGATGTGGCGAAAAGAATTACCGCACTCTAGCTCATCAACTTCTGGTTCACTGATGTCGGGGTAAGGGGCTAATCCCCTATACCTGTCAGTTGGAATTAAAAGTTTACTTCTAGTTTAAACAATAGTGGCAAACTACTGGACGTAAAGCTGCATAAATCAACCTGGAGTTGATCACATCGTCCTGTGCAGGACATGCAGATGTCTAGTGTTTGTCTGTGATATCCATTGCCAATGTTTTTTTAATTTTAAGGGTGCCAATCAGTACCTGTCAGCGTGGATCGCTTGTTCATTTCGCGACGTCGCTGCTACTGCTGCGTCGTTTTCTTGTAGTTCTTCTTCTTCTTCTTCTTCTTCTTCTTCTTCTTCTTCTTCTTCTTCTTCTTCTTCTTCTTCTTCTTCTTCTTCTTCTTCTTCTTCTTCTTCTTCTTCATATTCTTCTGCATCTTCTTCTTCAGTGCAGAAAATTAGTAACCTCTGTTGCAACCCTTCCTGCTACTTCGTGATTCAACACTGCGTTACATTGTTTAGTTTAATGAGTATGTAAACATTGTTTAGTTCAGTGAGTATGTAAACATTGTTTTAGTTCAGTGAGTATGTAACCATTGTTTAGTTAACGAGTATGTAAACTGTAGACCGATTGCCTGCGGAAGCCAACACACGTGATCTTATTCGTCCTGACGCAGTTTCCTGTAGTTTCTGTGATGTGATAGAGCCATCACATTATGTAGGCTTGAATGCTTGAAGGCGTGGTTGTTATTTATTTGATGGTATCAATCACTTTTGCAGGTGACGAGACCGTACGCATCACCGCATGTTAACTTATCTCATCATCTCATCTCATCATGTTCGGCTTGTACCTTGCGGTATCGAGGTGAAGTATAAACATCGTGACAGTGCCCGATTATGGGCTTCATGTATCGATACTCCCATAGACTCTGCTATTCCCTCTGTCCAACGTTTGCGTGGTCGGCCTCTTCCTCTGTTTCCATTTGGTCTGTACATCATTGTTTGTTGTGGTATGCTGTTGACTGGTAACCTACTTGTATGGCCAAACCATTTGACTTGCTGCTTTCTAATACAATCTAGTGCTGCTATAACCCCCACTTTAGTCCTGATTTCTTCATTTCTGATCTGATCTCTTCTTAATACGTTGAGTATTCTTCTCAGGAATCTCATTTCTGTTGTTGTGATTTTTCTTTTCTCCTTTTCTGTCATTGTCCAGGTTTGGCATTGGTAGCACAGAGTTGGTAGGAAGATTGTGTTGTAAAGTGCCTTCTTAGTAGTTATTGATACATATTTGTTCTTTAGTATTGGTGCCATTTGTCTCATGAGTTGGTTTGCCTTATTGCATCTATTTTCGATCTTGTCTTCTGATTTGCCATTTGATGATATTATACTTCCTAGATACTTGAAACTCTTTATTTGTTTCAAGGGATGTTCGTTTAGGTGAATTGTTGTTGTTTTTTCCTCTTTAGGTATAGTCATTACCTCTGTTTTGCTTGTGCTAATTTTCATGTTATGTTCCCTACACATTTCGTTTAGACTATTCATGTGGTCTTGTAATTCAGCTTATGATTTTGCTATTAGTGCTTGGTTGTCCGCAAACGGGAGTTCTGTAATGGTTAGATATGCAGATGGTTCTTCTTCTGTGTTTTCGTCATGCGGTATTTTTGCGGTCTCTGTTTGGCTGCTTTCTTTATATATGTTGTCTATATAAATTATGAACAAGAGAAGGGACAGAACACGACCTTGTCACACTCTTGATCTTATGTTGAAGGGTTCTGAGTGTCCTCCAGTTGCTCTCATTATGCATTCATTGTTGTTATATAAGCTTCTACATAGGTTTGTTAGATGTGTACTCATACCATATTGTTTAAGGATTTCCCACAGTTTGTTTCTATCTACTCTATCAAATGCCTTTTCTTGGTCGACAAAGGCTAAGTGGAGTGTTTCATTGAATTCGATTGATTTTTCTATAAGTTGTCTAAGAGCAAAAATGGCATCCTTGTATCTTTTGTTTTTCCTAAATCCAAGTTATGTTTCACTTAGCTGGGGTTCTAGAGTAGTTCGTAATCTTTTCTCAAGAATTTTGCAAAATATTTTCCCAGTATGACTCAACAGTGAATTGCCTCTGTATTGTGTGCAATCTCTTTTGCTGCCTTTGTTTATCCAAATTAGGATAATTATGGCGTTCCCCCAGTCTCGTGGTGTCTGTTGTTCTACCCAAACATGGTTGAATAGTCTATGTAGCCATGCTGTTCCTACTTCTCTTGCTGCTTTAATTAGTTCATTTGGTATTTCATCCTGTCCCGGTGATTTGTTCAATGGGGCTAATCTGGTGGCTTCTATAATTTCTTCTTTTAGTATGTCTGGCTCTAGTTCTACGGTGGCATCTGTGTAGGTTTCTTGAAGTCCTGTAACATCTGATGGGATGTTGAGAAGTTGTTCGAAATACTGCTTCCATCTTATTAGCATTTGTTTTTGTTCACTTATTGGTTCTCCATTTCACTGTTAATTATTTCAGTTGGGTCAAAGGGTTCTCCTCTGGTTCGTATTGCACTTATCTTTATGTAGAAGTTTCTAGTTGCCTCCTTGTAGTTTTTATTAGTGTTTCTCCATACTCTTCCCAGTCTGTTTGTTTTCCCTTCTTTACTATTCTATTCAAATGTCTGCTAGCTATTCTATATTCTATGTAATCACATTCCTGTTTGCTCTTCAACCACTTTTTATATTTTTCCTTTTTGTCTTTTACCGCTTTCTTTACCTCTGCGTTCCACCAAGCTGTTATTTTCTGTATCCGTGTTTTGCGTTTTTTCGTGGTTCCACATGTTATTTTTACAGTATTTAAAATGCTTGATTTGAACATCTCCCATTCTTCTTCCACTGTTTCTCTTTCTATAGGTAATTTTACAAAGATTTCAGTTAGTTCTTTATCATAATTTTCCCTTACTGTCTCGTCTTTAAGGTTTTTTAAGTTTACTGATTTGCATGGCATGTATTTTCCTGCTGTTTGATTTCTTCTTCTGGTGGTTCTTATTGTGGCAGCGACTGCTTTAAGATCTGTGTTTATACTTAAATTGGGCACTGCCCTTGTATCTAATATATTTCTCTTTCTGTTATTTCTAGTTAATATAAAATCAATTTGTCTTTTAGTATCTAGATCGTTCCATTTATATCAGGTGTATACTTGTGAGTCTTTATGTTTATAGAATGTGTTTGTTATATAGAGGTCATGTTGGCTGCATAGCTCTATCAGTCTACTTCCGTTATCATTCCGTTCATTATTCTGATCTCCAAATGCTCCCAGATGTTTTTCTATGCCCATTATGTCATGTCCTAGTCTTGCATTGAAGTCTCTCATAACTATGTGGTTGTCTTGCTTATCTATTTTATTTAGCACGTTGTGGATGTCTTCGTAGAAATTCCTCGCATTCTTGCTCATTTCTTTTTGTATTACATGGTGGTATATTTGTACGTATGTTGTAAATGTTTGTTCTTTTATTCTCACTGTTATGAGATGTTATCGGGATGGGGACGGAGTGTTTATGGGAATGTCCCGAATGCTGTGATGTCGGTTCCTAAATCAATCAATCAATCACTGTTATGATTCTTTCTAATATATATTTTATTTCTAGTATTCCTTTTGCTAGCCGTGGTTCGATGACTATTCCCACACAGTGTCTTGCCCTTTCTTGCTGTTCTACCCCTGAGTAGACAGATGTGTAGTTTAGTTTAGTTTAGTCGGGGGCTGCGTGGTCTCGAGGTATGGTGTCCGTCTCGAGTCCTTGTGCTGGAGACAAACGTGTAACTGTGGTGGAGCTTCTTGCATCTTTTCCCCTTTGTTGTGGTGTCCTCTATTCCCATCAGTCCAATTTTCCTCTCTTCCATTGTTTCTATAAGCTCTTCTTCTTTACTACTGAAACCGCAGACGTTCATTGTGCCTATGTTTTGAGTCGCTGATCTATCTCGTAGTGCATTAACATTGCCGGGTCGATATCCGTTTGGGTCAGTCCGTTTATACTTCTTAGTTTTTCTACGAGCATTATGAAGATCCCCTGCCAGCTTGCTAGGCCAGTCGCAGGTTTAGGACACAAATCTGACCACAGGGAGTCCATCCCCTAGGGCGAGCCACAGCCCCTTTAGCCCATGACCTCGCGGTCATGGTTTCCCGGTCTGCACCACGTGGAGGTGGGGGTTGACTTGTGTAGTGTGCGGGTCATCGGCAGGCTACTAATTTTCACTTTTCACCCCTCCTGTTAACTTATATTCTAGTATAATAGCAACACCGTGGAACAAAAAGAATTACAGTAACAATTGCGGTAGATTGAGGTAATGTGACTATTGGATGGGACTCTATTGGTCCAGACAAACATAATGCCCGAAGTCATCGGGAAACGCGTGGTGAGTTGCGTGGTACCGAATGAACCCAGGGTGTTGATCATGATGGTGCTACGACTGGCAGCTGATGATGATGATTGTTGTCGCGGAGAAGTAAATGTCGTGCAATGACAGTTTCATCTTGCTGCCTCGGTAGCGCAGAAGGTAGCGCGCCAGTCTCATATTTAACCTTTGATCTTGCCTGACAAAAGGCTCACACGGGCTCTGCATATCGAGGAGGTGAATTCTCAACGCCTCTGGATGTTCGTCCATCACGAATGACGAGGACCATTCATTCATTGCATCTTTTAATTCGATGCGCTTTAGTTTGGATTATAGTGAGGAAGTGGTTGCGCAACTCCGTCGACCTCTCTCTCTCTCTCGTCTGCCTAGGAGTAGTATAGGGGCGGCCGCGACACGTACTAAAAAAAAGTAAAACACGAGACCCTTAATAACGTGTTTTATTCAGCACTTGATGTTCACTCCTGTAGGACGTGATAGAGGAGGAATGAGAAGTTGAAATTATGCTTGTCACGTCGGCCATAATTAGTTTGGCCACTTTGTTTGTGCCTGGATTGCTTCTGATAGACCTGTTATCTCCCCTGTGCCGGCGGGGAACGGCAGGGGAGGCATTATTGAACACATGCCTTACAGCGATTCTCAAACTGTGGCACTCTACGGTTTATGGAAGCGGCCGAGCTGTAATGTTTACGGTACATTTCTTGTGAGTTATTTTTAGGCTTGATGATGAGCATATTATGGCTGTTGCAGTTCGCTTCATTGCACATACCTACTACACCTCTCGTGCAGCTCGTCAAGCTACTATAGGGAGTCTCCGTGGCTAAGTGGTCAAGTCGTCTGCCTCGCGCTCCGAAGGTTGTGGGTTCGATTCCGGCTATATCTTTCGGTTCACGTGTGCATTTTTTTTCTCGGTAACCCCTGGGAGTCGTTGCTGGAGCTATGGAGTTTGTTAGACGCTTTCGGCCGGCCGCCCTGCGGAAAGAGACCGAGCTGTATGTTATAAACCCGGGGGCAATGAAGTCGATCCTTTTGACTTCTGAGACTTTTTTTTTCGTCATGCCACGACATGATTCAAAACTTCGTTACCATGTTAGATTACAATCCCATTTCCATGTTTAGTTCTAAATCCAATTTCCGTGTTTGGTTCTAAATCCCTTTCCTTTCAACATATTTCCGAATATGATTCTAAATCGACGAGTGGCATGTGTGATTCTATACTCCAGCATTTTTTTGGATGTTAGATAACGGCGTGAATCAACATTTCATTGCCGTCTTTGATTATAATAAGTGCCTGCACCGTGTTTTATTGTACATTGGAGTGTGATGTTTGATGTCACGTGACAGGCGATGTCTCCGTGTGCGTCTTGCAGGCACTGGTGGGTGTGGTGGTGAGGACCTTACGTTGACATTGGCAGCATCGCGGTGGGTCGATGATTCTAGACCAGCTCTCTGCGCTGGCTTCAGCAGGGACACACTGGCTACCTGTGTCTCCGTGCACCCGGACAATGTGATGGTTTATGCTCTTGGCATTGGTTTCAGTAGTGACACACTGGCTACCTGTGTCTCCGTGCATATTGTTCAGACTCTATCGTCTGATTCTCTCAGTAACTGGATTAGGACCGCTCACGGTGTCAAAGCGTCAGATGGTGAAACTAAAGCGCATACAGAATGAAGCTATGTGTATGCACAAGGGACTCGCCAGTAGAGTGTGTGCAATACATTATAGTCTTTCCCACGGTTGCAGACAGGCTCAGGGTGCTGTAGGATAAATCATAAACCAAAGTGGCTGCAGACACTGAACACCCTCTTCATGAAGCCCTGGACACAGTTAAGAACCATAGGCAGGTCAGAGGAACATCATGGATGGCGCAGGCAGAGGACACAGTAAGAGAAGTGTGTGTGCTTGGAGAGGAGAGGAGTGGGTAAGAATGCCAGAGGAAAAGTCAAACCAGTGTAGGATCATAATAACATTGGATGGGGAATGCAAGTACTTGTCGACAGGTTGCTCTGAAAGGGAGGTGCAACAATTGATCCACGACAGTTCGCAACTAGTCGATGTAATCATATACTTTAGACGTTCTGGACTAAGAGATGAAAGAAGTTTGTTGCGGAGGTTGATGGACAGTGTTTAGTGCAGGAGAACCTGGCATAGGATACCACAACATCTAGTCTGAGAATGGAGGTGTAAACAGTCACAGCGGTGTTCCGCTGGCTGGAGGTCAAACAGCACACACATTTCATGATTGTAACAAACTCACACAAAATATTACGAGAAAGGTTGTGGCAGGCATGCTTCGGATAGAGTGGCAAGCTTCAGTTTAACAACATACTATAGAGAGCGTCAGTTGGATTATCCCTTAGGACAAACTGGTGTTGTGGGAAACGAGCAGGCGGACAGATTGGCTGAGCCTGCACCGCTCTGTCGGGTATTGGTGCAGAAAGCAGAGGTGGTGTGGGCCCTTGGGGATCGTGTGTATAGTGTAGAAAAACAGATGGATCATCATGGCCTGGAAAGAATGTGCTGCAGGAGTGACCGGGGGATCTGACCGACACTCCGGATTCCGATGAAAGGCCAGACGGACATAAACCGACTGGTACCATTAGTACTGGGACTCTTCGATTACTATTGAAGATGAGGCTGGAGCATGTATGGAAATGTCCCGAGTGTTGTGTTGTCGGTTCTTGAATCAAGCTCACTCAGTAACATATTAGTTTCCAGACTCTTAAATCTTCGGCTTGTTGTTTCATCAGATGTGGTCAAGATTTGATTCTGCATTCTTGTAAGTATGATACCTATATCCATTATCCATTTTGTCATATAGGAGCGGGATAGATCAGAGGCTACAACGTCTGCCTCTGACTCAAGCAGACCGGATTCGGCTCACCGTGATGACTATTTGCATTTTCACAAACTAAGAAAAGGGAAGGTCCCTGATATTGGGGTACCGCACCGAACTTCCAACCTTCTCGGACAAGGGGAAAATACTCAGAGAATCCGTGTGCCTGTTGCGCGTTTGAAAATAGAAAAAATCACACCGAATAAGCTTCTGCCGAGACACAGATTATAACTTAGAAAAGCTGCCTACAACAGCTGTGTGATTCTGCTATAGATACCCGTGTTCACTTATAGTGATTCGTTACAAACCAAATCGTACCGATGGTGGGTCTGATATTAGCGCGACAGATCTTTCATTGCCTCGTTCTCCTGAAATAACAGAGCAGTTGTCGTCCTGTAGGAGTGGCTAGCATTTCGCATTCTCCCTCGGGAGACCCGGGTTCGAATCCCCGGTAAGGTGTGGATTTGTTTCTGTCAGGGGCAAAAAAGAAAATCATAACTTGCACAGTTCGCAGCGACTGCTCTAGCCAGGCGGCCTTAATTCCTCAGGCTCAAGATCCCTCTGCCATACACCGCAAGGTACTATATAGGCAGTAACTGTAAATGACAGTTGTCGTCATTAAGTTTCAGAAGGCTGAAACGATTCTACACATTACGTCTACTTAACATAGAACCAAAACACTTGAAACAGCAAGTCTTCCAGCTGGATATCACACACTCTTATCGCATAAGAGTTTCTCGCGGCACCGTCTGGAGGAACACTGCTGAGAGTACAGAGAGAATAGAAGGAATATAATAGTTTATTTAAGGATGGGAGCTAACTTTGGCGAGTCTGAAAAGATGTGCTGGCTTTTGTTTTAGATAAATGAAAGATGAGAGATGGCTGTACTCAGTAGGACACGAGCTAATGAACTTCCAGCTGATTTCTCGGGGATTCTCGTGATCGATAACCGTTCTCTTCATTCCGTATACTTGACAACACAGTATAATTGCTCTCTCCGCGCATCCTGTGCTATCTATACGTGAAAAAAAACAATATACATTTGTTTCCAATGTTCGATTTACTTGACAACACGGTATAATTGCTTTCTCTGCGCATCCTGTGCTTGCTATACATGAGAAAACAATGAACGTGGTTTGTGGCGTTTGATATACGTGACAGCTTATTGTACATAGTACATAAATAAACACACATGTATTGTTTGACGCTCGTGGAGGAAAGAAGTGAAGACTAGAGAAACACTAGACAACATAGAAATTGTAAGCTATTGTTATCTACCGGGATTCGAACCTGTCACCTTCAAATGAGGACAGCGTCTCGCTGCAGAAACATGTGTACTTCGACGCATGACTAATTAGACACTTTTCATTAAGGTGTCCTCATTAGCCAGGTCTATTATCCACCTGAACCCACAACTATGGAATATGGACAGAATTCGAATCTAACCTTTCAAATAGCACCATAAGTATCATAATTGTGTATTAAACCAGCGTAGGTCAAATGGCAAACACATAAAAACATCGAAATGCAATGCAGTATATTAACGAACATTTAAAGACAAGATTTGAAGTTGGTTCCCCAGTTTATATTTCTTTATTATTCATAGCGTGTCACGTTGTCGGGTGGTATATAAGTATCGGTAGATTTTGGACAAGCGGGCACCCACATTCTGTGCAAGATTTGGTACATTGACAAGCGAATGCAGAGTATATCGCGCGCGAGAAGCTGCCCCCAAAAGGACATTCCGTAAGCTTGTTGAGGCAGAAACACGAGAGTTATAGACGGCGGCTTAGAGCTGATGTGTATTACAGCCATGTTGACACGAATGTCGGTTTGTCAGCCAAAAACACTGACAGCGGTCAGATAATGCCGGCTTTGTGTTCCAGCAGGCGTTCTTTGTGAGCAAGGATATCACACTCAACGTTTTTGGATGTCATGAAATTCTCAGCTCGGTATAATTGTGGCAGCGTGTCCTCCAAGTTGTCTGCCCGTATGCTTGCATGTCATTTTTGCAGTGGCTGTGTCAATTGCTGCTGGTATATCTGGCATATCTGATTTTCCGCGGACGTGTTCGTGCGCGCTAATCACTCTCTAATAATTCTCATCGCCCGCTGTTAATTTCGTGATTCCAGTTATTTATGTGGCCAAATATTGTTATTCCCATATTTTACTCCCTCCTTCCCATACAAACTCATCAAACCCTCTCGCTATCTCTGTGTGGCAAAATACTGTTATTTCCTATTTGTTTTCCCTCCCTCCTCCTCGTCATAGCTCAACCAGCCCCTCTATTTCCCACCTTCCTCACCTGTTAAAATCTGTTGTTTTTTTTTCTAACTGTTTGTATGACTACTTATTTCTGTGTCGTACTCACTTGTCATCATCCCTCATTCCGATGTCTCGGGAATCTCTTGTTCTACCAGTCCCTGCCTTTCCCCGCACACACAGTTGTTTGATGTGTTTTATTGTCTGCCGATTTGGCTTGCTCAACACTCGGCTGCGCAACTTATGTCTGCCTGCCTGCCTGTTTGCCTACGTGTCCGCGCTCGCGCTTTATGTGTGCGTGAGCGTGTGTGTGTGTGTGTGTGTGTGTGTGTGTGTGTGTGTATTTTTTTCCCCGGGGTCTTGTGCACTCACACACTTGGTTGTTCCATATAATAATGTGTCTCGTCTTTATAAGAATGCCTAAGTTGTCAGATGTTAGAATGCCTGGCTTGTCTTCGTGGTAGAATGCCTATGTTGCCACATATCAGAATAATTTGTCTCATATTTGAAAGCCTAGCTCATCTCATGTCATAATGCCTAGGTCTAGGCACATGTCAGAATGCCCAGGTTACCCCACGTAAGAATGCACAGGATGCCATATGTATGCAGGTTTCGGTTGCCCCAGTTCAGAAAGTTTCCTCTGGGCATTAGGTCTGATGGCCAGGAAATACCAAAAACCCAGAGCAGGAAACATGACCGACCAAGGCCTACATCCTGCAGTCTGTATGTGATATGACGTGATGTTACATAACCTGCTTACATATTAATATGACCAACGCAGGCCTACATCCAGCAGTCTGTATGCGATGTGACATAACTTGCTTACACCCTAACATGACCAACCCCGGCCTACATCCGACAGTCTGTATATGATGTGCTGCTTACATCTTAACATGCCTTTCCGCAGTTGTGAAGTGTCAGTAATGGTCGTGCTGGTTTCTGAGGTAGGAAAAGGGTAGGAAAGTTACATCACACAGTTGCCGTGAAGATGGTACTTCATATGTGTAAATCCAAATATTTGCATATCAGAATCACACACTATATTATTTTATGGGCTGCATTTTAATTTATTTTGTTTTTGTTTTTAGCCTGGGCACCTGCCAATTAGACGTACTTTTTTTTTTCTATTCCAACTTTCGAAGGATGTTTAACTCGTCTAAATAATCATTTTTTTTTTAAACTACGGTCCCTCCATTTTTTTTACCTTCGATTAATCTCAGCTTTAGGGAAGAGTACATCGTCATTTTCGATTTATAAAACATCAGCCCAGGGCGTGAACCGAACCAGGCCTGCATGTGCCGGAGGCCGATATCGTGAGGCCTGAGTTTCTCGCCCTCCGCTCCAGCAACGGTGGGTATTGGAAACAACTGATCATGATAGGCGTGTGATGCGAAGAGTATGCGAACTAACGGTGGTAGATTCTGTAAAAAATATATTTATGGGTAGCAATGTACAAGAGAACGTAAACTTGCCAAGACATCATCAACAGCAGTAAAATGCTGGTGTTGACAGCGATGTCCTGTAAATAGGATATACAAACAAAAGTGTACTAGAACAATACGGGTATCGTATCGATGTGGATTGTACCCTTACTAAACGACGTTGAACCAGGGCTCAAACATCAGTGGCGATGGTATTCCACCCCTCCTATGCCGATGTGACGTTTTACTCCTATACTGCGTTCCAGCCTTTTCTAAGAAGGAATGGTGGCGGAAGCGGTGACTGGTCATCTCATCGTATACCTATCAGATTTATTGATGAACACTTCACACGCCAAGCCCGTCTATGTCGTCTTATAGAAAGGAGATATAACAACCAACTTCTAATGGGAATAATGAGCAGAGAGATGCTTTGACATGGCTGCTGCATCGGTGGACTGAGCACTCATGGAAATACCCCGTGTACAGGAATATCGATCGTCATGACACAGCACAACGTAACATAATATAACATAACTCTGCGGAGATTGTCTAGCTTCGGGTCGTCTTTGCCGTTATCTGTTATCGGAACAGTTGAGAATGCATGTACCAGGTTGCTGTAGAATAACCTAGATTGTGTATAAACGTGATCGCCTATATCTGGTAGCAGGGCAGGACACGCGGAGAATAATAAATATTTCATCATGAAGAAGCCCTGTGAGAAATATTCCATAAGCGAGCAGGTCACACAGAGGATGTGGTGGGTGTTTGAAAAAGGTCAGGTAACTCGATAGAGTTGCCATGTCGATTACATTCGCTTGTCCAGAGATCATTTTATGAAAATATTTGTTTATCCAGTTACAGGGGACTTGGATGTTTGAAAGAAACTTGGGGAAATTGGAGCAGATATATTTGCGTTGCTTATTGAATTTGTCGCTGCTAGATGCGTGCTTCCCATGTTTGTATTCTCTTGCTGCTGTTGGGCAGCCAGCTAGTTGGCCTTTCTTCCAGATCTGTCAGTTGCAATGTACGCTGGGCGCTTCGTCGACATTATGCCGATCACAAGAAGCATTTATCAATCACCCTTCATGACCGCATCCCGCGCATGTTCTGAATGCAGCTACCGAGCCCCAACAGATTTGTTCCGTAGAGCATTCACGGGGTTATTCACGCTACACGGATATTCTTAGCACTTAGTTCGTCAGAAATCAATTCCTCCTTTTAGAGCTGGCAAGCTTCATAAGATGCCCTGTGGGGACGAGCGTTTGTGATTGGATGTAAACAGTCAATGGAGACACAATGGCAGACCCCCTGTCTACGTGTAATAGTGTTATATGGGAGAGCTTGTGTGGGGCAACATGGCGTGAAGAAATCTGTCAAGGTCCCAGCTTACAGCGTACTGTGTTCACATAGGCAATCTTTACACGTTACATATTGACAAGTTAAAGAAAATGACCTCGTTTGTTTACTATAGTCTTCAGCAGCAGGCGATGACACGTGGAACACTTTTATGATTAAACTAGCTGACCCTGCCCGGCTTCGCCCAGACCCTGGTGGGGAGCATCTCATTTAATTTATATAAGTAGTCATATAAGTTCTCGTTCCCGTTACCGACTGTCTGTCTGTCTGTCTGTCTGTCTGTCTGTCTGTCTGTCTGTCTGTCTGTCTGTCTGTCTGTCTGTCTGTCTGACCCGGCCCGGCATTTCCCAGCTCCTGATGTGGAGCATCTCATTTAATTCATATAAGTAGTCATATAAGTTCCCGTTCCCGACTGTCTATCTGTCTGTCTATCTGTCTGCCTGACCCTGTCCGGCTTCATTAAATTCATACAACAAAAAAAGTAACTTAAAAGAACGTTCTTCTACACACCATCCATTATTTTTAATGAAAACTCTTTCTAATCACCTGCATGACTACAGTAACTTCTTAAGCAAAAAAAGATGAGTTACAATGTTATGCATTGTGCATCATTTTTATGAAAACTTTGAAAATGCCTTACAGATTGTATCATTATTTATTATAACTCATATGCCGGTACATAACTATGGACAAAGAGTTTATAAATCTTTGAAAACGATGCCACAATATGACTATAAGTTATACAGAAAAGTTATGCCCCTTGAAATAACTTTTACAGAGTTAGGTCCCCTGAAATATATGAAATTATGATGAAAAATGAAAAATGAAATAATACTGAGTAAGCAGGCGATTTCACACTAACAAAATATCACAGTTGTCAGCTCTGGAATGAAAGGAAGGCGTGTAGAAAATTTCATCTCAATCGGATGGGCCGTTCGCGAACAAATAAAGGCCATACGGACAGAGATACATAAATACATACAGAGATACATACGCACAAGTCTTTTTTATATATAAGATTTGAGTGCTCTGTCAAAAAAAAAAAAAAATAAATAAATCGTCATCATCATCATGTGCCATGCCGATAAGCTTGGGCGGTCATGTTCTGCCATCTCACTCGATCATCAGAGTCCGTGTTTCTGTCTCCACCATGCCATTTGACCAAGCCATCCAGGTATTTAATTCTTGGTCTTGGTCTTCCCTTGATCTGTTCCCTTCGATCTTACAGGGGAAAAAGATCTGGAGACATTACACATCCCTGTCTCACACCTCTCTTACTTAATAGGCTGATATTGACCTACTTCATTATCAGTTCTTCACTGTCATTTACTGCCACCTTGCGGTGTATGGCAGGAGGATCTTGTGCCTGAGGAATTAAGGCCGCCTGGCTAATGCAGTCGCCGCGAACTGTGCAGGTTAGAGTTTTCTTTTTACCCCCAACAGAAAAAAACGTGCTCTATGCCAGGCAATGTTACGTTCAGTAGTTTGCCATTGCTTTCTGAACGAGAAGTCAACGCTAAAGTCGAACTGACCGGTGCTGTGTTTGATCCCGCTACCCCGCCGTCGACCAACCGAAAGTTTAAGAGTTATAGGGTGTATTTTTGATGACTGTGCAGTGTTTGAAAATATTGCCGGTCCGAGTTTTGTGTTCACCCTCCGTAAAGTTCATTCAACATAATAGGTAAATACAAAACTTGGACCGGCAATATTTTCAAACACTTCACGGTCATTAAAAATACACCCTCTATAGAACTCTCTCATCTTTTTTGCCACGTTGACAGCCGCGTTATTAGCAGACGATGGAGCGCAGGAAACTAACATGTAGTGAGTTTATTTTGGGAGAAACTATAACACGCAATACTAGTGCCAGAGAGGTTTAACGCCCAGTGGCGTCACTGGGGTTGGTGTCACCCAGTGCGGTAAACTCTTGGTGTCACCCCTCTAGACTTTCACCATGGTCTTCTTCCGAGTGTTCCTGTACCATATATAATCGCATATAGTAATGTTTGTAAAATAAGTCAAAAAGTTAATGAGGACATAAGAAAGAAAACAAATTGAACAATATAACTTCAATACTTCAGGTAAAACATAAATAAAGAACTTCGACAAACTCGGACAAAGTTAAATGTTTGTTATTTATCATTAAAATTTCTAAAATTAACAATGAACAGTTATGAAACCCGACTAGACAGAGCTATGTCTGCTTTGTCAAATTTGCAATTTTTTTATTTTGGTGTCACCCCTTGATGGTGTCACCCGGTGCGGCCCGCACCCCCCGCACCCCCCTAGTGACGCCCCTGTTAACGCCCTCGTGTGTTTACACTTCCTGTGCGCTGACGTCGGGGTAGTGGGTGTATTCCACACACCTATTAGTTGAACTTAAACTTTGAATTCTTGTTCAAAAAGCAGTGGCAAGGTACTGAACGTAAAGTTGTCTAGAAAACCGTCCTGGGGTTGATTGCAGCCCCCCTCAAAGAACATGCAACGTATATTATAATAAGCCAGGCGCGTGTGGATGCTAGTGTCTCCATAGTCGGCGGTCTTTGGCTTAGAGGAAGCGAACGCAGTTTCGCAATCCCGACATGCCGCGTTTAAAGCCCGCCACAGGAGATTTGGAAGCTGACCGCTATAATTGATTTTTACAATGTTATGAGCGTCGGCAGTTCGGATTGTAACATTGACTAAAAAATGGTAAATAGCCAATAAATAATGGGAGTAATTGCGGTGTCCTGTAACTAACATTTTATCTCGGTAATCAAAGAGATTTATAATAACGAGGGTAATGGGTGGGGCGGAACGAGATGAAACTGTACAGGTGTTTTAAAGGAGGTCAATGAAATGAAGACAAGTATTTATACATTGCGAAAGTTCTGCAATGAAAAATGAGACAGGTATCACTGTGGTAACAAATGTATTACGAAGATATAAGGGTAATACTGCTGGTATTCTTTTTCTTTCGTTCGCTTGGAATTTGTTGCATATATCTGCATTTTATCTGTTGTATAAACTTCACTGTCTTGTTTAGTTCACTCAGTGGTCAATAGAGTTTATCTTCTACGGTTGTTTCTCTTGGCCAGAGGGTTCGCCTAGATATATCGTATTTTGGGCAGTATTGGAGTATGTGATCTGCTATCTAGGGCGCCAATCCGCATGTACACATGGCTGATTCGCCAATCTTGAATTGTATACACTTGACTGCGTAATCAATTGTTACTGTTCAGGGGCATAGAATGAGGAATTGTTCTAATCTATTAAATAAAGGAAATCAATTGAGGAAACCTTAAGGCCACTAAGACAGTTTATAAATAAACACACTTAGTATTGTTTGACGCTCACACAAGTGAGATGAAGGAAGTAGAGACTAAAGGATGCACTAGACAACATAACAATTGAAAGCTATAATTACGACCGGGATTCGAACGTGTCACCTCGAAATGACTACGGCGCCTCGCTGCAGGAACAAGTGTACTTCGACGCATGTCTAGTCGGTCATGCTTGGAAGTACCCTTGATTTAATTGACGGGTTGTGTGACTACATTGATTGGTTGCATGATTTCATTGACGGGTTGCGTGATTTCAGTGCCAAGTTGTGTGATTTCATTGACGGGTTGCGTGATTTTAGTGAAGGATTGCATGCTCTCAGTTTCAGGTTGCATGATTTAAGTGCCAGGTTGCATGATTTAATTGACGGGTTATATGATTTCATTGACGGGTTCCGTGATTTAAGTGATGGATTGCATGATCTCAGTTCCAGGTTGCATGATTTCAGTGGCAGGTTGCATGTTTTCATTGACGGGTTGCGTGATTTCATTGACGGGTTGCGTGATTTCAGTGCTAGGTTGCGTGTTTTCAGTGCCAGGTTGCGTGAGTTCAGTGCCTGGTTGCATGATTTCATTGACTGATTGTGTAATTTCGGTGCCAGATTGCATGATTGCATTGACGGGTTGCATGATTTCAGTGCCAGGTTGCATGATTTCATTGATGGATTGCATGATTTCATTGACAGGTTGTGTGATTTCAGTGCCAGGTTGCATGATTTAATTGACGGATTGCATGATTTCATTGACAGGTTCCATGATTTCAGTGCCAGGTTGCATGATTTAATTGACGGATTGCATGATTTCATTGATGGGTTGCATGATTTCAGTGCCGGGTTGCGTGATTTCATTGATGGATTGCGTGATTTCATTGACAGGTTGCGTGATTTCAGTGGCAGGTTCCATGATTTCAGTGCCAGGTTGCATGATTTAATTGACGGATTGCATGATTTCATTGATGGGTTGCATGCTTTCAGTGAAGGGTTGCATGATTTCATTGATGGGTTGCGTGATTTCATTGATGGGTTGCGTGATTTCATTGATGGATTGTGTGATTTCATTGATGGATTGTGTGATTTCATTGATGGATTGTGTGATTTCATTGATGGATTGTGTGATTTCATTGATGGATTGTGTGATTTCATTGATGGATTGTGTGATTTCATTGATGGATTGTGTGATTTCATTGATGGATTGCGTGATTTCATTGACAGGTTGCGTGATTTCAGTGGCAGGTTCCATGATTTCAGTGCCAGGTTGCATGATTTAATTGACGGATTGCATGATTTCATTGATGGGTTGCATGCTTTCATTGATGGGTTGCGTGATTTCATTGATGGGTTGCGTGATTTCAGTGGCAGGTTCCATGATTTCAGTGCCAGGTTGCATGATTTAATTGACGGATTGCATGATTTCATTGATGGGTTGCATGCTTTCAGTGAAGGGTTGCATGATTTCATTGATGGGTTGCGTGATTTCATTGATGGGTTGCGTGATTTCATTGATGGATTGTGTGATTTCATTGATGGATTGTGTGATTTCATTGATGGATTGTGTGATTTCATTGATGGATTGTGTGATTTCATTGATGGATTGTGTGATTTCATTGATGGATTGTGTGATTTCATTGATGGATTGTGTGATTTCATTGATGGATTGTGTGATTTCATTGATGGATTGTGTGATTTCATTGATGGGTTGCGTGATTTCATTGATGGATTGTGTGATTTCATTGATGGATTGTGTGATTTCATTGATGGATTATGTGATTTCATTGATGGATTGTGTGATTTCATTGACGGGTTGTGTGATTTTATTGACGGGTTGTGTGATTTCCGTGACGGGTTGCAGCTGCTGAATTGAGAAATAGGCAGTGAATGTAAAGTATATACGAGGGGGCTTCAAATGAAAACCTTACATATTTTTTTTATTGGGGGCGAGGGGAGGGGGGAGGGGGGGGGGGATATATTCTGAAAAAAATTAAGAACAAATGTATCATTTTTTCGATGTAGTCACCACTGCGTTCAATGCAAGTCCTCCATCACCGATAAAGTGCTTAGTTTTCTGTATAAAAAAAAAAAAAAATTTTAAATAAAAATTTCTAGACCATGTGTGTAACCACTCATGCACCACCTGTTGTACCTCTTCATCGGACCGAACAGTCTTCCTCCCAGTGACGCTTTGAGTTGTCCAAACTGGTGGAAATCATTTGGAGCTGGGTCTGGCGAGTACCGGGGATGTGGTGCACACTGAAAGTAGTCTTTGATTGTTTCAAGCGTTGCACGGGTAGTATGGAGTCGAGCTTTGTTATGTTGCGAAAGGACACCTTTACTCAGAAGGCCAACGTCGTTTGGATTTGATTGCAGGTCGAAGATTATTCCTGAGAAGATCTATATAAGTATCACTGGTCTTTACCTTTGGTGTGTAGTGCTCTAAAATAAGGCCCCGTTCATCCCAAAAGAGAATAAGCATAACCGTACCTACAGATGGCTGCGTGCGAAACTTCTTTAGTTTCGACGAGAAGGGATGGCGCCATTCCTTGCTCGCTCTCTTCAGTTCCGGCTCGTGGTAGGTTTCCCAGGCTTCATCTCCAGTAACAATTCTTGATAGGAAACCATCACCTGCTGCTTCAAAGCACTGTGGACGTTGTTGAGAAGCAGCAATGCCTCGTTTCAGTTCTGGAGTAAGCTGTCGTGGCACCCACCCACCACTTTGCGGCAGTGTAGCACATCATGGATGTGGTGTGCTGAACCTTGACTGATGTCAAGATGTGCGGCAATATGTTTTTTTTCGCATATCCTTAACAGGACATCGCTGTCAACATCAGCATCTTTCAGCTGATTTTTGATTTCTTGGCAAGATTACGCTCAGTAGTTTGCCATTGCTTTCTGAGCGACCGGCTCACATACCCCGTAAGTTACCGACGCGGAGAGAATCGCTACCAATTCTCGCGCACGTACGTTACTCACGAGAGTATACGGGATTACGGAGAAAGTCGTGTAACTTCTAGACCAGGGCGACCGGCGCGGAAATATTACTCACAGTTAATCGGCGGTTTTCCTGTACAAGGCTTTCAACGGCTGCGACTGCAATCAACTCTGGGGTCACTAGTCGGTGTGCCTGACCCGGTTGTGAACAGTCTGTCACAGAAGTCACGCCGTTTTGAAACTTCCTACTGCATTCATACACTTGCTGAATTGACAGGCGCGCATCACCATACTGGACCTTAATTCACCGATGAATTTCTATATGTTTAACTTTTTCACTGATTAAAAATCGGATTAACATAACACTGCTCCTCTTTGGTGCATATCAAAAGTGGGGTGGCCATTTTTAAACTGTCATTATGACGTCACAGTGTTCGTCAGCACCGTGATGTCATGCGCTTAACACTCTTGCCATCCTTAGCATCAATATTGATAGGTTACACGACACATGTCATGGTTATTATAATTTCTATCACACTTTGAAGGTATATATATATATATATATATATATATATATATATATATATATATATATATATATATATATATATATATATATATATTCTAGGCCACAGCATGAAATGAAGTGGCCATTCCACATTCTTGCCGTGTTTTCTTCCCAGTAAGTCAGAAGACTCTTTTCTTTAGGCGCAGTGGGCATATGGCGCTAGACTAATATTTTTGGCACTTGATAGGTGATGTGTTCAGAATCACACCGGTCGCCTTTCCTTCTCACAATATTTCCTGGTAGCCATTTTAGTCTGGATTAACACGGGAACCCAGATCAATTTCATAAATCCGCGTCCATACGAAATCGAACTCGTGACCACATGGCCTGTAGACATTTGTGCTTTCCTCTGCGATACTGCGGCTGTCTCTTTTAATGAGAGCACACTATATAAATCAGACTTCTGCAGAAGCCGCTTCCGCTGTGTCTTGAATGTAAGCACTTGTGATTTTTGTAAGTGGTTATTGGTTATTTTTCCTGCCGGTCATTTTCTGTGTCCTGAATGTAAGCACTTGTGATTTTTGTAAGTGGTTATTGGTTATTTTTCTGTCGGTCATCTGTTGCGAGAACCTGGGGGTAAATGGATGTTCTTCTATTATCGTCATTGTATCGATTGTGTTTGCGAGTATACATATGCCATTCCTCTCTGCCGTAAGCTTCCTGTATATCGTCCATTGATGGACTTTTTAGAGAAACCCAAGGATGTTTTACTGCCATCTTGTTTTGCATCTCGTTTACATTCCGTGCTCCCACTGTTGTTATTCGACAGTTTTCTCCGGTAAGTTTCTGCATCTGTTACTGTTCCCCTGTTCGTTTGTATCTAATAAAATGTGTACGGTAGTATAAGGACAACACAAGTAAGTTAGCTTTTTGTATGGCAGTGTGTTGGAGCCGCGATTGTCGTGTCTTCGAATCCGCTTCATTGTGTTTGCGGGTATTCATGTCAATTCGCGTTGCCGTAAGCTTCCATTATATCGTCCATTGATGAACTCTCTGGAGAACCTGGGGTGTTTTATTAGTTTTGTCCATGATCCCGTTGATATTCCGTGTTCCCATTATTGTTATTCGCCTGTTTTTTTTTTTTTTTTCTGGTGAGCCTCTTCGGCTGTTATTGTTTTCCTGCTCTGTTGTATTTAACGGAATGTGTGCATGGTGGTATTTGGTCAAGGCCACTAAGTTAACTTTTCGTATAGTCGTGTGTGGGAGCTGCGATTGTCGTGTGTTCGAATCCGCATCAGGATAGAGTTTTACAATTGATCTGGCCCCCCAAGGTCGACATAGCCAGAAATTGGTACCATAAAATGTCTTGGGAAGTAAACGCCGTCGATCCGATACTTAACCACATGACCCATCTAGTACCGATTGGTCTTTACACATAGGAATCTAGTACCACATGTCTAATGCACCTTTACTTTACTTTACTCTATCACCTATAAAACCTCCTGGTCATTTTAGTTTAGTTTAGTCGTTGTATCAACATCACGGCACACGGGTGTAACCCATAAGTGCTCCGTTCTCCTCCTAACTCAAACCTGAGTCTTGAGAAACTCGGCGCAGTGCACGAACTCCGTAGCACCGGCGAGGATCCTGAAATACTTTGGGTAGATTTTTATCTCTAAATTTTGTCCGGGCAGCGCCATTAGGCTACTCTTTTTCGATTTTCAACTGCCAAGAGATTTTTTCCGTGCGCAAAAATACACACGGGCGTCCGATCTCACTACCCAGAGACCAGGGGAAATTTTATTACTAGAAGTCCACGAGAATAAATCCCGGTCATCATCGGGGCATGAACCCGGGACCTCCGGCACTCGAGGCAGACACCATACCTCGAGACCACGCAGCTCCCCGACCTCCTGGTCAACTCTTAGTATACCACAGTGTATAGTGTAGTACATGGATAAAACCTCCTGGTCAACTCTTGGTATATCACAGTGTATAGTGTAGTACATGGATAAAACCTCCTGGTCAACTCTTGGTATATCACAGTGTATAGTGTAGTACATGGATAAAACCTCCTGGTCAACTCTTGGTATACCACAGTGTATAGTGTAGTACATGGATAAAAGCTCCTGGTCAACTCTTAGTATATCACAGTGTATAGTGTAGTACATGGATAAAAGCTTCTGGTCAACTCTTAGTATATCACAGTGTATAGTGTAGTACATGGATAAAACCTCCTGGTCAACTCTTGGTATATCACAGTGTATAGTGTAGTACATGGATAAAACCTCCTGGTCAACTCTTAGTATATCACAGTGTATAGTGTAGTACATGGATAAAACCTCCTGGTCAACTCTTGGTATATCACAGTGTATAGTGTAGTACATGGATAAAACCTCCTGGTCAACTCTTGGTATATCACAGTGTATAGTGTAGTACATGGATAAAACCTCCTGGTCAACTCTTAGTATATCACAGTGTATAGTGTAGTACATGGATAAAACCTCCTGGTCAACTCTTAGTATATCACAGTGTATAGTGTAGTACATGGATAAAACCTCCTGGTCAACTCTTGGTATATCACAGTGTATAGTGTAGTACATGGATAAAAGCTCCTGGTCAACTCTTGGTATATCACAGTGTATAGTGTAGTACATGGATAAAACCTCCTGGTCAACTCTTGGTATATCACAGTGTATAGTGTAGTACATGGATAAAACCTCCTGGTCAACTCTTGGTATATCACAGTGTATAGTGTAGTACATGGATAAAACCTCCTGGTCAACTCTTGGTATATCACAGTGTATAGTGTAGTACATGGATAAAACCTCCTGGTCAACTCTTAGTATACCACAGTGTATAGTGTAGTACATGGATAAAACCTCCTGGTCAACTCTTGGTATATCACACTGTATAGTGTAGTACATGGATAAAACCTCCTGGTCAACTCTTAGTATATCACAATGTATAGTGTAGTACATGGATAAAAGCTCCTGGTCAACTCTTAGTATATCACAGTGTATAGTGTAGTACATGGATAAAAGCTTCTGGTCAACTCTTAGTATATCATAGTGTATAGTGTAGTACATGGATAAAACCTCCTGGTCAACTCTTAGTATATCACAGTGTATAGTGTAGTACATGGATAAAACCTCCTGGTCAACTCTTGGTATACCACAGTGTATAGTGTAGTACATGGATAAAAGCTCCTGGTCAACTCTTAGTATATCAGTGTATAGTGTAGTACATGGATAAAAGCTCCTGGTCAACTCTTAGTATATCACAGTGTATAGTGTAGTACATGGATAAAAGCTTCTGGTCAACTCTTAGTATATCACAGTGTATAGTGTAGTACATGGATAAAACCTCCTGGTCAACTCTTGGTATATCACACTGTATAGTGTAGTACATGGATAAAAGCTCCTGGTCAACTCTTAGTATATCACAGTGTATAGTGTAGTACATGGATAAAACCTCCTGGTCAACTCTTAGTATATCACAGTGTATAGTGTAGTACATGGATAAAACCTCCTGGTCAACTCTTAGTATATCACAGTGTATAGTGTAGTACATGGATAAAAGCTCCTGGTCAACTCTTGGTATATCACAGTGTATAGTGTAGTACATGGATAAAACCTCCTAGTCAACTCTTAGTATAGCACATTGTGTAGTGTAGTGTATGGACAACGCCACTTTAACTCACGTATATCACAAGTCATTTGAAGGGTTTCGGGACAAAAATATTCAAAGCCATTTTTGCTGGCTCAAAAAATGAAGTCAATCTTGTCAAATGTAAAGAAAATTGCTTTGCAGCGGTTCCGAGTCAAATTGTCGAAATGCGTTTATCTGATTACACCGTTCTTACTTGTGACAAAATGTGCATAAGTTTGCTCATTTTATGGTTTTTGAATCTCAGAATTCGACTGCAGAGACTGTTCAGCGCACATATTTTAATTGCACTAAGAACGCTCGGGAATATTCTAGAAAGCCAGCAAAGTTTGTTCAAAAATTGACATTTTCGGGAACTGTTTGACTTGGGGTTTGACTAAGTATTTTTGCAAGGAAGTGGTAATGAATCCGTCTGTGAAGTCTAGAATGTTCCGGGAGATTAAAGAGAACCGGCGTTTGCCTCTCATAATTCAGCTGTAGAATTGTGTCTTTCCAGTATCCTCACTAATAGTTGCGCACAGAACGTTCTGGAATATTCTAGAAACCCAGCAAAGTTTTCCAGGAACTTGACGTACCTAGAAACTGTTTGACTTGGATTTAAGTATTTCTGCAAGGAAGTGGTAATGCCGACCATCTGTGACGTCTAGAATGGTCTGGGAGATTAAAGAGAAGCGGAAGCCCAGCATAGTGTTGATGATGCTGTCATGGCTGCACTTCCGGTACATGGGCCGACCGCATCACCGGAGCAGCCGGTCCGTCAGCTTCAAGAAGTACGTGGACCTGATCACGTACGATAGGGAGTACCTGGTGTCCTTCCTCGTAAGTTGTCATTTTGGATGGTCATTGTTGGTTTTTATGTGTGTGTGTGTGTGTGAGTGAGTGGAGTCAGTCTTAAGTAAAATATCCACACATAAGAAACTAAGCTGTGACAAGCACAGCTATAGACGAAGAATATATTTTTTCTGTTGCTGAATGAATTAGGTAACTGGTTCATTATATCTAAAAATGGATATATCCAGTCCGCTTCCATTGGAATCCATTGTACGTTGATTGTGATCCATAAATCATTGCCATTATGTGCCATGCTGGTAAGCGTGGGCCACCACGGCTCGCCATCTCACATGATAACCAGTCTGGAATCAACTTGTGTGTTCTTGTTTCAGTAATAACATTTGCGAAGCCATCCATTTATTTATCTCTTTGTCGAATTGCTTTTTCGTTCCACCATGTTTGTCAGTTGCCACTCAGTTTTCGAGTTTATTTCTCTTAACATGCCCAATACATGTTTTCTTCTTCTTCTGTCCTTATCCCCCATTGGGGCATATGCGCTCGTTGAACTCGCTATGCCGTGCTATCTTTTGCTTTCTCTGCAGTTGTGTCCACGTTCTTCCCGTATTATTCACTTGCCTTTAAATATTTTCTCAGTGTTTTTATGTCTCTCACTACACCATTCGTCCTATGGGTAATCTCTTGACTGTCTGCGCCTAATTTCTCTAGTCATTTTGCTGTTTTCATCTGTTTTGCGGGAGGGGGGGGGGGGCACATGATATTCATTGCTTTTTTCTCAGAAACCACATTCCTGCTGCCAGCACCTGTTTCTTGTCTCCGTATTGTTTAGGCCTCGCGCGCACGCGGCAGTGTGGGCTGTATTGACGTTAAACCCCCCCCCCTCCCCCTCTCTTTCTCTTCTTCCTCCTCTCCCCCCCCCCCCCCCCGCAATTAACAACTTTTTATTTATTGAGAGTTAGTGTAAAAATGGCCTAGACTTCGCTCTAGCTTAGAACAAATGAAGTCTCATTTGATCACTGGTCGAGGATTGGTCTATGAACTGGATCGATGTCACCCCCAGCTTTGCAGTGAAACTGCCTTGCTCTTAAAACAGATGTTTGGGCCCCGTTGAACTGTTGTTATGTTGACTGGTTATATGTGGAGACTTTATGGAGGAGTCTTTTTCATATTCGCTTTCGGAATGTTGCTACTTGATGTCCTTCCTTTATTGCATGTGTTTCGCTGATTTGTACTGGTTTTTGTGTTGCTCGCCTTGTTTTCAAGTCGGTTTACCTATTGGGTGTCTTAGTAATATTGTATCTTAATGATGCGTGATTTCCATTCATGTTTTTGCCTGCTATTCACCATCATCCACACAAATATATCCGGTGTATTATTCCTGCAGATGTAGTTTGTACATACAACTCGAACCACTTGCCGTAAATACGGTAAAATTCAATAAGGAATATGTTATAGCGGAAAGATTACTAACAACAACATATGTGGTCGTCATCGGA
This sequence comes from Cepaea hortensis, assembly GCA_963921405.1. Lineage (NCBI taxonomy): Eukaryota > Metazoa > Mollusca > Gastropoda > Stylommatophora > Helicidae > Cepaea > Cepaea hortensis. The sequence goes on from OY992883.1 coordinate 83,295,520, forward strand.
GTCGAGGTAGCGTACTGACTCTCTTGTCAGTCCAGTGGTCCTAGGGTTCAAGTCATCCCAGAGACGGGAATTTAGTGCATACCACATGGCTCCGAAATCGACTCATCGACTCATAAACATGAGCGCCAGAGAAATTATATGGGGAGTTAAATTTGGCCGGCTTTATGCTAACTGATGACATCACCCATATGATAGATTTATGGTTTCGTCTAGATATGGGCCTAATAACCTATCCCCAGAATGCTACACGGCGTGACTGCATTTTAACTCATCACCATCATCATCAGCAGCAGCAACCGCTACTGCATATTCAAATACGACATCACGCATGGGAATAGTGAAGCCGGTTACTGCGGCTCTGAAAAGGCCGCCATCATAACCGACTCAGCCAATGCTCCGGAAAGATCAATCTGGATTTTTCTGGCATGAAAGGTTAACACTTATAGAGTCATCTGCCTACAAGAGTTGCAGTAGCTCTGCAGCCCAGACCACGCCTTTGTACGTGGAAATGAACGGGCTGGTTGGCTGTCTTCTACGACACCTCCAGGGAGAATACCGAGGTTGAGCAAGAGGGACTTGATACTGTCTATACATGACCGCCTATTGCTTGAGGAAACACAAATCGATGCTACATGCGGCTACAACTTGTGGGATCAGAAATACAATTCGGCATTATCAGGGATACTTGTAGTAGAGGACGAATCAGAGGCCCGTATAGCCACCTGGCCACTGGAGGAAGTATAGTTTTCTTCAACATCTTCAGAGGAAGACGAAGCATTTATGGGTATGTCTCTAGTGCGTCAGTCATTTTTGGGTGAGAAGTTCATCATTCTCATTGAGACGTTGGACTGCAGTTGTCATTCTGGGTTGATTTCTCCTATAAAACACGGTTCTATATCTACGCCTCTGCCATTTAAATCAACTCATCTTTGGGTTTTCCCCCCAAGTGCTCTTGGATGTGCCCATCATTATCCTACCTTGTGGTTCCACATCGGGACAGTTTTTGCGGCTCTTCCGCGTCCTATCCCCAAGTGTATCCCCTACCGGTCTCGGCCGTTTAATATTTGATGATCCCAAGTAATTGCATTACTCTATGTATCCGAATGTTGTGCCGAGGGGTCGAGCTCTCCATTAGGGTAAGGTGTTGAACGGCAGTGCGTTAAAGTTCAACGATTGTTTGTTGTGCTACAGGCTGTTCCACGTGAGAAGTAAATCCACTGGCATCTGGAGAACAATAGTTAGCCGATGGGCCGGACCTGATGAGTTCAGGTACTAACCGTTTTATTGGCTAATTATTGATTGGCCTTGCATGTCTAGTTTTGTGTCAAGAAATGTGCAAGGAAGTACAGGTGGTCGGCAAGATATTGACCACTTCACCCCAGGAGTGCCGATTGGTCTATACAAATAGTGCTTATAGGCCTATAGAGAGAAATGTCTAGTACCATTTGCCCAGTGCCCTTGCATGCGTGTTACAGGATCATTTACTTTTACTTTACTTATCATATGATCAGTACACCTTAAGGTGCGTACAAGGGTACTCTACCGGCTTTGCTTTGCTTTATTTTACTTTACTTTACTTTACTTTATATAGTGTCTACTTGAGCTGTACGTCATCTACTGCCTATAGTACCTTGCAGTCTAGGACAGGTGCCTCTTGAGCTTGAGGGATTAAGACCGCCTGGCTAATGCAGGCGCCGCGAACTGTTCAGGTTAGGGTTTCCTTTTTGCCATCGACAGAAACAAATCCACACCTTACCAAGGATTCGACCCTGGTCACCCGAAGGAGAATCCGGCATTCTTAGCCACTCTGTTCATCACGCTTCACTAATGAAAATATTGCTGGTGTATTAGCTTGTTGGTGGGCAGTTAACTGATAGGCCGGACCTGAAGATGATTTCTGTCGTCACGCGCATCTGGACCTGTTGAGCAAAAAGGTGCTTATTGCAGTGTTGTATCGTGTGCATTCCCTTCATATGTTACATAGCTCTGCAACTGCTCTTTCATTATACCCGCGTTAGTTGCTTCGTTGATTCCCCGGTCGTAACTGCTGAATCATGTTTCCGTGTACGTTTGATCATTATTGGTTCGTGAAGCTGAAATCTTGAATAGCAAGAGAAATAAATATACGGGTATTGATCGTTACATATTGAATACTAGGGAGTAGAAGTATATCCTAGGGTACATTCACAGCAAACAGATTATTAGCTATTAATATATTGGATTTGTAACCGTCGTGTGAAAATGACGAGGGTTCCTTCTCTGACAGGACAAGTGTCATTCGACGCTCAAGCAAGATGGTGTGCGTATGCGCGCGTGCGCTCATCAAGAAATAATCCAACGGAAAGACATGTAAAGCTAGTAAAATGACAGCTAAGCATATGTTGCAGGGATGTCCAACATTTGCAGGACAGAGTAAGCTATTTCGGCCTAAAACGTCTCCATTTGAAGACTAACTCTATGGAGATGTCATTAAGCTGCTTTCTTTGTACGTATTCATACTGACGTCTGGACGTGAACACAGACTAAGAAGAAGAAAAAGAAATTGAAGAAAAAGCAGGTGCAATAATATGTATATTATTGACGTTTCTGTCTAAACTGGTTGTGTTTGTTCATGCTGTAAGATCAATAACATACTCGTTAGGGCACTTCCATGTAGACCAGGACCACACGCTATAAGGGGCGGGGATGTGAGGAGCATTGTGTGGTGGGCGCGTAATATGTGTACTCGAGCATCATTGCTTATTACTTGACTGTCGGCCATCAGTGGCTTTGTTGCTATTCCCGCAGAGGCCCGTACGGGGATGATGCAACGTGGAATAATAAGACAGCAATTGACAGAGCGTTTGAATAATGCAAATACAGTTTCCCGTGTGTCTGGAAGCGAAAAGGAAACAAAGCGAGCATCATGGAAGCACTTTGTATGATTGCTGTTGGCTGTCGAGAAGAGGAGTTTGTTGATGAATGGGAGAAATAATTCTTTCTATCCCAAGCATGTGTTACTTTAAATAGAGTGAGAGTCAAATGTGATGATGATGATGGATGATGATGATGATGATGATGATGATGATGATGATGATGATGATGATGATGATGATGATGATGATGATGATATGAACCCTTTAGCTGTGAGCAGGTAGCCTTTTGCAGGCCCTAATTTCTGGTAGTGAAGTGCCAAGTGTATTGTAGATAGTAGAGTGTAGAGGATATCGCTGTCACAGTCAACTGATGGTTGGCACTGTAGCAGTAGGTGTTAAACCTAATCGTCACACTGAAAACACTGCCTAAAGTTCCGTTCACGCACTGCATCTATTCTGTTTATCTTAGAACAGTGGTTCTCAACCGGTGGGGAATTAGGGGAATTCTCCCCTCCCCCCCCCCCCCCAGGGAGAATTTTAGGATTTTCAGGGGGGAATGAAGACCATTTCAAGATCGCGTTAATACAAGAACCGATTACTTGATATTGTTTTTCCCTTCATACTTTACAGTTAAGTACGTCTCATCCTTCTAAAATTCATTTAATAAAGTCAGTAGACCCACAAATCATGTTTTATGTGGATGTCTAGACTTGTTTTAGTATATGCTATTAAATTTACCTTACATTTTTACGTATACTGTATGGGGGTGGGGGAGGGATTTTTAGATAGGAAATATGAAAGGGGGGGGGGGGGGATGACGTTCTGAAAATACGGTGAAAAGGGGGGGGGGGCCACGGGCCAAATTTTTTATAGGAAGGGGGGGGGGATGACGTTCTGAAAATGTGGTGAAGGGGGGCACGGGCCAAAAAAGGTAGAGAACCACTGTCTTAGAAGGTTGGCGATCGGGGCATTCTCTGTTCTCATCTGTAAGAGTAGACTCGTGGATTATTCCTTCTAGTAGTTTAATTGGTTCCTATGCATTTGGTTTATCTTGCTGTGTGAAGAGCGTTTAGTGTCGGACTCATTTTTGAGCCATCCTTGTATGTAATTGTGTCTCAGTATTTGTTGACAGGTTTGTAGTTAATGCTTTATGAAATCTAAAGTGCGACTCCTCTTTTAAATTATTTATCTTTTATTCTTCCATTACCGGAACCTCATCATGCCCCGGGGTCCACCGGAGAGAGACTGCCACGGGAGATGGATAGCTGATCAATTAGTCTATACATGGGATGCGCTTAAGGGGATATTCTGGTCTCTAAGGCTTAAAGTGTTAATTTAATTTTAAGTCTGGTAGTATAACACTCGCCTCACGTGGAATTATTGGAAATCTCAGACTATCCAGCCGAAGGCCTCTGTCTAATGCCTCTATTTCTGCTATATAGCAGGTACAGAATTTTCCAGAGGGGTCAAAGATGCAAGAGTTGTCTTTCGGGGTACCATGATCCATGCAGACACTTGTCCTGCGGAGAACTTTGCACCATGTCTCTCTCTTATCAAATGCTAGATGTCCTGCCACTGTCGCTTTCACGTACACGTTTTCAGTGGAACAAGACAAGTTGCAGAAGCTGTCGGACCAGCAAAGCAATGCTCTAACAATCCGCCGGTCAGAGCTTCCATCCTAGACCAGCTGCCGACCAAGGCTTAGGGCCTGGTCTGCCCTGCCATGACATTTAGCCTTTAGATTGTATTTCCTTGCACTAGGATAAGGCTTGTATCCTCCCAATTGTGCTCCTCCGCCCAAAGCTGTTGCCACAATGTGGGGTGTGGGGTTTGGTGAGCGCCGCCCAACATTTGAAGCTAAGTAAAGAATACAAAGTGTGAAATGATATGGTATTACGTCAGCCGCTTTTACTGCCTCGATGTATCTATAGAGAAACTCCTCCTTAACTTGTACCTAAGTGAAGTACGTTGTTTTAGCAGACCAAATTTCACACTCTGGGATTCTGAAATACGTAGCACATCATCATCTCTCTCTCTCTCTCTCTCTCTCTCTCTCTCTCTCTCTCTCTCTCTCTCTCTCTCTCCCTCTCTCTCTCTCTCCCTCTCTCTCTCTCCCTCTCTCTCTCCCTCCCTCTCTCTCTCCCTCTCTCTCTCTCTCCCTCTCTCTCTCCCTCTCTCTCTCTCTCCCTCTCTCTCTCTCTCCCTCTCTCTCTCTCTCCCTCTCTCTCTCTCTCCCTCTCTCTCTCTCTCTCCCTCTCTCTCTCTCTCCCTCTCTCTCTCTCTCCCTCTCTCTCTCTCTCCCTCTCTCTCTCTCTCCCTCTCTCTCTCTCTCTCTCTCTCTCTCATTTATTTCATTTTCTGTTCTTTGTTTTCATTTTTTTTCCATCTGTCCATTCTTCTCATTCGCTTATTATGCTTTAATGTAGTCACTATAATGTCTTGCCCGAGTTTATATCTTGTTTTCTAGTCTGTGTTTGCCGATGAAGGCTGGTCACCGCAACGTCCATTGTTTTCCTTAATTGCGTTCTGTAAAGCTGCATTTCCCCGGCTCGGTGGCGATGAGGTTACGGACGCAGATCGTAATCCCGCATACTCGCGTTCGAAACACAGCTGAGGGCGATTTGACAACAGACCGCCTTACGTTGGGTATTTTATGAAATGGTATGGGTGCCGGTCATTCAGAAAGCAATGGCAAACTACTGAACGTAAACTTGCCAAGACATCACGAACAGCCCAAAGAATTGGGTTGACTGCAACGTCCTGTACATGATATGCAACTAGCTTTAACAAAGCTGCATTACTTCGTATTCTTATATATTGCTTTAGCAGCCCGGTACTCCATCCACCAATCTTACCCAGATTACATTAGATTCAGATTCATCTTAGGACCGAGGTAATTCGGGTACGTGTTCAGTAAAGAAGGCGTCAGAAAGGGCGGTGTTCTGGGCGTCCCTCCTCGTCAAGGGAAGCGACGTGGGCGTATCTCGGCAGACAGTTTTATGACACACGGGGACAGCGACGAGACCCGGGCTACGTCAAGGCAGACAGACAAGAAAATAAGCAACTGGTAATTAGGGCTCTGGAGACACTAGGTTCCCGCTCTGATTACCTGCTCCTGTTGTCAGGGTGACGAGACACCGAGCGGTTAGGTTACCAAATATGGCTGATGGTTTTTCATTATCGGTGACGTCTGTTGCGGGTTGTCTGCCGCGAGATTACGTGCCTGTTTCTTTTCCTCTCCCAGATTGTGACAGCTTCTGTATCCTGTCATTCTCGGTTCTCGTACACAAACTGATGTGTTTATTCTTGCGGGCATTCTTGATCTGTTTATTGTGACTGGCTCAGTTTATGTGAATGGTGCGGTTAAGAGAGATCGACTTGTCCAGTTTAAGTGACTTGCGTTTATGTGACTTTCTTAGTTTCTATGACTTAGTTAGTTAGTCGACAGATCATCCTCATTGCACATCGAACCATTCAGTCCATAAGTGCTCGGATCCCTTCCTCGGTAAATCCCGCAGCGTGTAGCGGCTAACGCAGTGGTTCTCAACCGGTGGGGAATTTCCCCCCCCCCGGGGGGGGGGGGAATTTCAGGGTTTCCAGGGGGGGGGGGGGAATGAAGACCATTTCAAGATCGTGTTAATACAAGAACCGATTACTTGACATAGTTTTTCCCTTCATACTTTACAGTTATGTATGTCTCGTCCTTCTAAAATTCATTTTATAAAGTAAGTAGACCCACAAATCATGTTTTATGTGGATGTCTAGGCTTGTTTTAGTATATGCTATTACATTTGCCTTCCACTTTTACATATACTGTGTAGGGGTGAGGGGATTTTTAGATAGGAAATATGAAAGGGGGGGGGGGGAATGACGTTCTGAAAATACGGTGAAGGGGGGGATGGGCCAAAAAAGGTTGAGAACCACTGGGCTAACGACACCAGTTCTGTGTTGGTTCTTCTTTGGCTTCCTGCGTAGTGTTCTTGTTTGGCCACACCTCTTTTAATTTTCTGTTCTCGCATCCTGACCATGGTTGTAGATTCACAGTCATTCAGTTGGTCCTTGCGAACAACTTACATCTCGTAAAGCATTCAGAATGTCAGCTTAGTTATGGGCGCGTCCGCCTTCCACAGTAGCCTTACCTGCGAGCTTGTCAGCCCGCTAATTTCCCTGTACACCCGCATACCCTGGCACGAAAATGAAACTAATCCTTGCCAGCCGAGACCGCTCCAGAGACAGCAACCACTTGCTCAGTTTGTGTGACTTTCTTTCTATGACTTGCTCAATTTGTTTGACATGCTCAGTTTGTGTGACTTGCGTTTATATGACCTTCTCCTTTGGCATGCCTTGCTCAGTGTGTGTGACTTGTACAGTTTATGTGATATGTTACGTTGGTGTTACTTATAGACTGTTGTAACTTGCTTTCACGTTACTTGTTTACTTGGTATGACGTGTTCAGTTTATGTGACTTGTTAAGTTTATGTGACTAGTTCAGTTTTGTGTGTTGCTCAGTTTATGTGACTAGCTCAGTTTGTGCGTCTTTCCCAGTTTATGCGACTTGCTCAGTTTATGAGACTGCTCAGTTTGAGCGCTGGTCGCCCCTTCCTTGTGCTTCTTTAAAATGGCTCTCTGGTGTGTTTGAAACCAAGCAGTAGCTCTGGTGCGATGTTGGGAAGGAAAAGCCCAGCGAGGAAGGGAACCCATCACAATATTGAATGCACTGCTTATGAAGGTAAAAAGATCCACGGACCTCTTCAAAAGACTGGTTCTTTTGCACCTCCGCTTAGGAGGACTGAAGAGGAGAGTCACTGTATTCCCTCCCTGGTTTGACAGCCCTGGCACAGAAATCATTTTCTTGTCTGATATATCTACTTGTAGAATAACCCTGACCTGGTTTACCTCGGGTGTCTCCCATTTATTATTTCTTTGGTCATGTGATGAGAAGAGAGGTATTAGAGAACATCGTGACAACTGGAAAGATCGAGGGGAAGAGAGGCAGAGGCAGACCAAGAGAAATGATGCTGGACGGACTGAGACGGTGGCATGGAGGAATAACACCAGCAGATTTGATCCAGAACACCAAAGACCGAGATCTGTGGAGATCCATGAACGCCTACGCCAGCAGGCACGGCACTTGATGATGATGATGGTTTATTATAGTGACGGTATTTTGTTACAAAGTTAGTTGCATGTACTTTACAGGACGAAGCAGTCAACCCCAGCATTTTTTGGCTGTTCGTGATTCCTGGGCAAGTTTATGTTCAGTAGTTTGCAGTTGCTTTCTGAACGGCCGGCTCCCATACCATTTAATAAAAAACCAACACAGCTTGTTTCGAACGCGGGTATGCGGGATTACGAACTTCGTTTGTAACACCTTGGCCGCGGAGCCGGCGGTATTGATGCCTAACTAAAGTGGTAGGATATCTGGGATTGCTAAGTTTGTCAAGCCTTTAAGTTTTCCCCAATAGACGGTATAGTTGTCCTGGAAAACGTCGTGTAATGACGCACCTAAACCTGGTGGAGCAACCATCTCTGTTTATAGTATGTGTCCACAGATTCCTCGGATGTCTCCTCTGGGATGGACCCTATGGAGAATTAGACTGTCGACATGTTACAGTCAATTAAAAGTTTACCCTTTTTCTTAGGGAAACACAATGAAGACTTGATATGTGTGAATCTGTTGTATTTCATACCTTTAACCCTTTTCTGTCCCCGGAAATTGCTATATGTCATCGAATTGCTCTCCTGAATCTCGGTTTTTACTCTTTATTACTGACTTACTCTGTCTTAGTTCGTAACTATTTACCCCTGACCCACACTATGTTGGTTATTACTGTTTATTACTGACCCATTCTACCTAAGTTATTCATTCATTCATCATGTGTCATGCCGATAAGCGTCATTACTTCTCTGCCCTCCCCTTGTTCTCTTCCTCTCGATCTTGTCAGTTGTCATGAAGTTTTCCCATGTATTTCGTCTCATAAACGTGCCCGAAAAATGTTGATTATCTACGTCTAACTTCTCTAATCAGTTTACGATTTTCATTTGTTTCTTGTAGGACTTGGTCATTAGTTTTCCCGTCTGTCCATGGTAATCTTTTTTTTTTTTTATAAATACATGACACACTCTATACCGGCTATTACTTATTAATTATGCAAGCCCCATGTATTGTCCACGGGGACACCGAAATTCCGGTGTCCTTGTGGGTATGTGACAGAAAACATAACATCCATACGGTGACTGTAACACACGACAGAAATATTAAAGCTAACAGGAACAGTGTACTGTATCTAATGAAAGCCCCGAACAATTCTGTTAGATTGTATCTCAGTAGTGTCTGCCGAAACTCTCCTTTCTCCTCTCGCAATGTCTTCTTATTCCGTCTGCCTGATTTATATCCGAGAGAGAGAGAGAGAGAGAGAGAGAGAGAGAGAGAGAGAGAGAGAGAGAGAGACTGACTCCGTGTCTATATCACATTGTGTTGTTGAATGTTTAAAGCTCTGCTTCCAAGAATCGTGTCCCACGTGACTATGCCAGAGTTCGCCCAATGATATTTGTTGCTGAAACCTTCCGCCGGACTGGTGTTTATTTCATCTATTATAAGCCCATCATAGCCCGCGATGTAAACGCGTGCCTCTGTGTTTGTAAATGGGAGGAGAGGGGCTGGCCAGCGGATGCCAGACAGTGTGACCTGATATGTGTGAATCTATTGTTTCAATACCTTAACTCGTTTCTGTCCCCGGAAGTTGCTATATGTCATCGATTGGTTCCCCTCAATCTTGGATTTTATTCCGACCATTGACCCACTCTGTCTAGGTTATAATTTACTCGTGCCTCATACTGTCTAGATTATTTAATTTTACTCATGACCCACTCTAGGTTATTACATTTTACTCATGACCCACTCTGTCTAGATTATTACATTTTAGCCATGACCCACTCTGTCTAGATTATTACATTTTAGCCATGACCCACTCTGTCGAGATTATTACATTTTAGCAATGACCCACTCTGTCTAGAGTATTACATTTTAGCCATGACCCACTCTGTCTAGATTATTACATTTTAGCCATGACCCACTCTGTCTAGATTATTACATTTTAGCCATGACCCACTCTGTCTAGATTATTACATTTTAGCCATGACCCACTCTGTCTAGGTTATTACATTTTAGCCATGACCCACTCTGTCTAGATTATTACATTTTAGCCATGACCCACTCTGTCTAGATTATTACATTTTAGCCATGACCCACTCTGTCTAGTTTATTACATTTTAGCCATGACCCACTCTGTCTAGATTATTAGATTTTAGCCATGACCCACTCTGTCTAGATTATTACATTTTAGCCATGACCCACTCTATGTAGGTTACTTACTACTTTGTACTCCATCCATCCATCCATCATGTGCCATGCCGATAATCGTGGGCGGTCATGTCTTGCCATCTCACTCGATCACCAGAGTCATGGATCAGCTCCGTGTTCGTGTCTCGACCATGCCACGTGGCCAAGCCATCCAGGTATTTACTTCTCATGTCTTCCCTGTCACCAAGTTCTCCAAGTCATTTTTTCTCATAACGTGCCCAAAAAAATGTTGCTCTACGTCTAATGACTATAATGAGTCAACGATCTTCATTTGTTTCTTGAAGGACTTGTTCATTGTTTTTTCTGTCTGTCCATGGTATTCTTTGCATTTTCTTCAGAAACCACATTTCCACAGCCATCAGATGTTTTTTCAGCTTGACTGCTCATTGTCCACGCTTCACATCCATACAAAAGTACAGGTTCTGTGTAGCACTTCAACACTCTTTTTCTCGTTTCAATTGATATCTTTTTATCGGTCAGTATGTTTTTCATCTTGCAAAAGGCTACCTTCGCAATGGCAATTCTTCTTCTAATCTCTTCAAGGCATCTCCCGTCAGATGTTATGACTTTGTACTACTAGCCTACTATCTCCTTTATTATTTCGTGTTACTGACCCATTCTATTTCATTTGTTTCTCTCTCTCTCTCTCTCTCTCTCTCTCTCTCTCTCTCTCTCTCTCTCTGCTCCTGATAGTTTTATACTTCTCTCTCTCTGTCTCTGTCTGTCTGTCTGTCTGTCTGTCTGTCTGTCTGTCTGTCTCTCGTTCCTCCTCCCTCTCTCTCCCTCTTTCTCAACCTCCCAAATCTCCTCTCTATCTCTCACTCTCTCTCTCTCTCTCTCTCTCTCTCTCTCTCTCTCTCTCTCTCTCTCTCTCTCTCTCTCTCTCTCTCTCTCTCTCTGTTATATGTTGTTGATGAGACTAACTAGCAGTATCTATAAAAGTTATATTTCTGTTCCACAGCCTGAGGGATCTGAAGCCGCGGACCCGGACTTTGTAAGTATCTTGTGTGTGTGTTTGTGTGTGTGTTGGCGTGCGCGATTATGTCACTGGTGATGTTATGAGTAAATCAAGGGCGTAGGCAGGTGCAGTTTGAAGGTTCCCCCTTTCCCTCCTCTCTCTCTTTCTCTCTTTTTGGTTTACTTTAAACGATATTAATTAATTAATTAATTAACTTATTTATTTATTTATTTATTTATGTAGCGTGTTCTACCATGGTTAATTATTATTAACCCTGCAGCATCTACTAACCTACAACAAGTGTTTCTAGCGTTGCTACCATTGCTGCTGTTGCTATAATATCACAATTAACTCAATGATATTGTTGCTTTTTAACTATTACTACTTATGCGGCTGTCGTTTGTGTTATTACTACTACTACTGAAGCGGCGGCTGCTGCTGCTGCTCCTACTACTACTACTACTACTACTACTACTACTACTACTACTACTACTACTACTACTACTACTACTACTACTACTACTACTACTACTACTGCTGCTGCTGCTGCTGCTGCTACCTCTTCTATTACTACTACTACTACTACTACTACTACTACTACTACTACTACTACTACTACTACTACTACTGCTGCTGCTGCTGCTGCTGCTACTTCTTCTATTACTACTACTACTACTACTACTGCTGCTGCTGCTGCTGCTGCTACTACTACTACTACTACTACTACTACTACTACTACTACTACTACTACTACTACTACTACTACTACTACTACTACTACTACTACTACTACTACTACTGCCTGTGGTGATGGTGGCAGTGGTGGAGAATTGACTTCTGTGCGATTTAGTATTTGCTTGACCCGTACGTAGATCGTGTAGCTAGATCAGAATCCAAGCTCAAAGACCTGTACCGCTAGGCTAGAGAATGTAGCAAGGAAATATGACATTGGAATCAGAATAAACTCTAGAATTGGCAAATAGTTACAAGGCATATGTTCCAACAAACATCGCGCTCATTGGCAACAGTTAAAGAAAGCGAACACTTGGGTCTACTTTATATAGTATCAAAGGCACTTCAAGGAAAGAGATCCGGTCAAGATAAGAGATTGCTTTAATTACCTTGTTCAGATTGAAGGTGGTCTGAAGATTCAACCCCCCCCCCCTCTTCAAGCACCCTCGCACAACCCCCCCCCCCCTCTTCAAGCACCCTCGCACAAACACCCGCCCCCTCCCCGCTCTCCGCTGGCAATGAACCTAAGCGTATTCCATATACATACATGCTGCTGCTACTGGGGCATAGGTCTGATTTTTGCGTGTGGATAAGCTTTCTCTTTTACCAGTGTCCCTAGCCGTCAGACATGCCCATTCTGACTTCTGCGGTGCTTGTAATCTACGTCCCCAAGTCAGGGACGAGAAGTCAACATTTTAATCCAACTGAACAGTGTAGGGGGTTGAACCAGCTACCTTGGTATCAGTACACCGAAAGTTTAACAGCGTATGCACTTATCCATTCGGCCATGTTGATCTCCACTGAATATTCAGTTATATAAATCCATTGTATCATTTGTAGCCCTGTATGGACTTGAGGGATGGGCACTCATTGCTGATACACAAAATACAATCCGGACATTCACATACAGATGTTATAGAAAAGTTGTGTGCTATGAATGAAGGACATAAAACCAATACCTCTGTGAGATGGAAAATAACCATAAACACAGGACAACAACAACCACTTCTGTCAATACTCTAATCGAAGCATCCTAAACCTGCCTGGTTTGGGCATATCACAGGTCACGATTCAATTTCAAAAGGGAACGGGTGGTAACAACCAGGAGAAAGAAAGGGCACACTGATAATGTGACTGGCTCTGAGTCGTGGTTACAACCAGACACTTAAATATGTTTGTGATATATTCTGCAAGCAGTATCTCACCACGCGTTCATTGTTCGGCTGTAGCTGGAGACAGTTGAATGTGTTTTGTTCATGGTCGTTTTTGTCCTCATGGTATATGTTTGCTGGCGTAATGGTTGTCTGTTGTGTTGTATGTTTGCTGGCGTCATGGTTGTCTGTTGTGTTGTATGTTTGCTGGCGTCATGCTTGTCTGTTGTGTTGTATGTTTGCTGGCGTCATGGTTGTCTGTTGTGTTGTATGTTTGCTGGCGTCATGCTTGTCTGTTGTGTTGTATGTTTGCTGGCGTCATGGTTGTCTGTTGTGTTGTATGTTTGCTGGCGTCATGGTTGTCTGTTGTGTTGTATGTTTGCTGGCGTCATGGTTGTCTGTTGTGTTGTATGTTTGCTGGCGTCATGGTTGTCTGTTGTGTTGTATGTTTGCTGGCGTCATGGTTGTCTGTTGTGTTGTATGTTTGCTGGCGTCATGCTTGTCTGTTGTGTTGTATGTTTGCTGGCGTCATGGTTGTCTGTTGTGTTGTATGTTTGCTGGCGTCATGGTTGTCTGTTGTGTTGTATGTTTGCTGGCGTCATGCTTGTCTGTTGTGTTGTATGTTTGCTGGCGTCATGGTTGTCTGTTGTGTTGTATGTTTGCTGGCGTCATGCTTGTCTGTTGTGTTGTATGTTTGCTGGCATCATGCTTGTTTGTTGTGTTGTATGTTTGCTGGCGTCATGCTTGTCTGTTGTGTTGTATGTTTGCTGACGTCATGCTTGTCTGTTGTGTTGTATGTTTGCTGGCGTCATGCTTGTCTGTTGTGTTGTATGTTTGCTGGAGTCATGCTTGTCTGTTGTGTTGTATGTTTGCTGGCGTCATGCTTGTTTGTTGTGTTGTATGTTTGCTGGCGTCATGCTTCTCTGTTGTGTTGTATGTTTGCTGGCGTCATGCTTCTCTGTTGTGTTGTATGTTTGCTGGCGTCATGCTTCTCTGTTGTGTTGTATGTTTGCTGGCGTCATGCTTGTCTGTTGTGCTGTATGTTTGCTGGCGTCATGCTTCTCTGTTGTGTTGTATGTTTGCTGGAGTCATGCTTGTCTGTTGTGCTGTATGTTTGCTGGCGTCATGCTTCTCTGTTGTGTTGTATGTTTGCTGGAGTCATGCTTGTCTGTTGTGCTGTATGTTTGCTGGAGTCATGCTTCTCTGTTGTGTTGTATGTTTGCTGGAGTCATGCTTGTCTGTTGTGTTGTATGTTTGCTGGAGTCATGCTTCTCTGTTGTGTTGTATGTTTGCTGGAGTCATGCTTCTCTGTTGTGCTGTATGTTTGCTGGAGTCATGCTTGTCTGTTGTGCTGTATGTTTGCTGGAGTCATGCTTGTCTGTTGTGCTGTATGTTTGCTGGAGTCATGCTTGTCTGTTGTGTTGTATGTTTGCTGGAGTCATGCTTGTCTGTTGTGCTGTATGTTTGCTGACGTCATGCTTCTCTGTTGTGTTGTATGTTTGCTGGAGTCATGCTTCTCTGTTGTGTTGTATGTTTGCTGGAGTCATGCTTCTCTGGTGTGCTGTATGTTTGCTGGAGTCATGCTTGTCTGTTGTGCTGTATGTTTGCTGGAGTCATGCTTGTCTGTTGTGTTGTATGTTTGCTGGAGTCATGCTTGTCTGTTGTGTTGTATGTTTGCTGACGTCATGCTTCTCTGTTGTGTTGTATGTTTGCTGGAGTCATGCTTGTCTGTTGTGCTGTATGTTTGCTGACGTCATGCTTCTCTGTTGTGTTGTATGTTTGCTGGAGTCATGCTTGTCTGTTGTGCTGTATGTTTGCTGGCGTCATGGTTGTCTGTTGTGTTGTATGTTTTCTGGAGTCATGCTTGTCTGTTGTAGTGTATGATGTTTGTTGGGGTAATGTTTGTCTGTTGTAGTGTATGATGTTTGTTGGGGTAATGGTTGTCTGTTGTAGTGTATTATGATATATGTTGGGGGGTAATGGTTGTCTGTTGTAGTGTATGATATATGTTGGGGAAATGGTTGTCTGTTGTAGTGTATTATGTATGTTGGGATCACGCTTGTCTGTTGTAGTGTATGATCTATGCTGGTGTCAAGCTTGCTTGTTGTGTGCTATATTGTATGCGTGCTGGAGTCTTGTGTGTTTGTTGTTGTCATTTTTGTGTTATGTGTTAGCATCATTCGTATCTTTTATTTTATATCTATTACATTTCTTATATTTTGGGCCTCATATTTGTGTGTTATTTCTTATGGTTGTTGGCGTCATTTGTATGGTATTTCTTGTGTTTTCTGGCGTAATTCCTGTCCAACATTTCTTGTGTTTGCTGGCGTCATTCCTGTCCACTATTTCTTATGTTTGCTGGCGTCATTCCTGTCCAATATTTCTTGTATTTGCTGGCGTCATTCATGTTCAGTATTTCTTGTATTTGTTGGCGTCATTCCTGTCCAATATTTCTTGTATTTGCTGGCGTCATTCATGTTTAGTATTTCTTGTATTTGTTGGCGTCATTCTTGTCCAATATTTCTTGTGTTTGCTGGCGTCATTCATGTTCAGTATTTCTTATGTTTGCTGCCGAGATAATTGCTTGACACTTGTTGTTGTGCCTGTTTGCTAGCGTCGTGCGTGTCGTGTTGTGTGTTGTGTAACTATTGTTTGCTGGTGTCGTTTCTCTCTGTCTCGTGGTATTGTTAACGTCACGGTTGTTTGTTGGGTGTTCTTGTGTCTGATGTTTGCTGGCGTTCTCCTGATTTGCTGTGCATTGTAATGTTTGATTGTTGACTTATTCTTCTTTCAGGCCAGCAGCGGAAGCGAATGGGAGTTCGAAGAGATACTGCTCGATCGGGTAAGTTTCTCCTCCTTACTCTCGGGGTTAATGAGATGTTGAGCATGTAAGAGTGGAGGAACGAGAGAGAATGGGGAAATTGAGTTGTGTGTAGTGAGGGTCATTGAACAGAAAAAGCATCGTTTGTAAAATATGTTTCATGTATGTATACATAGCACATTCTATACACGATGATGGAGGAGAGCTCGAGAAGGGATTATCATTAAACTGTTAGCTAAACTGAAGGCATGGTAGTTTCCATAAAAGCACACTTTCCAGTATACTTGATCATCATCATCGTCGTTGTTGTGGAGAAGGTCCTTTTGCAGAACCTGGCTGCCCTGGCCTGGCGAGAAGTCTCTCGATCCTCATGCACCTTTATGCCCAAGCTGTCTACAATATTCTCTGTCTGTCTGTCTGTGCAAGTCTGCTTCCTGCGTTGTCTCCCAGGAACCATGTCTCCCATCACTGTTCTTCAAATTACTGGGACTTTTAATATGGCTGAAGTATTTCAGTTTCCGAGACATGGAATTGTTCATGAGTCGGTTTTCTTCCATGTTCAGATCTGATTGAATATACATATTTTTTTCTTCTTCTTTGTCCATGATTTTCTAATAATGTTTCTGTAAAATAAGTTCAGAGGCCCACATGTTCTTCTGTCATGATTGAGAAATGTCCCGTGTTTCAAACCTGTGCTTAACACAAACTGCAAGTCCTGACCGTGGCTGGTGTGGTTTCCACGGGATAGAAGCATGCATTTCTATTGCAGAGGCATAACAGTGAAATACACGAGCCATTGTCAATGACACGGCTACACAGGGACGTCTGGCGGGCGATGTAGCACGGGTAAAGAAAAGAATCATCGTATCCGAAGAGTTTTTGTTTTTACAAGAATGAGCATCACTGCGATAAACAAGAATGTTATGACAAACAACAGCAATCCATTTACTGAAAAGTAGGGTGTGTCCTGTTCTTCTGTGTGGGTGTAAATGCTTCATAATGGGTAGTGGCTGCGAACGTTGGGTGATGAGTAGTGGATGCGAAGGCTGGATGATGAGTAGTGAATGCGAAGGCTGGGCATTGGGTAATGGATGTGAAGGCTGAACATTGGGTAGTGGATACGAAGGCTGGACATTGGGTAGCGGTTTGAAGACAGGACATTGGATAGTGGATGTGAAGGCAGGACAGTGGGTAGTGGTTGTGAAGGCAGGACGCTGGGTAGTGCATGTGAAGGCTGGACAATGGGTAATGAAGCGAAGGCTGGACATTGAGCAGTTGATACGAAAGCTGTGCAATGATTAGTGGATGCGTATCTGGACAATGCATATTCAAGTGGTGAAGATACTCACGGCGATGTGGGTTTTGGAAACAAAATATTGAGAAGTTCGTGGATAGAGAAGAAAACAAACGCCGACGTTTTACAAGATGACTCATCAAGAAAAGACATGAAATATATGGGAGATTCCATCAGAAGATATGGAGATGAGAATATATCCGTGTGTATGTGTGTGTGCAAAAATACTAGATAAGAGAAGCAGATGGAGACAGACAGACGAATGTGGAAAACTTAAAAAGCTCGGCAACAAATAATAGCATAAGAAACACCAACAGCATCGAGGAATGTGATGACGGAATTGGAGAGTCATCATCGCCGATGTCTGCTCCAGCCCAGGCACGCGAAGAAGGCGATTATTAGCCGTTTCCGATCTACTTTGAGAAATAGCGATACCCGATGGTTTTGCATTATGTTTGCAAAAGGACACACGATGTGTTGTTAATTTAAGCACGTTCATATGGTATTGGGTGGCAGTCATAGCAGGTAAAGGAAGCGCGTAGAAATCAGTACAGGCTAGACAATGGATCAGTGAACAGCAAAAACATAACGCCTATGGGAGAGATCAACCATCAGGATGCACATACGGCAAATGACAGTTGATGATATCTCTCGAGGGTGACACAATCTTTTTTGGATAGGGAGGTTGGAGGACAGGAATGAGTGTGAGAGTGAGAGAGAGAGAGAGAGAGAGAGAGAGAGAGAGAGAGAGAGACAGAGAGAGAGGAGAGAGAGGAGAGAGAGAGAGAGAGAGAGATCGGCAGAGAGTAAGATAGATAGAGGAAGAGACATGCAGAAGATGTTAACATTAGTGGTAGACGAAACATTGCTACATGGAAAAATTGGAGAGATCACAGATACCTCCTTCATTCAATTTAACAAAAGAGAGTTAACAGAGGAAAAATAAAGTGTTAACAAAATTAGAAAAATATTGTAATGGTGAGTTTGATTGTAGTTCTCGGGGTTGAGTGTGGTCAGGTTAAGGTCAGGGGGGAACTGTGGCAGCGAGCACCACTGGAAGTCAGGCGTCAGCTGGTTCCGTGTGAGGCACTTGAGACATTGATTGCTGCCTCATTAAGTTTTCCTCTTGTCGGGAAGAGGCAGGAGTTTATGTAACACATTTAACTGTCTGTCTGTCTGTCTACCCACCTGCCTGCCTGCCTATCTATCTATCTATCTATCTATCTATCTATCTATCTATCTATCTATCTATCTATCTATCTATCTATCTATCTATCTGTCTGTCTGTCTGTCTGTCTGTCTGTCTGTCTGTTAGTGTATATGAGTGGGGGATGCGTGGATGGGTGGGGAGATGTGTGGGTGAGGGATGGTGTTTGGGGGATGCGGGGGGTGGGTATGGAAAATGTGCAGGTGTGTGTGTGTGTGGATCAAAGACGTGTGGTTGGGAGATGTGTGTGTGGATGGGGTTATGTGTTAGGGTGGGTGGGGGTATGTGTTAGGGTTGGTGGGGGTAGGTATGTGTTAGGGTGGGTGGGGATATCTGGGTGTTGGTGGGTATTGGGGTGTGTGGATGTGGGGGAGTGTGTAGGTGGTGTGGGGATGGGTGTTTTGGCGGGGAGATGTGTGTAGGTGTGGATGTGTGTGTATGGGTGGGAGATGTGTGGTTAAGGAATATGTGGTTGGGGGGGGGGTGTAGGTTGGGAGATGTGTGTGTGGGTGCGGGATATGTGGGTGGGTGGGGCAGATTGCGTGGGTGGGGGATGTTTGTAAGTGGTGGATGTGTGGGTGGGTGCGGGATTTGTGGGTTGGCGGGCAGATGTATGTGTGGGTGGGGAATGTGTGGTTGGGGTATGTGTGTTTGGCTGGGTGGTTGAGGGTGTGTGGGTGGTTGATGGAGTATATTGGATAGGTGAGTGTTGGTGGGTTATGGGAATCGTTGGGGGGATATGTGTGGGTGGGGAGATTGTAAAGGTGGGAGATGGGTGGGTGGGTGCATGTATGTGTGCCTGGGGTGTGGGTGGGGGATGTATGCATGGGGTATGTGTAGTTGGTGGGAGATGTGTGGGTTGGTGGGGAATGTGTGTGTGTGTGTGTGTGTGTGGGTGGGGACATATATGTGTGCCTGGGGTGTGTGTGGTTGGGTGTGGGTATGTGGGGATGTTTCTTATAACATGGCAATATGGATTGTTTATGTCTACAACATTCATTTGACAATGTTGTTTTCCTATGTGAATGTATCATGCACTTTTGGTGAACGAAAGATGAGTGATTGGAAGGGCCGAATGTAAGACGGGCCTGCGTGCCCAATTTGTTACCCTTTGAAAATAAAGTTTGTTCGTTCGTTCGTTCGTTCTGCCTGCCTGCCTGCCTGCCTGCCTGCCTGCCTGCCTGCCTGCCTGTCTGTTAATCAATGTGTTATATACAGGGATAACTGGCCGTGGCTGCCTAACGTCCACTGCATCTGTGTCCGTCTCCAGTCGTCTTGCCATGCTCGCCACTGGGACCAGATGGACGCAGACGAGAGAGTGAGGTCGACGGAGTTGCGCAACCACTTCCTCACTATAATCCAAACTAAAGCGCAAGTCATTCGTTCTTCATCAAATCAAAAGATGCAATGAATGAATGGTCCTCATCATTCGTGATGGACGAACATCCTAATCAATGTGTGTTTGAGTGTCTCTTTGGTTATCTATCTTTATGCTTGTGGGTTTCTCGCCCTGAGTGTGCCTGTCTCCCTGAGCGTCTGTCTGTCAGCCTGAAGGCCGGATGGTCGAGCTGACGGACGTTCGGTAGTCTCTCTGTCTCTGTGTTTTTGTCTATGTTCGTACGTAAAATGTACAAATGCAGAAGACAGCGCTACCAACAATTAACGAAGTTTAAGACATTGGGTATGTAAATGGTACGGTTTAAGAGCGTCACCAAGGTCGGTGTTAATGACGAGCAAACGTTACATAAACGTGCTCCGCCCGAAACCACAACAATTTGACATGAGAGACATCAAGGCGTTCACTTTCCTCTGTGTGCAGGGCAACGGTGGACTCGGTTTCAGCATCGCAGGCGGCAGCGACAACCCTCACCTGGAAGACGACCCCAGCATCTTCATCACAAAGATCATCCAGGGCGGGGCAGCAGCTGAAGATGGCAAACTCAGGTGAGTGTGCGAATCGATTGGACAGTGTGTTTGTTGTGTCTGTGGAGACCATATGGGCAGATGGACATGGCGTTTGTGTGTGTGTGGGGAAAGAGGGAAATGGTGATCGTGTGGGTAGATATAGTGTGTTTGTGTGGGAATTATGTAAATAGATGTTGTTGTTGTTTTCGTTATTGTTGTTGTTTGTGAATCATCTGGAAGAGTCAGTTTTTAACTCTTTATTAAGTCTGATACATAGGCCTTCGTGTTTCCTGAGCCCCGGAAAGGGCTTGCTCCTATCAAAGAGGTTGGTGTAGGTACGTTTCTTTCGACCTGGTACCAAAGTACCTTCTCAGTGGCAATTGTTGCAGGACTCTTCTACTCCTCTCCAAGCCCATACCAGCGGAGTGCGCAAGACCGGTAATGGAACTTATGCGTGCGGACTTGAGGAAAGGGGAGAGCTGGGACGGAATCCTTGTGGTCAAGGGGCGTTTGTTTCTTTGTGTGCGTTTAGTGTGAGGGGTGGGGTTGTCGTATGGATGAGTGTACATTGTTTGTTTGTGTGTAGACCGCGTTCGTAATTGGACTACGTGTGTGTGCGTAGTGGGGGTTGTGTGAGTAGGACATTGTGAGTAGGATATTGTGAGGAGATGGATATTATGAAGTGTACACAATAGATGAGTGGTGTGTGTAGATGGATATCGTGAAGTGTACACAGTAGATGAGTGGTGTGTGTAGATGGATATCGTGAAGTGTACACAGTAGATGAGTACTGTTTGTAGTTGGATTTTGTGAAGTGTACACAGTAGATGAGTGGTATGTGTAGATGGATATCGTGAAGTGTACGCAGTAGATGAGTGGTGTGTGTAGATGGATATTGTGAAATTTACACAGTAGATGAGTGGTGTATGTAGTTGGATATTGTGATGTGTACACAGTCGATAAGTCGTGTGTATAGATGGATATTGGGAGGTGTACACAGTAGATGAGTGTTGTATGTATGTAGTTGGATATTGTGAAGTGTACACAGTAGATGAGTGCTGTGTGTAGATGGATATTGTGAAGTGTACCCAGTAGATGAGTGCTGTGTGTATGTAGTTGGATATTGTGAAGTGTACACAGTAGATGAGTGCTGTGAAGTGTTCAGTCATGTCATGATAACTATTCGTATAGGCTAAGCAAAGCAGGTTGAGCCCAGATTTTATGAATTGTATGACGGATTTGTCTTCCTGCCGTTCTGCGCGTGGATATAGACGTGGTGTGATCATCGGAGTCACAGATAGTTATAGTATTGCACAAGGCTGATGGTGGATACCTACCCATCAATATTGTTATCTATCAGACAGTCCATTTCTCTGTCCATCCATCCTTCTGTGTAGTTGTGCATCTGTCTTGCCGTCTTTTTGTGTGTTGGTCTGTCTGGGCACCATTCTGCCAAGTTCCTGCTCTGCCCATTTCCTGTTGATCCACCCACGCTTCTATGGAAGTTTTGCACGCGCGCGCGCACACACACACACGCACACAAACACACACACACACATACACACGTCTACCTCCTTCCCTACCCACCTCTATCTCTTCCCTATGTTCAAATTGTTTCCTTGCAATTCTTTTTCTAACTTCTAACAACCGGGACTTAATGCATACGATGTTCTTCGTTTGATAAAAGACAGGAGTGTTTGCTTGGCCTATTCTGTTTTTATCTTCTTCATTTTCTGCGGTATGTGATCGATGGGTGTACTTATTGAGATAATCTAAATGCCATGCAGTTGACCCTTCAGCAAAATACCCCGTGCAGTAAATGAATACCCGTGTATTTGTTTCATCCTAGGGGACACTACTAGTATTAACATCGCCAAGTATTATTAGCCGAGTTATCTCTCTTAGCTCGCGTGATGCATGCGGTGTTGGCGGCCGTCAGGTTTTGAACTATCTTCCCATAGCACTTTATGGCGTTAACGTCATGGGGATGAGGGAAGAGGTAGTCAGTATGTCGAGCAAGAAAATAGCCTTCAGTCAAACAAAGCGTGTGTTTTGTTAGAAAGGTAGTTGCATATTCTTTACACGACGTCGCAGTCAACCCCAGCGTGCTTTGGCTGTTTGTGATTTTGCTAGGCAAGTTTACGTCGCATCCGGGAAGTTCGGTGGTTAAGTTATGACGCTAATGTGTCAACATACATGCCAAGGTGGCTCACCAGCGAGCGTGTGCTCACGTGGGGTCGCACGTCTGCCTATAGCACAGGGAAGTGAAGTACAGGGCTCTGGTGTGCATCTTTTATGGTGACCAACACATGCTGCATGTACAGTGCACGGCGTTGGGATCAACCCCGAGTTCATTTTCTATGCGATTTATTTCAGTAGTTTGCCATTGCTTTCTGAACGAGACGTCAGTGAAGCGTCCAGCTTAATGCTGGTATAGGGGTTGAACTGCCTACCCCGGTATCAATGCATCTGAAGTTTTAGTGCGAGCGCTCTATCCTGTCGACCACGTGGGCGTCTATGTTAACCCAGCATAGGTCAACTAGCAAACACATCGAACCCTAATAATGGGGCTAGTCTGTCTGTTAGTGGCACAGTCAACCTCAGCATTTATTGGCAGTTTCTGATTTAATAGACATTGTTAGTTCTGCAGTGTTGAAGCCACGGCGTCAGCTGTCTGTTTTGTTTTAGTTGTATGTCCTTCACAGGACGTAGCAGTCAACCCCAGCATTTTGGCTGTTCGTGATTCCTGGGCAAGTTTTACGTTCAGTAGTTTGCCATTACTTTCTGAACGACCGGCTCCTATACCTTTTTCGAAAAAACACCAGCACCGCTGTGTTTCAAACCCGAGTATACGGGATTACGAATCGGGTCCGTAACCACCTCGCCACAGAGACCGGTATTCTATGTTAGGAACATTTAAAGGAGAGACATGTTTTGTCGGTTCCTGTGTGGTAAACGTTAAACACGGGCATATCAATCGTTGGGGAACCCTTGGGTTCCTCTGTGTTAAAACCTTAAACACGGGCATATCAATTGTTAGGGAACCCTTGGGTTCCTGTGTGGTAAACGTTAAACACGGGCATATCAATCGTTGGGGAACCCTTGGGTTCCTGTGTGGTAAAACCTTAAACACGGGCATATCAATTGTTAGGGAACCCTTAGGTTCCTGTGTGGTAAACGTTAAACACGGACATGTCAATTGTTGGGGAACCCTTGGGGTCACTAACGCAATGCATTAACAAAATTAAAAGTATTGATTGGCGCTCGTAGAAGTAGAATACAGAAAGAGATTAGAGGACACACTAGACCGCATGGAAATTGAAAACTATAGGTGCCATACGGAGATTGAATCTGTCACTCAACTGAATCCACAAGAATGGCATATGGGCAGAATTCGTATCTAAGGATTGAAATAGCGGCTCGCGGCGTATTAGGTATATGGTGCTAACCCCACATGTGTATGGACCAATCAGATCTCAGTGGGTGATGTCGGCCGACTTTACTTCCAAGGACACGCCTGGTACCCAATTAAACTATGCCGATCTTGAAGTTTGTGAACATGGCTTCGGTGGGGATTCAAACACTCGGCCGGCAGATAAGCGTGCCAGCCGCTGCTCTGGCGCGGCTTCCATGGCATAGGTCAGTGTGTCAAGCGCACTTTCACGTGTCAGCAGAACAGTGTTTTTGTTGGACATCTCTCAATTACTGAAGTGTAACGGACAATTAAATCACACACACAAAAATAGTATTTCCGCTTATGATTGACGTAGATGCTGTAATGAGGTGCCGTTGGATTTCTTGTTGTCAACTCTGTCCAACATATTTTTTTTCCATGCTGTTTGAGAAATGATAGAAATGTCATTGCAATAACCTAAAATATCACATACTCGGCAAAAATCAAACGACAGCAGCAAGTGTTGTAGTATAATCATGGAAATGCACCTAAAAGACCGTGTTGTGAATCCCACAGTTCTCTAACCATGTTTACTTTAATTGGCTTGCTGATATTTTTTTTTTTGGTCACACATTCTTAATGCTGTTTAACCTCTGCATATTATGGCCAGTGTACGTCAGACTTCTTGTGACTAGTCCTCATTGTTGTTCGATATTTTTTTGTTGTTGTTTGAGTTTTTGAGGTCTTATTTGAAATTGTAAGTTATGTATTGAAATTTTAGGTAATATTTTCTCATTTTCAGCTCTGAAATGACAGCAAATTTGCACACGAGTTTTAGTTTCTAAATATCAGTGTTCTGCCTATCGCGTTGACTGTCTGAAGTTATGAAGTCTAGCTGCAGTTTTTCTGTTCCCACTTGAGCTAGTTGACAATGACTGCGGCTATTTCTGATAGTATTTATTGTCTTTGAATTGATAATAGTACTGCAACCGACACACCTTAGGATGAACATTTTAAATGTTGTTGTTGTTCTTGCTGCTGCTGCTGTTGTTGTTCTTGCTGCTGTTGCTGTTGCAGTTGTTGTTGTTGTTGTTGTTGAAACCTACCGATTCGAGTTGATTACTCTTGTACGACTTTAATAATTGAAAACTCGTGACCGCTTGGTTTCATACCATGCGATGAGTGCAAGACGTTGGTGCTGACTGTCTACCATGATTGTAGGGAATTACTGACTGTCTTGCGGTTCATCGCATGAACATGTGTGTAGTCCTCAACAGGCCTCATCACAGCGGAGACCATGTTTGATCCTCCCTTCGTTAACCTGACTAGTGCCTGCCCCAGGATTCTCCCACGTAGAGGCTTATAGAGGCCTTGGACATTACGAATCACTACTCTTGACACAGCTACGCCTCTGCAACTTAAACATTGTAGATAGGATGTAAGAGTCGTGGGCAAACCGTAGAGGGCATACACACCAATGTCGATGTGTTTCATGATGACCATGGGCAGACAGTTGCGCAGGTTACTGATTTCAGAATTTCTGAGCGGAACGTCAGAGGTATAGAATAGAGATTAGATTTGGTTGAAGTGGCGCTTATGAAAACCTACTGACTGTACATAGTTCTTTCGCGCTTTATCCTCCATGGGGACTTAGACCCTCAACCAGCTCACTGCAAGCCGTCCAATCATGTGCTATCGCATGCAGCTGTGTTCATGTCCTCCCCATACTACTCAGTGCTGTTGCTATTACTATTCTCCGTGTGTGTTTAGGTCATCTATTTCATTTGCCCTGTGGATTCCAAACAAAGGACTTTTTTAGTTATACTGTTGTCAGGTTTTCGCAATGTGTGTTCTATCTGGCACTTGTGTCTTTTTTCTTACCTCTTGTTTCACTGGTATTTGGTAGGGGTTCTGAAAGAATCTCAAAATAGAGAGGGAAAACCAGGAGAACTTTAAATCAGATGGCGGTGGGAATGATTAGTAGTATGACTCTTCGCTGGCTGCTGAATGAGGGGACGGAGCACATATGGGAATGTCCTAAGTGCTGTTATGTCGGTTCTTAACTCAACTCACTGGTATTTGTTTAATTCTCTCCATGAGCTCTACATCGGTGATTCTGTCGCACCGTGTTAGTCCTTCTATTATGTACAGGTACCAAGTAATTAGTATTTGTGGTGTACTAGTAATTATGTTACTCTGTATAGTTACTATCATCATGTGCCATACCAGCTGGCGGAGACATTCATGTCTCCCCGCAGATCTCGGACTTTAGTGCTCTGGATCAACTCCGCTGATGATATCCGTCTGTACTACCACTGTTTTAAGACCATCCAGCATCATCATTTCTCTTGGTCTGCCTCTGCATTTCCTCCCACTGATCTTTCCGGTCGTCACGATGTTCTCCAACGCCTCTGTCCACATTGATATTACCAAAGAATGATGTGTTTCTCTTTCTTATAGTTCTGATTACGTTAGCATTTTCCAGGCAATCGATATTTACTGTGACAGTCCGCGGTATTCGTAACATTCGCACTCTGTATAGTTAAAAATGTTGCGTGTCCTTTACAGGAAGGTGTGATCAGCCATAGGTTAATTTTCTAGGTAATTTTACGTTTAGTAGTTTGCTATTGCTTTCTGAACGAGAAGTTAACTTTTAAGTCCAACTGACAGATGTGCAGAATCAACCCACTACCTCGGCGACAGAGCGCAGGAAGTTTAAGCACGAGCGCGATAAACCTCTCGGCCACGTTGACCTCTGCACTGTTTAGTAAACACCCAATAAGACATGTCTGGTATATCTAGGCAACGGTTTGCTTTGAGTCATGGATGAGGTAGTGCCAGAGAAGAGTTTGTAGACGTGGACAGGAGTGAGTTTGCGTCAAGAAAGATTGAGGTAGAGCATGGAGAGAATGATATAGTGCATGTAACGTTGCAGTGATGGAGAGAATGATATAGTGCATGTAATGTTGCAGTGATGGAGAGAATGATATATTGCATGTAAGGCTGCAGTGATGGAGAGAATGATATATTGAATGTAAGGCTGCAGTGATGGAGAGAATGATATAGTGCATGTAAGGCTGCAGTGATGGAGAGAATGATATAGTATAGTGCATGTAAGGCTGCAGTGATTGAGGGAATGATATAGTGCATGTAAGGCTGCAGTGATGGAGAGAATGATATAGTGCATGTAAGGCTGCAGTGATGGAGAGAATGATATAGTATAGTGCATGTAAGGCTGCAGTGATGGAGAGAATGATATAGTGCATGTAAGGCTGCAGTGAGGAGAGAATGATATAGTGCAAGTAAGGCTGCAGTAAGGAGAGAATGATATAGTGCATGTAACTTTACAGTGATGGAGAGATTATATAGTTCATGTAACGTTGCAGTGATGGAGAGAATGATATAGTGCATGTAATTTTATAGTGATGGAGAGATTATATAGCGCGTGTATCGTTGCAATGGTGGAGAGAACAGGGTTGTAGTGCTAGGGTGGTGGTGATGGGAAGGGGGGGGGGGAATCTGACAATATCAAGAGGAGAAATCGATTATGCTAAAATGCTAAGAAGTTGTGATGTAACGTGGTGGAAGAGTGGCATGATGTAGAAACTATGAGGCGGCGCTAATGATAAATGCGATAATACTATGCAGAAATGAGACCGTGTGATAAAGGAGCGGGCAATATTCATTGTGGGGGGTGATGTGGGTTGTTTGATTGGTTGGCTGGTTGGTTGGTGAACTCCCTGGAAGGCTTGTGTTTCGCAATTCCGATGCACGGTCGTTCAGATGGTTTGAACTCCCAAAAGAGCCCGCGGCTATCAGAGTGAGATTTGTGTTGAGTTGAGTTGAGCTAAGAACCGACATCACTGCACTCAGGACATTCCCCAACGCAATCCGTCTCCTCGTTCAACAGCCAGGGAAGAGTCATACTGCTAATGGTTCCCAACGCTATCTGAAGTAGTGACTTGTCCGATACCAAAGTACCATCTCCATGGCACAGTGTTGCATAGATCGCCTTCCCTTTTTCAGACGAATTTTTATTTTTTTTTTTTTTTTTTTTTTTGGGGGGGGGGGGGGGGGTGCAAGACTGGTGTTGAAACTTCACATCTGCTAGGGACATATTAGGATGTAATCAGGTCACGATTCAGGACAGGGCTTAATGGGATTAGGCTTGGGTTGGTAATGCTTCCTCCACGGGCTTATGTTGATCTCTAGGTCACTGATGATAATTATGGTAATTATTCTGTCCTCTTCTTCTGCCTGTCCTCTCCCCGTGGCGCATAATACTGTAACCAAATGAAGCAGAGCCCGTTGTTAACTTGTTCATGATTGGTTGGATGTTGCCGCTAATGTTTACTATAGGATAGGGCAGCCAGTCTCATGCCACCTCTCCTGAATCGCCTGTTGCGACATGCATGGTATAATACAGTGGATACATGGTTATTTTAATGACTGTAGTTTTTGAAAATATTGCCGTTCCAAGTTTTGTATTTACCTATTATGTCGCATTGTGTTGCATGAACTCCACAGTAGGTAAATACAAAACTTGGACCGACAATATTTTCAAAAACTGCAGTCATTAAAATTACACCCTATATTATTCTTTGCTTCCCCAGTGGGCCATGATAGCAGGCGGATAGTGTATGATAATGGCAGGTAGAAGTGAGACGTTGTAGTGACAAGGTTTTGCAGTGTGGAATATATACGGTAGCGCTATAAACATGGTAGTAGTGGGTAGGAGAAGATGATGTCAGGGGGCAACCAAGTAGTGCGTGGGAGGAATGAAGTCGAGCGAGTATCCACTACGTGGAGACATTGCGTGCAACATAATGTGCGGGCGGAGACAAATGTATTCATTTTATGATAGTAGACGAGAGAGAGAGAGAGAGAGAGAGAGAGAGAGAGAGAGAGAGAGAGAGAGAGAGAGAGAGAGAGAGAGAAATAAACAGAGTGAGAGGCACAGAGAGAGAGAGAGAGAGACAGACAGACAGAGACAGAGATACATTGAGACAAATAAACAGAGTGAGAGGCACAGAGAGAGAGAGACACAAAGTGAGACACACACACACACACAACACCGACAGAGAGACTGAAAGAAAGACAGACAGACAGAAAAAAAGGAAAGAAAGAAAGAAAGACAAATCAAATCAAATCAAATCAACTTTATTAGGGTCACAAATTGGGCGCGCAGGCCCGTCTTACATTCGGCCCTTCCAATCACTCGTCTTTCGTTCATCAAGAGCATTATACATTTACATAGGAAGATAAAATAAACATTGTGAAATGAATGTTGTAAACATAAACAAGGCTAATTACCATGTTATGAAGCCCATCTCCCACCTATCCATACATCACACCCCCCACCTACCCACACACACGCGCACCAAGGGACACAAACACACCCCCACCTACCGACACACACGCACACCAAGGGACACATACATACCCCACCAACCGATCCATCCCCCTCCCGCACACCCCCCACCCACACACACTGCCCTCGCCTGATCCCCCAACCAAAACACACTCGCCACCCACAAACATTCCCCCACCAACCCACGCATCCTACGCCCATCCACATACACATACTACCCCACACATCCTCTCCCTACCCACACCTCAAACCACCCATCCCCCAGCCACATCTCCATCGACAACATATTCCCCACCCATGCACACAATCCCCCACCAACCCACACATCGCACATCCACTCACACATTCCCAAACCATACACACACATCCCCACCAACTGACATGTCCCTACCCCCACCCCACACACACACACATCTCTCTAACCACCCATACATCCCCAATCCACTAACACACACCCCACCACCCACACATACAACTTCCACCCACCCACACATGCCTTAACCTAATCCCCCACCCGCACATCACATACACCTCCTATCATGCACTATTCCCAACCCACGCACCACACACACACATATCCCTCACCAACACATCCCCACTTACACACCACACACATATCCCCCACCCAGATACCACACAATATTCCCACCCACACCCACACAGATACCCTTACCCATCCACCCCACATACCCCCACTCACACAACACAAAAACAAAACAAAACACAAAAATCCCCCACCCACACACACATACCTCACCCACACAATATCCCCAACCAACACACCACACACCTCTCCCCACCCACACACGCATTCCCTACCCGTCCACCAACACACACTCACTCACGCATACATTCTCCACTACGCACCCACACCCCCCCCCCCAACCAAACATCTCTCGATCACAATACCCCTACCCCACACACATCCTCCACCCACTCACACATCCCACCCCGACACATACAACTCCCTCACCCACTTACACATCCCTAAGCCACTCACTCACACACCCCCACCCACACATTCCCCATCCAAACACACACATCTCCCACCAACACTCCCCCACATACTTCCCCCAACCACCACAATCCCCTACTCACCCATACATATACCCCATTCATACACACGTTCCCCGCACCCATCACACACATCCCCCACACCACACACTATCCTCCACCCATACCTCCACAAACATACCCTCCACCCACACATCATTCACACATCCCCCACCAACACACCGCACAAATATCTCAAACCCACACACCATACACTTCTCCCCACCCACCCTTGCATCCCCAATCCACCCAACACAATCCCCTACCCACACAACCCCGCCTCCTACACATACTTCCTCAAACCGTCCACACATCTCCACCCACATAAACACACATCCCCTGCATCCGTCCCATACACATATCCTCCACCCATACACACATCCCCTACACCCATTCCAACACCCCTACTTTCACCCCCACACATCCATCCACACATCCCACCAACACCCACAAATACCACTACCCACCAAAACCAACACACCCCAACCCATCCAAACGCATACCCCCACCCACACACCCCCCACCCACACACCCACTACCCACACATATCCCCACACTCACACATATCCTCCACATACACTCACACTTCCTCACATCTAGACACATACAAAATGTCTCACGATAGTATTGAAACTAGTATGAAGAAACTCTCACACTTTACTCACACATATACACTGACACTTGTCATGAGCAGTCTCATAAAAATGTTAAACATGGAGAAAAATGTGTACATAAAATGTATGTGACGTAAAAATAGTGATGCTCTCTCTCTCTCTTTCTCTCTCTCTCTCTCTCTCTCACACACACACACACACACACACACACACACACACACACACACACACACTCACTCACTCTCACGCTCACACATTCACTCTTCCGCTCATTCATTCACTCTCCCGCTCATTCACTCTCCCGCTCACTCATTCACTTTCCCGCTCACTCATTCACTTTCCCGTTCACTCATTCACTCTCCCGCTCACTCATTCACTCTCCCGCTCACTCATTCACTCTCACGCTCACTCGTTCTGTCTCTCATTCACACTCACTGACTCTCTCACTCAAACTACAGTAATGAACATTAGTTTATATTATGCATGATAAAATCAAATGGTATTTAACTGATAATATGACAGATGAGAATACACAAACATATGGATTCGCGTGTTACATAACATGCGTGTTACATGACATGCATCTGCTCAGCTCTCTCTCTCTCTCTCTCTCTCTCTCTCTCTCTCTCTCTCTCTGTATTCTTTCATATACACACACTCACACGCATGCACGCGCTCACACACATACACTAACACATCAACTCTCCCACTGTCTCACTCTCTAACACACAATTTTCACACACACACACACACACACACTCACTCTCTCAATCACACTCTCTCACACATACACATACACATGAACGCATGCACATGAACGCACGCACGCCTACATTCCCTCACTCACTCTCACACATACACGTACGAATGCATGCACTGACACATCCCCCACTATTTCTCGCTCAATCACTCTCTCCACACACACGCATGCACGTGCGCACACACGCATCCACTCTCTCCCTCTCTCTAACACCCACTTCTCTCTCTCTCTCTCTCTCTCTCTCTCTCTCTCTCTCTCTCTCTCTCTCTCTCTCTCTCTCGCTCCCACACGCACACACATATATAGTGAACAATTATAGTTAAACAATTATAATGAACAATTATACTGAACAATTATACCAGTAAATGAATTATGGTGGCATATAGTCGGTATGGATTAAGAATTGAAAGAGTTTTCGGTTAAATGTGTAGGGACTCATTGGAGTTTTCAGATCTGGAGGCAGATCATTCCATAAGTGAGCACCAGAATAGGCGAAACATGTTTTGTATAGGTTCAATCTAGGCTTTGAGACATGTAACAAATTTAGGCGCTTGCTGTTCATTGCATTAGATTGAATCAGCGGCAGAAGATACTCTGGGGTATTTTGAGATATAATTTTATTCACTAATTTGGCTTTGTTGAAAAGGAAGCGCTTTTGTAGTGGTAGAAGTCTTAGATGACTGTACAAATTATTACTTTCAACGTGCTTTATTCCAGAAACCAGACGAATAGCTCGGTTTTGTAGAGAACATAGTCGTTTTAAATTAGATTTAGGGCAACCATCCCAAACTGTGGAACAGTAATCGAGATGTGATTGGATATAGCATGTATAGAATATTTTTCGTGTGCTTTCGTCCAGGAAGTGCTGAATTTTAGCAAGTTGGTAAACATTTTGTGCTATTTTCTTGGTAAGAGCGTGAACATGAGAGCTCCAGTTCAAATGGCTGTCTATTAAAAGCCCTAGTGTTTTATGTTCAGTCACATTAACTATAGGTAACGTGCCCATGCGGAGTTCGAGCGGTGATCCAGTTATGGCTAGTGTCTGTAGTTTTTGTCTGGTCGTTATTAGCATGGATTTGGTTTTGTCGATGTTAATTTGCATGCGGTTTTCATTGCTCCATCTAGTAAGATTATCAAGTTCCTTTTGTAAAGAATTCTCTAATTCACTACGGTTTTCTTGACTAGTATATATAGTACAGTCGTCTGCAAATAGATCACAAGTTGTATTGATATATAAAGGAAGATCATTAATATAAACTGCAAAAAGCAGCGGACCTAGTATTGAGCCCTGAGGCACACCAATATTAAGCTGTGTGGGTCTTGATAGACAGTTGTTGAAGGACACGACTTGTTGCCTGTCGGATAGAAATGACGTAATTATGTTCACCATGTTGGTGCTTGTCTTCATTTGCTTTAGTTTTCTAATTAAAATATCGTGATCTACCATATCAAAAGCTTTTTTAAAGTCTACAAACACCGCTCCACAAATTCTACCGTTGTTGATGTTTAAGTGCCAGTTATCGGTCATTTTTGTTAGAGCACTATGGCAAGAATATTTAGGTCGAAACCCAGATTGACTGTTAATTATTAGATCATTGTTAATTAAATGGTGTAACGTTATTTTATGAATGTGTTTTTCTAGTGGTTTTGATAGCGACGATAGTAAGGAAATAGGTCTATAATTACCCAAAACACTATTATCGATTGAGCCATTTTTAATTAGCGGAAACACTTTAGCAATTTTAAATGCAGATGGAAAGTAGTTTTTGGCCAGGCACTGGTTATATATGGACGTTAAGGACTCGCTAATGACTGGTGCAGCACAACGAAGAATTCTATTACTGATACCATCTAGGCCGTGTGAGTTTGTTGATTTGAGGTTCAAGAGATATTTATAAACGTCTGCAACAGACATTAAAGGAATCTCAGCGGGAATATTTCTGGTGCACTTCTCCTCACAGAATGATGTCAGTGAACTTAAATTACACGATGAGTCTGGTATTGAAGACTTTAGATTCTCTATTTCCGATTGAAAGAAACAACTGAATTCATCGCATGTTATAGAATTTGCTATTGCTGATTCTGTAGGACGTTTCTTATTGGTTAGCAAGTTAATAGCCTTCCATATATTTGTACTGTTTGAATTATCTACAATCAAATTTTTAAAATGATCTTTTTTAATCCTACGAATTTCATATTTAACTTTATTCCTTAGTCTGCGGTAATTGATGAAGTCTTTATTTTTGTGTGCTGTATCTCGCTCTCTCATGATTTGCAGCACTTCTCTAGTGACCCATGGGGATTTATGTTGATTTTTGACTCGAACTTCTTTGATTGGCACGTGTTTATCGAACACATTGTACACTGTCTTCGTCCAGAAAGCTAATGCATCGTCCGGGTCAGGAAGTTGGTAAACGTGATTAAGGGCTGCTTTTCTTAAGTCTTGCAAAAATAAATCTTGGTTGAATGCTTTATAATTCCTAAATTTGATACTTACATGTTTATGTTTAAGAGGTTTGAACCCAATTCTTGACCATGTACAACATACCGGGTAGTGGTCACTAACTGTACAAACAGGAACAGAACATTCAATAATATTATCTGGACAAGTAACATATATATGATCAATTGTAGTTGAGGATGTGTCAGTAACCCTTGTGGGACGGTTTATTAGTTGTTTGAAATTGTAAGAAAGAATGATATCGTCCCATGTCTGGTTGGATTTACTAATATCTATGTTGAAGTCACCTAGTATCATAACTTCTCTACCTGCTGTAAACACTCTATCCATCATTGTAGTGAAGCAGTCATACCAACTGTACCCGGCACAAGGATTCCTATATAGGTATCCAATGAGAAACGGTTGTTGGCTGGCTGGCTTCACCTCTAACCAAACACATTCTATCTCTACTGTCTCGAGCAGGGGGGGAGAGAGAGAGAGAGAGAGAGAGACTGAGTGGTATTAATTTGACATTATCCGTTGGTTGAGGACAGAATAATTAGCGGTGTTGTGGAAATAGGAAAACAAATCAAGAATTGAAGGTAGGAAGAGAGAAAGAAGATTTGCAGATGAAACGAAAGGAAAATAATTTTACACACAAACTAGAGGACGGAATGGGGGGGGGGGTGCACATAGGCGGTAGTAGATGCGGGGTAAGTGAAGCCGGCGGGCTGGCCTCAATTAGGGACATCTCGTTCGTACTGTGGCCTCAACTTATGGGAATTGTGCTGGCTTTATGACCCCTACTTGTTGTTGTACTCTTGCTCCACACGTGCTAGGTTCGAGATCATCACAAGGCCTGCTTCCTAATTGTGTTCTCTGGCTGTTGCGGCGTCAGTTGGTTGGTTCAATAATTTAATTCCGTCATGTTTTCAGTGTCCGGATTCGAACTGTGTGCGTTTTCATGAACAGCGTGGTGCTAGCTGTGTGTTACTCCCGGTGTTACATTGAATTTGTTTGAACATACTTGTTGGGCGCATTCTTTAAATAGCGTTTAGTGCTGTGGCGTAGCTGGAGGGGGCGGGGCAGGGGGAGCGCTGCCCTCGTGCCCTTCTCTTGAAAAGTGTTGCCCAATTGACTTAGACCACATGTGTCAAACTCAAGACCCGCGGGCCACATCCGGCCCGCCGTACAATCATATCAGGCCCGAGAGGTCTCAACCGACGTACAAGTATATTCGGCCCAAGAGAGAATTTTAGGCAAAAATATTTTTTATGGTCACTATATAAAGTCCAAATCATATTCCCTAATTAGCAGCCTTCCGAATAATAAGCTGCCTGAGAGCGTTCTCGCTTCGATCAGAATAAGCGAAAATAAAAGTTGTGTAGTGAGTTAGTGTTTGTCGTTATCGTTACCTAGCAACGTTCAGATGCTCGTTTTGGATTGGCGCATAAAAAATGAAAGTAGTGTAATGCCCGGATATTACATCACATTTTCGGCTAACCTGATATCAATAAAGCGTCTGTCGGTAAAAGCATAATCTTTTAAAATCAAAGCTAGCCTTAAAAATGGCCAAGAGAAAAGTTGGTTCTGAAAACAGAGCCTTTCAAAGCCGCTGGTAGGCTGAATATATGTTTGCTGATATTGGCGGTAAACCTGTGTGTCTAATTTGTGGAGACAATGTGGCTGTGATCAAAGAATATAATCTGAGGCGGCACTACGAGACTAAACATCAAGACAAGTTAAACAGCCTGAATGCAGAGCAGAAGCTACAGAATGTAGAAGAATTGAAGAGACATCTAATATCACAACAGATGTTTTTCACCAAAGCAAAATCACAAACTGATGCTGCAGTCAAAGCAAGTTTTATTGTGTCAGAGGAGATCGCAAAATCAGGCCGACCATTTACAGTAGGAGAGTTTCTGAAGCGCTCCATGATGAAAGTGTGTGACGCCTTGTGTTCAGACAAAAAGCAGATGTTTGCAAAGGGAAGCCTTAGCAGAAATACGATTGTTGGACGGGTTTGTGAGATGGCCACTGATGTGAAAATACAGTTGATCGAAAAAGGCAAAGACTTTGTTGCATTCTCCCTTGTTGTCGATGAAAGTAATGACACGACTGACACTGCACAGCTCGCCATCTTCATCCGTGGGGTAGACTCCAGTTTGAATGTTACAGAAGAAATATTGGACATGAAATCCATGCATGGGACAACGAAAGGAAAAGATATTTTTTGACAATATATGTCAAAGTTTAACCAACATGAACCTGCCTTGGGAGAAACTCGTCGGACCGACAACAGATGGAGCACCGGTGATGTGTTGCGAAAGAAGTGGACTAGTTGGAAGGATGCGGTTAAAGATGCGGGAGAACTTTACTGTTGAATTGATAGCATATCACTGCATCATACACCAAGGATCGCTGTGTGGTAAAGTCCTCAACATGGAAGATATAATGAGCATTGTAGCACAAACCGTCAACTTTATCAAATATCATCATATTAATGTTTAAAAAAGGTTTAGTTTTCGGCTTATTGAATGTTTATAATGCCCGGCCCGAAACCTTACGTGTGATTTGAGTTTTGGCCCGCTGAGCGATTTAGTTTGAACCCCCTGACTTAGACGATAGCAGTCATCCTGGACGCAAGTAGGTCAACATGGCCGAATGGATAAGAACGCATGTTATTAAACATCCGATGGCTGATGCCGAGGTAAGGGGTTAAACACCTACACAAGACAGTTAGACTATAATGTTGATCTATCGTCCTTGACTTGGGGACGTAAATTACAATACCTCTCTGAAGTCGGAGTGGGTTTGCCTGATGGCGAGGGACACCGTTAATAGGGAAAGCTAATCTACACGCAAAATGTAGTCCTGAACTATCAGAAGTAGTGTATATGGACTACGCTTGAGTTCAAAGCGAGCGAGCGCCAAAAAACAAAAACACACACACACACACAGAACACATCCTGGGCGTTGGCATTGTTTTCGTACACACGCGTCTACACGTTCTGGTCTCTACAATGTTAGGAAGTCCGGTGCCATGCTAGCTTTGAATATTGGGGATGCCGTGTTAGGTTCAGGCCTACTTGACCAGACCAAACGGCGCCCTAGAGCTGATGTGGTGTGCGGCGCACTGATCACCTTACCTCGCGTAACACTCCAACACAGATTTGACCATACTCAGTCGACGCTGAAGACAAGTGCTCGTACACACATTTCATATCGAAGTGGGTTGTAATTCGAACCATCAGCCAGGACAGTGGATGAGTGAATTAATCACCTAAAAAATATTTTTCACGTGGATAGTTAAGAATGTATGGGCACGTTATGAGGAGAAAAAAATTGAAGACGCAGTGACAACTGGCAAACTCAACGGGAGAAGAGCAAGGAAAAGACAAAATTATAAGATGGCATAATGGGGACAAGAACACAGACCAGATCCTAGACTCTGGTAATCGTGTGAGATGACAAACTATGACCACCTACTCATACCAGCATGGTGTGTGTGTGTATCTATCTATCTATCTTATATATATATATATATATATATATATATATATATATATATATATATATATATATATATATATATATATATATATATATATATATAAGAGAATGTTTGTGTCTTTGTTTGTGTGTCCTTATGCGTTCATGAAC
Source organism: Cepaea hortensis (assembly GCA_963921405.1). Taxonomy (NCBI): domain Eukaryota; kingdom Metazoa; phylum Mollusca; class Gastropoda; order Stylommatophora; family Helicidae; genus Cepaea; species Cepaea hortensis. The sequence goes on from OY992883.1 coordinate 83,333,101, forward strand.
GGTCCATCCGATTGAGATGAAATTTTCTACAGATGTTCTTCTCACTCCCGCCGAGCCAACTGGCATAGTTTGTTAGTTTAAAAACAGTTCTATACGTATTAAATCAATATTAAAAGGAAAGACGTCTAATTAATGGGACTTAACAGCAAAAGTTTTTTTGTATTTTTCTTAATGTTTTATAAAATGTTTAAAGAAGTTATCTACAGGCATATACGTTATAAAAAAAATTTGATAAATACTTTAAGGCATCTTCAAAGTTTTCGTAAAAATAATGAGTCTATTTTAGATACGTGAAAATTTTCGAACCAATTTTTCCCGCAACGGGAACGGGAAAGGGCCGAACATATACTCTGTGCACCACAGTCGTATCTGGTATAAACAAAGTGATAAAAACTTTAAGGCATCTTACAAGTTTTCGTAAAAATAATGCATCTATTTTAGATACGTGAAAATTTTCAAACCCATTTTCCCCGCAACGGGAACGGGAAAGGGCCGAACATATACTCTGTGCACCACAGTCGTATCTGGTATAAACAAAGTGATAAAAACTTTAAGACATCTTCAAAGTTTTCGTAAAAATAATGCATCTATTTTAGATACGTGAAAATTTTCTAACTCTGAATAATATCATCGAAGCTACAATTTTAAGTGTGAAATTTAAAGGAGAAGATGTACTGTTGCCTCGCATCCCAATGATTCCAACAGATATGCCATTCGAATTCAAACGTCTGCAGTTTCCAGATAGATAGATAGATAGACAGACAGACAGACAGACAGACAGACAGACAGACAGACAGACCGACCGACCGATCCCCGCCAGGGGCTGGTCGAATCCGGGCCGGGTCAGCTAGTGTACACACACACACACACACACACACACACACACACACACACACACACACACACACACACACAGAGTGGTACCTCGGGTCGTGAACAAAACGGGTTACGAACAACTTCGAAATTTTTTTTTGTCTCGGGTAACGAACAGTGCCTCGGGTTACAAACGAAGGCGCGACAGAGAGCAAGGTTTAACGGTGACAAATGATCGCGCGTACAGTACAAACGAAGGCCACGCAGTACTAACATCGCTTAGCTCTAGCCTAGCAGCCTAGTTTTGCACGCGTGCGCAGCCTCGCTTTCATTGGCCTTACTACACAGCAGTAAAAGATTTCTTAGCAGTGGCACTATGTTCAGTTTATCTCTTTCATTATTTTCCTTGTTAACCCCATCAATTATGAGTTCGAAGAACGGTAGTGGTGCTGCTAGGAAGCAGAAACGTATAACAGTGGAGGTAAAGAAGAAAATAATTATGAAACATGAAAATGGCGTTCGTGTTTATGACATTGCTAATGAGTACAGCATTGCAAAATCAACTATCTCCACCATCATATAGAATAAAGATTTATTCAAATCAGTCGATGTGGCTAAAGGCGTTACTAAGCTGCATAAACAAAGACCTCAAATTTTAGAGAAAGTTGAAAATCTTCTCTTGATCTGAATCAATTAAAAGCAACTTACAGGAGACAGTGTTAGTGAGGCAATAATATGTGAAAAGGTGAAGCTGTTGCACAGTTATTTATTGTCGAATTTGCTTGGTACAAGTGCTGAGACTGACGATTTTAAAGCCAGCAGAGGCTGGTTTGAAATTATTTTTTTTTTAAAGTGGCGTTCAGGGTGTAACGAGAAAGATGCGATGAAAGGGGCCTCTTCTGGAAGAAAATACCAAAGAGGTCTTTTATCACCCAGGAGGAGAAAGCACTGCCGGGACACAAACCAATGAAGGGCAGGCTAACTCTGCTGTTCTGTGCCAATGCCAGTGGTGACTGTAAGATTACGCCAATGTTGGTCTACCACTCAGAATATCCTCGCGTCTTTAAACGCAACGCTGCCCAAAAAAAAAACAGCAAACTGCCTGTGACATGGAAGTCTAATGCTAAGGCGTGGATGACGAGAGCCATCTTTATGGAATGGCTGACTAAAGTGTTTGCCCCGAGTGGAAGAAGTACCTAGAAGAAAACAATCTGCCCCTTCTATGTCTGCTGCTTATGGACAATGCTCCTGCCCACCCACCGGGTCTGGAGGACTTGCACATGAAGTATGACTTCATCAAGGTCAAATTTCTGCCTCCCAACACCACTCCTCTGCTTCAATCCTAGGACCAGAAAGTGATCTCCAACTTCAAGAAATTGTACACAAAGGAGCTCTTCTCGTGGTGTTTTCAGGTCACTAATGACACCGAATTGACTCTGAAAGATTACTGGAAAGACCACTTCAACATCCTCCACTGCATCAACCTCATTGACAAGGCCTGAAATGATGTCTCCACCCGTACCTTGAAGTCTGCCTGGAAGAAAGTTTGGCCATCGTGTGTACCAGAGTGAGAAGAGTTTGAAGGATTAGAGGCAGACGCAGCAGCTGTAGTGGATGAGATTGTGTCCTTCGGCAAAAATATGGGTCTGGAAGTCGATGGCAACGACTTGGACGAGCTGATTGAGGACCACAGTGGAGAGCTCACTACAGATGAGCTTGTTCTTCAGAATGAACAACTAAAGACATTAAAGTCGTTTGATGATGAGGAGCAGGTGACCGTTTCAACTGCCAGGATTACAGAAATTTGCAGCAAGTGGGCAGACGTCGAAGACTTCATTGTGAACCATCATCCAAACAAACTTGTCAGGGCAGTAAACCTGATGAATGATATCGCGATGGCCCACTTCAGAAAGATTCTCCAGCAAAGGAAGCGACAAATTTCCCTTGATAGTTTTTAATTGCAGAAAGATTCTCAGTCGGCTGCCAAGAAACAGCGACAAGAAACTCCTGAAACTAATGATTCAGAATAGTAAAGAAAGTGACAAATTTCCTATGATCGTTTTCTTGGTAAGAAAGATAGACTAAATCTTTTGTTTTATTTTACATTTAATTTATTTGGTTGTTTTCTCTCTCTTTATTTAATACGTGAAGTACACGTATTCTTTGAGTTTTGTCACGTAAACGACCGGATGTTAATATTTTTAAAAAGAACGATTCTTTCATCTTGAATCGGATTGTCTCTCTTTCATTGATTTCAATGTTTCGGGGTACGAACCGAGTTCTGGAACGAATTAAGTTCGTAACCCGAGGTACCACACTGTGTATGCGTGCGTGCGTATACGTATATATATATATATATATATATATATATATATATATATATATATATATATATATATATATATATATATATAAGGGGCATTTATTTGAAATCCGTTCGTGCCGCACCGCGCGTAATTGCGTACGTTGAACATGATCATGTCATAGTCATGTGATAAGCACGTGTTTATCGCCTCATGATGCATAGTTTCTGTTTCTGACCGTTGGGAAAATGGCCGTGTTGATCCAAAATCCGTCCAAAGAAGTTTAAAGAGCGGTGATTCATTTTCTTTCATTTGAAGGATGTCGACCAGTGAACATTCGTCAAAGAATGCAGGCAGCGTACAGTAACAAATGTGTGTCGAAGACAACAGTGACAGACTGGGCACGACGGCCGGGTCAATCGCATATTGTTGCAACAGAAAAAAAAAACATCACCAAAATTGATGCAGCAGTACAGATGAACCGTTATCGAAGCATACGTTCGCTAGCGAAAGAATTTGATGTGTCAATTGGGACAATTCAAAAGGTCGTTCGTAAGAAACTGCAATATCGGAAGGTGTGTTCACAGTGGGTACCATGGATGTTGACCGACCACCAATAAGAGGAACGCATGGGATGGTGTTTGAACCATTTGCTGCGTTACAGAGTGGATGGTGATGAATTTCTCTTCCGCATAGTGGCAGGCGATGAATCATGGGTCACCACTTTGAGACGAGCAGCAAAAGAGAGAGAGCATGCAATGGAAGCATGCTGGATCACCAAAAGCCTAAAACAATTCAAGTTACAGGTTTCCGCTGGAAAGGTTATGCTGAGCGCATTTTTTGACCATGAAGGGCTATTGTTGGCCGACTTTAAAGAACCTGGTGTCAACATCAACTCTACCCACTACTTGCAAACACTAGACGCTGTAAAAAGCCATCAAGAATAAACGACCCGGCATGATTTCTCTCGGTGTGATTTTGTTGCACGATAATGCTCGTCCGCATGTCGTAAAGATTGTGGAGGAAACATTAGCAAGGAATAAGTGGGAAATTCTGCAACATATAGTTTCTGATCGGTACAAATGGAATCTTGTCGGTACGGAGTATGACCCCGAGCCGCTGTACACTGACAGTATCATCATCACTGAGCTGTTGTCGTAGACATACATAAAACGTATAACTATTATTCTTACTTACTTGGGCTGTAGGTGGATTTTGATTTCACCAGAGTTGGCTTTAATTATCATAAACAAGCTGTCGGTTGCGGTGAGAGAAAGCGTATTACAATTTGTATTTGGCTTATACTGGTTTATACATGTGAACCCTAGATAATAGGCAAGCTAGAAAACATTTCGTGGCAGCACAAATATTGTTTCTGGAGGAAATTCAAAGAATTCAGTGGGCAGAGACAAAAACAGACGAGACAGTCCTTCCAGAATCTAGTGGAACCCAATAATTGATTAGAAAATGTAGACAGCCGTGTATTTTGGGCTGGATTTTCCTTCGGGAGACCCGGGTTCGAATCCTCGGTAAGGAGTGGAGTTTTTTTTTTCTGTAGGGGGAAGAAAGAAAACTCTAACCTCCTCAGTTCGCGGCGACTGCACTAGCCAGGTGGCTTTTATAACTCAGGCTCAAGGACCCCCCCCCCCCCCCCCCCCCGTCATACACCACAAGGTACTACTATATTGGCAGTAAATGACAGTTTATTGAGATAAATAATTTTTAAAACTTCATGACAACTTGAAAACGTGATGGAAAAAGAGTAAGACAGAGAGCTACACATCTAGGCGCTTGGCCAAATGGCATTAATCAGGACAAGAACACAGACCTGGTGTGAAACTGGTGATCGCAAGAGACGGCGAACCCACGCTAATGGACATGGCACACAATGATGATTGTGATGACGAAGCCGATGATGATTGTGATGACGAATATGATTGTGATAACGAAGACGATGATGATTGTTATGACGAATATGATTGTGATAACGAAGACGATGATGATTGTGATGACGAAGACGATGATGATTGTGATGACGAAGCCAATGATGATTGTGATGACGAATATGATTGTGATAACGAAGACGATGATGATTGTGATGGCGAATATGATTGTGATAACGAAGAAGATGATGATTGTGATGACGAAGACGATGATGATTGTGATGGCGAAGACGATGACGATCACAAATGTTAGCAGTGTATTTCAATCTCCGAGGACGTAGGGCTGTGACATTCTTGAGGCGAGACACCCCGCGTTCTGTTTGAACATGCTGCCTTATATTCTTAACCTTAATAGTTTCTTGTTCTGTCTTCCAACAACCGTGCAGATGCACCGTAAATTGTTCCTATTTTTTGGCAAAAGTGCGCGTATTGTTGTGTCCGAGTACAGAAACAACGCCAACCCCGGACCTCCGCGACAACAGGCGAGTGTGCAGCCTCTCACCATGAAGGAAATCCCCCCCCCCCCCCCTCCAACCGTCATTATACCCAGGAGATTATTACACGTTGATGTCCCACATGACAAGTATGGTAGCCCACCCTGACAGCCCGTCTAGGCTGGCTCAGTGTCTCAGTATGTTTGTTTCATTCGTCCAGCCGTGTTGTTTGTGTTGTTTGTATTATTAGACGTCCCTATTCCTCCGGCACACGGATTCCATGGAGAATTTCTTGCGTCACTCCGGGGGATTTTCATGATTATGAGTGGATTTTCATGATTATGAGTTAGTTAGTCCCGTTTGTTCGTTAGTATGTGATGGGAAGATATCGCTGTGTGCTGAAATATGTGGTAGTAACGCAGTGGGTGCTGTATTCTATAACAATGTTCTGTAATGTGTGATGGGAACCTATAGTTGCGTGGTGTGTGTGGTCGGAATATAGTGTGTGCTGTAACCTTTAATTGTGCTCTGTGACGTGTGAAGGGAACTTAAATTGTTGTGTGGTTCTAACGTGCAGTAGGAATACAGTGCATATTTACCTGAGACAACGTTATGCCATGTGTGATACGAACTTATATTTGCGTGCTATGTTTCATGGTAACACACAGTTGTGTGCTATTTAAAAAAAATGTTTGCATATCCTTTACAGGACATTGCTGTCAACATCAGCATCTTTCAGCTAATTGTTGATTTCTTGTCAAGATTACGCTCGGTAGTTTGCCATTGCTTTCTGAGCGGCCGGCTCACATACCCCGTAAGTTACCGACGCGATTCGAACTACTGCTGATTCTCACCGTCGTCACGTTACTTACGAGAGTATACGAGATTACTGAGAAAAGTAGCTAACCTCTAGGCCAGGAAGCCGGCTGTGTGCTATAAAGTGTAACCGAAATACAGTGGGTGGTAATATCTGTAACCGTATTCTATCGTGTGAGTTTGGATCTTAAAGTTAAATGCTATCATGCATCATGTTAACATATAGTTGTGTGCTATAATGTGTCATGATAACTTATAGTTTTGTGATATAATGCGTCATAACATTTAGTTGTGCCATAATGTGTAATCGTATATATATATGAACACGTTTATAATAACACAGTGCCGAGTGCTGATATCTGTAACAGTGTTCTATAGTGTGTGGTGGGAACTTATAACTGCAAGCTATAATATATAATTGAAACACATTGCGTTAGGTAGTTTATAATAATGTGCTATAATATATGATAGGAACATGTTGTGTAGAAGGTAAAGGGCCGCGTTTACATGCCAGCAAATTGGGGGTGGGGGGGGGGGGGTGTCAGGCTTCAAGCGTCATTCGTAGACTGATGTGAACATATCACATGGGTCTCCTGACTCCTCTGAAAATTTCCTGAAACTCATTTTATAAGCTGGGTTTATGCCAGAGCCATTTAATTTTTTCTTTCTAATTCGCACTTTGAGGTGAGCTTGAATCTAGACCATCTGCCCGACAGCTTAACCATTACGCTACCACGGTTCCAAAGACAACACAGTGAGCTGTAATCTAACTATAGGAATTTATTGTGTGATGCCGTCTGTGATAGGAACATTGGAGTCGGGCTGTACTATAGCGTGTGGTGGGAGTTTATGTTGAATCAGGCCTATGTTATAATAATTACGGTACAAGTGAATGAAACGTACTGTTAAATCGGCTGTGTTATAGTTTGTGATAGGAACACATCGTTGAACCGAGTATGTGTTGTAGTTGGTAAAGGAAACATAACCTTGAGTTGACTGTGTACTGTAATTCATGAAAGGAACGTATTGTTTAGTTAACTATATACTGTAGTCGGTGAAAGGAACATATTAAGTTGCCTGTGTACTATAATTCGTGAATGGAACATATAGATGAGTTGACTGTATACTCTAAACGGTAAACGGAACATATCGTTGAGTTGACTGTGTACTGTGGTGACAAAAAGAACATTTCGTTGCGTTGACTGTGTGTACTAGTCGATAAAATGAACATATCATTGAGTTGACTGTGTACTGTAGTCTGTAAGCCGAACATATCGTCGACAGTGTACTGTAGTGGTAAAAGAAGTAAACATATCGTTGAGTTGACTGTGCACTTTAGTGGTGAAAGGAACATATCGTTGAGTTGACAGTGCACTATAGTGGTGAAAGGAACATATCGTTGAGTTGACTGTGCACTATAGTGGTGAAAGGAATATATCGTTGAGTTGACAGTGTACTTTAGTGGTGAAAGGAACATACCGTTGAGTTGACTATGTACTTTAGTGGAAGGAACATATCGTTGAGTTGACAGTGTACTATAGTGGTGAAAGGAACATATCGTTGAGTTGACAGTGTACTATAGTGGTGAAAGGAACATATCGTTGAGTTGACTCTGTACTATAGTGGTGAAGGGAACATACCGTTGAATTGACTGTGTACTTTAGTGGTGAAAGGAACATATCGTTGAGTTGAAAGTGTACTATAGTGGTGACAGGAACATATCGTTAAATTGACCACTATAGTGGTGAAAGGAACATATCAGTGAGTTGACAGTGTACTGTAGTGGGAAAAGAAAGATATCGTTGAGTTGGCCGTGTACTCAAGTCGGTAAAAAGAACATGTCTTTGAGTTGACTGTACTGTTTTGGTAAAAAGAACCTATTGGCACATCAGTCAGTAACGTACAATAATATGTGATTGGAAGAATACAATAAAGTTCATACGATAATGGACATTTGAAAAGCCAGGCAACCTTCAGGAAGCTTATACCATGTACCCAATTTATTATGAAGTTCGTATTACCAGGTAATAACCTGTTTGGTGTCGTGTTTGAAATGTATGTCAGTATACAGTAGTATAGGGCAGTGGTTCTCAACCTTTTTTGGCCCGTGCCCCCCTTCACCGTATTTTCAGAACGCCATTCCCCCCTTTCATATTTCCTATCTAAAAATTCCCCCACCCTACACAGTATACGTAAAATTGGAAGATAAATTTAAAAGCATATTACTAAAACAAGTCTAGACATCCACATAAAACATGATTTGTGGGTCTACTTACTTTATAAAATGAATTTTAGAAGGATGAAACGTACTTAACTGTAAAGTATGAAGGGAAAAACAATATCAAGTAATCGGTTCTTGTATTAACGCGATCTTGAAATGGTCTTCATCCCCACCCCCCGGGAAACCCTAAAATTCCCCCCAGGGGGGTGGGGGGGAATTTCCCACCGATTGAGAACCACTGGTATAGGGTGTATTTTTAATGACTGTGCAGTTTTTGAAAATATTGCCGTTCCAAGTTTTGTATTTACCTACTGTGGAGTTCATGCAACACAATGCAACATAATAGGTAAATACAAAACTTGGAACGGCAATATTTTCAAAAACTGCAGTCATTAAAAATACATTATGTACAAGTAATTGGCCCTGTTACACGCCCTGAGGTGCATTAGACTTATGCTACTAACACCGTATTTGTCTAGACCAGTGGTTCTCAACCGGTGGGGAATTCTCCCCCCCCCCTTTTTTTTCAGGGGGAAATTAAGATTATTTTAAGATCGCGTTAATACAAGAATCGATTACTTATGTTGTTTTTCCTTCCATACTTTACGGTTCTGTACTTCTCGCCCTTCTGAAATTCGTTTTATAACGTGAGTAGACTCGCAAATCACATTTTATGTAGACGTCTAGACTTGTTCTGGTATGTGTTAATAAATTTAGCTTCCAATTTTATGTATACTGTGTAGGGATGAGGGTGGATTTATAGAGAGAAATTGCGAAAAAAAAAGGAGGGGGGTGGCATTCTGAACATATAGTGAAGGGGTGCATGGACCAAAATAGGTTGGGAACCACTGGTCTAGACCAATAAGCGCTAAGCTGGATGATGAGGTCTGGCCGACCTTCCAGGACATTTCCTGGTACCCAATTTTAGACTGCGACTACCTGGGAGCCCATGTTCCTTTTTCAAAATTGGGCTGCCCGATGAGGATTCGAACGTATGATTACCGGGTCGGAGGCAAGAGTATGCGCTGCAATGGGCTCCTGTATACAACTAGCTTATTATAGGTTCAAGGCCAGCATGGCCGATTGGATAAGAACGCGTGTTCTTAAATATTCAGTGTGCTGATGCCGAGGTAAGGGATTCGACCCCTACACCGGACAGTTGGACTCAAATGTTGACCTATCGTCCTTGACTTGGGGACGTAAATTACAAGTACCTCTGAAGTCGGAGTGGGTTCGCCAGAATTAATAGGGAAAGCAAGTCCATAAGCAAAATTTAATCCAGCATTACTAGAATTATTGTATCTGGACTATGATTGAGTTCAAAGTGAGCGAGCGCAAAACCTAAAGGCCCATACAGGACGGGAGGCCGGCAGTGTGGACAGATATTTCCGAGGTTTCAAACTTGGCTAACTTATATTGAACTTTTTGTCTCGTGTTGTACTAGTTATAAATTGACATTGTCCCTTTGTTACTACTTATAACCTCTGTTTGGTTTTAGAAACTGTGAAAGTCATTAACCCTTAACTTCTAGAGCTTAATAATTCGGAGAGAAACATAAGGCTCTGTTCCCTCACGTTCTAAAAGATACATAAACAGTGAACTTCATCCAGGGGCCGGTCCTGTACAGAACGTTTCTACCATGTCTTTCGAAATGTCTCTCTGTCTTAATGTCTCTCTATCATAATGTACAGAGGTTCCCAAACCACGGCCCGCGGGCCACTTGTGGCCCGCCAGCTGTCAGAAAGTGGCACGCGAGGCCTCGTTATTTAATATAATATATTTTAATAATTTCAAAAATGCACTCAAAACGCCCCGTCAGCGTGCGATAATTTACTCTGCTCGTGGTTGTTATGCTCAGATATTATCGAATGCGCCTGTTCAGTTCGCAAAGAAACGTTATGAAGTTCTTATATCCCAGCCTTGTTAACCAAAGAGTGCGCAAGACTCCATGTTGTCGTCTATTACAACTGTTTAGCAGTGTCGGTAGTATTGTGTTGAAATTATATTTCTTTCTTTTTTTCTTTTTTTTTTCAAATAAAAATTTACCGTTAAAGCCTATAAACAGGTGTGTGGAAAATCTAAAATCAAACAATGGTAAATAGCGAAAATGTGACGACGTTGCTTGTCGTGAATTCAACGACAATTGGGCGGAGAAATTTATATTTATGTCTATTCGTAGTGGTAAACCAGTTTGCTTAATTTGCGGATTTTGTGTTTCTGTTACAAAAAAATTTAATCTAGAACGATACTTCACGCCCACACATTCAGACATAAAAGCTCATTATCCGATCAATTCGGGGTTAAGAAAAGATTTCATAGCTAAAAAAAGAAAGTTCTCTGACCAGGCAGCAGTCATTTTTCACCAAGGCTAACGAACAGAGCAAGGGTGCTGTTGTTGCGTCCTAGGAAGATGCTCTTAACCTCGCAAAAAGAAACCATTCACCGATGCAAAAGAAATAATCAAGCCTTCCCTTAAAATTGCTACTAGAATGCTTGGCAATAAAAAGTGTGAAACAAAATTTGATCAGATTATTTTGCCTAATAATACTATGGCCAGGCGAGTTAAAGAATTAGCTAACGTTGTTCATCGTCAAGTAGCAGCACATATTAAAAAAATTTTAATTTTTTGTTTCATTGGCACTGACATTTCTGACACAGCTCAGGTCGCAGTTTTTTGTTCGAGCAATAAACGATAATTTTGAAGTCATTGAAGAACTTCTAGGACTTGAATCGATGCATGCAACTACCAAATGGACTGATCTGTTTAAAACTCTAAAGTTGTGTGTAGAGAAAACCAACATAGAATGGACCAAATTGGACAGTGTATGCACCGACGGTGCTCCGGCTTTGACGGGTAAAAAGTCTGGACGTCTAGCATTATTGGAACAGTTTCTTTGCAGCACTATATTAAAATATCATTGTATCACTCACCAAGAAGCTCTGTGTGGAAAGATACTAACTCTGAAAAATGTCATGGGTGTTGTTCTGAGATGTGTGAACAAAATTCAAAGTAAGCCGCTGAATAGACGTGAGTTCAGACAGTTTCTATCAGACCTGAACTAGGGACGCAGAGGTGTTTCCAAGGCACCAGGGCCGGGTTATATACTGGCCAAGACCTATTGACGCGTCCTCGTCGAGCGTCCTGGGCAACAGGTCCCTTCGGGGTCCTGGCTGAAGTCAATAGGATCGCCGATTCCTCCGAAGTCGGAGAGTGTCTGCCTGTACGGCGAGGAACCACCAGTCTGCGCACCAATAAGCCAGACATGGGACAACGGATACTCACGCAAACCTCAGGTCCTGTATGACATCACACTGATGTTGGACAACAGGATGCCTTCATCCGACATACAGGACTTTGCGTTGGAGCTCAAGCCAACGAACACAAGTAAGCAAGCAAGACCTGAACTAGGAATACGATGAGCTAATGTTACACTGTGATGTCAGAAGGCTATCTAAAGGGAAAGTTCTGTCACGTTTCTGGGCACTGAAAAATAGTGTATCTTTTTCTGTCTGAAATAAAAGAATTGCCTACAGAACGAAAATGTATGCTAAACGATGACTGGCTTAATGACCTGGCATTTTTGGTGGACATCACGTCTCATTTAAACTCTTTAAACGCGAGGATCCAGGAAAAAAACAACAACTAATTATTCACAAATTTGTGCGATGATATTTCTTCATTTAAAATGAGTCTACGACTCTCTATCGGACAGCTAACTGAAGGGACTTTAGAGGCGTTTCCAAGTCTGAAGACGCTTGTGGTGGAAAAGAAATGTAACTTGTTACAGTACAAAGTAAAAGTTGAAAGTCTTCTGGATATCTTTCAGTCGAGATCTCAAGAGTTCACAATAGAGGAGGATAATTTTGCCCTCTTCATAAATCCGTTCGTATTTCCTGGTGCCAAGCTCCGTCAATTACAGCAAAACCTTCAGCACGAAGTAATTGATTTGAAATGCAATTCTGCACTGAGATGTAAGTTTCTGGAGCTGCCTGCTTCACCTTCAGCTGATCATATGATTTCATTCTGGCGACTATTGCCTACCGAACAATTTGAATACTTACCTTCATTCGCCCAGAGATACATTTGTCGTTTAGGTTCGACTTACATATGCGAGCAGTCATTTTCCGCAATGACCGTTATAAAAAACAAGCAACGTTCCAGACTCACCAGCAGTAACCTAGCTGTGCTTATAGCTTTGGGCACGACAGATTTGTGCCCAGACATTGATAAACTGGCATCTGAACTGAAGTAACGGGTTATGAAGAACAGTTACAATTGTAAATTATTTACATTAATAACGATTTTCGAAACTGATTAAAAATTTATTGTTAAATAAATTTTTGATTTTAAACCAAACAAAAATAATTATTATAATAATGACCGAAGTGTAGTACTGACATTGACTGCCTTTAAAGCTTTAGAATTTTGTTGACGAAAGGTAAGAATGATATTGCAAGACTTTTATAATTTTATAACGTTGTGGCCCGCTTAACTACCGAAAATAGTAGATATGGCCCTCTGCTTGAAAAGCTTGGGAACCACTGGTAATGTATGTCTCTGTCATAATGTCTCTCTGTCATACTGTCTCTCTATCATAATGTCTCTATCATAATGTCTCTCTATCATACTATCTCTCTATCATACTGTCTCTATCATGATGCTTCTCTATCATAATGTCTCTCAATCATGTTTCTCTATCATAATGTTTGTCTATCACTATGCCTCTCTACCATAATGCCTCTCTATGATAATGTCTCTCTATCATGTCTCTATCATAATGACTCTCTATCATACTATCTCTCAGTTATATTGTCTCTCTATCGTAATGTCTCTCTATCATACTGTCTCGATCATAATGCATCTCCGAGATGTTTCTCTATCATATTGTTTGTCTGTCATAATATCTCTCTATCATAATATCTCTCTATCGTAATGTCTACCAATCAAAATGTCTCTCTGTCATCTCTCTAGAATAATTTCTATCTATCATACTGTCTTTCTATCATAATATTTACATATCATGATGTCGTTCTATCATGATGTCGTTCTATCATTATGCCTCTCTATCATAATGCCTCTCTATCATAATGTCTCTCTTTCATAATGTCTCTCTTTCATAATGTCTCTCTCTCTCTCTCTCTCTCTCTCTCTCTCTCTGTCATGTCTCTTATCATATTGTCTCTCTGTCATAATGTCTCTCTTTCTTAATGTCTCTATATGACAATGTCTCTATATCACAATGTCTCTCTAACTTAATGTCTCTCTTTCTTAATGTATCTTATCATAATGTCTCTTTATCTTGTCTCTCTATCACGTCTCTTTATCTTAATGTCTCTCTATCATAATGTCGCTCTATCATAATATCTATCATAATGTCTCTCTATCATAATATCTCTCTATCATAATGTATCTCTATCACAGTGGTTCTCAATCGGTGGGGAATTCTCCCCCCCCCCCTCGGTGGAATTTTAGGGTTTCGGGGGGGGGGGGGGGGAATTAAGATTATTTCAAGATCGCATTAATACAAGAACCAGTTACTTGATATTGTTTTTCCCTCTAAATTTTACGGTTCTGTACTTCTCGCCCTAATGAAATTCGTTTTATAACGTAAGTAGACTAGCAAATCACGTTTTATGTAGATGTCTAGACTTGTTCTAGTATGTGATATTAAATTTAGCTTCCATTTTTATTTTTGTATCATAAGACCAAGAACCTGACTGATAGATAACATTAGAGGTCTGCTACAAAAACATAAGTCCAAGAATCAGACGGATAGATTATATTAGAAGTCTGCTATCCATCTGTATCTTGGTCGTCTGTTTGTGTAGCAGACCTCTAAAATAATCTATCCATCTGATTTTTGGTCTTATGTTTGTGTAGCAGACCTTTAATAGAATCTATCCACCTGATTCTTTGCATTGCTTTAGCTCTGTCTTTACTTCTATTTACAAAAAAAAAAAAAAGTACCTAATTGGGCGTCATTCTAACAAGATGTCTGAACCCGTTATTTGTTGTCTGCCTGTGCACTCAATGCAACGGGTGGCATCTATGGGATTTCTAATGTCATCAATTCCTAATTCGGTGAAGACGGCAGATTTTCTCGTGCATTCCATTTCACGCGTAATTTGTGTCGTCTCTTTTGGGTAAATGCCATTACATACCCCAATTATAACCCAGGCGAAAGAGGCCTTTAAATGAAGGAATGGCATGTTGTTTTCGATGTCCAGCAGCCGAGAGAGCCCTAATGTGCGCTAATTACACACATGTCCTAGTAGTCTTTCACCATTATCCGATAAAGATTGCCGTCCGATTCACTATCCCCTAATTAGAAACGAATCATCATCATGATCTTCATGTGCTATGCTATGTGGCGTGGGTGTTCATGATTCTCTACAAATCTCGGTTCTTGGCGTTCTAAATCAATTCTGCTGATGCTATTCCTCAATGTCATTGTCTTGGACCATAGGCATTATTTCTGTCGGTCTGTCTGTCTCTTTCGCCGCTGATCTTTCCAGTCGCGGTGTTCTTCGGTGCTCTTCGTCTTGCTATATGATGTCGAAAGAACACTGTCTCTTTCTGATTGTTGTGTATACTACTCTGCCTTCATCAACCTCTTGTTAGTTACTCTGGCCGTCCACAATATTCGCAACATTCGTCTCAGGAACCACATCTCCGATCAGTAAAGCATCTTTTTCTTACTTTGCAAAAATTCATACCCTCGACGCTGTAAATCTTAATTTTACGGGTATTCAGGAGTTAGAGGCGGACGCCATACTTGAAGCCGTTTCGTCCCCTTTTTGGAAATCGGAGAAATGGGTGGTGGTGAATGGATGGAGGTGTTGTGAAGAATCCATCTACGGAATTCAAAGGGATTTCTTGTTCTGTTAAAAAGAAACCTTAATCAGCCAGGAATATAGAATAACGGAAATTAGCACAGAAGGGATGCATGCAGAGTTCCCTCATGCATGCGAGCTTGTGTGATGTAGATCTCTTGTGAGGGTTTACCCGTGCAGAAGACATGTTTGGTCTGAGAGGCCAGTTTCTGCCTCTGTGGTAGATTCAATTAGCCCCTTAAAGACGGCTTTTTCATAAACAGGGAGGGGAGGGGGGAATTTCCCGATCTTCGGACGTCCAAACCAGGCGCATCTAATCAGTATATCTGAGATAAGCCCCCGATATAGGTGCACTTTCTGGGCACGTTTTAGTTGTTTGATGCCGCTACACTACTTACTAGTCGCCCTTAAATCCTGGGTATTTGGTGTTTATCTTACTAGTCGCCTTTGTTCTTGGTAGTTGATGTGTCTTCTCTTGTTTTAATGCAATGGCAAACTACAGAACGTAAAACTTGGCCAGGAATCACAAACAACCAACAAATACTGAAGTTGACTGCTACGTCCTGTAAAGGATATGCTACTAACTCTTGTTGATATCCCCTAATTCTGAATATTTGATGTGTTATCTTATTCTTCTTCTAGCCCATGTGCGTTAGTCATCATGTCTGTCAACAACCTACTGTTTCATGTGCCGCGAATCATTTCTGATACTGACGTATCTCCATGCCATGATGTTAAACTGTCCAGAATCTTCTCTCTTGGTGCCCACCCCCCCCCCTTTCACGCCCCTTCTCTTCCCCACCAGCTTTCCCCTTGTGACATCATACTCCAGCTTCCCCTTGTGACATCATACTCTAGGTTCCTCCTTGTGACATCATACTCCAACTTTCCCCTTGCGACATCATACTTCAACTTTCCCCGTGTGACATCATACTCTAGGTTCCTCCTTGTGACATCATACTCTAGGTTCCTCCTTGTGACATCATACTCCAACTTTCCCCTTGTGACAACATACTCCAACTTTCCCCTTGTGACAACATACTCCAACTTTCGCCTTGTGACAACATACTCCAACTTTTCCCTTGTGACAACATACTAAAACTTTCCCCTTGTGACAACATACTCTAGGTTCCCCCTTGTGACAGCATACTCCAACTTTCCCCTTGTGATAATATACTCCAACTTTCCCCTTGTGACAACATACTGCAACTTTCCCCTTGTGACAACATACTCCAACTTTCCCCTTGTGACAACCTACTCCAACTTTCCCCTTGTGACAACATACTCCAACTTTCCCCTTGTGACAACATACTCCAACTTTCCCCTTGTGACAACATACTCCAACTTTTCCCTTGTGACATCATACTAAAACTTTCCCCTTGTGACAACGTACTCCAACTTTCCCCTTGTGACATCATACTCCAGCTTTCCCCTTGTGACAACATACTCCAACTTTCCCCTTGTGACAGCATACTCCAACTTTCCCCTTGTGACAACATACTCTAACTTTCCCCTTGTGACATCATACTCCAGCTTTCCCCTTGTGACATCATAATCTAGGTTCCTCCTTGTGACATCATACTCCAACTTTCCCCTTGTGACAACATACTCCAACTTTTCCCTTGTGACAATATACCAAAACTTCCCCCTTGTGACAGCATACTCCAACTTTCCCCTTGTGACAATTTACTCCAACTTTCCCCTTGTGACAACATACTGCAACTTTCCCCTTGTGACAACATACTCCAACTTTCCCCTTGTGACAACATACTCCAACTTTCCCCTTGTGACAACATACTCCAACTTTTCCCCTGTGACATCATACTAAAACTTTCCCCTTGTGACAACGTACTCTAGGTTCCCCCTTGTGACAGCATACTCCAACTTTCCCCTTGTGACAGCATACTCCAACTTTCCCCGTGTGACAACATACTCCAACTTTCCCCTTGTGTCAACATACTCCAACTTTCCCCTTGTGTCAACATACTCCAACTTTCCCCTTGTGTCAACATACTCCAACTTTCCCCTTGTGACAACATACTCCAGCTTTCCCCTTGTGACATCATACTCCAGCTTTCCCCTTCTCATGACAAGCCCAAAGACTGTGAACTGTCTCCTTCTGATGGAATAACCAGTTCTCTTTGTGAGTGAACTTCCTTCAAGATTCTTTCAGTGGTCTTTCTATTCGTCCACGGTGTTCTCATCATTCTTCTATAAAACCACATCTCCACAGCTTCAGTATAGTTACTCACTTGTCTGCTCAATATCCTTATTTATTCGACTCCGTACATTGATGTTGGCTCAATAATGTAGCTCTTAAGAATTCCTTAATTCTCAATAGTTGGTGTTTTTTCGCCTGTTATTCTCAATAGAAACTACTGAGCGTAATCTTGCCAAGAAATCAACATACAGCTGAAAGATGCTGATGTTGACAGCGATATTCTGTAAAGGATATGCAAAACATTTATTTTATTCTCAACAGTCTGTGGTTTCTATTATTGATATTCCCGCAATTCTTGGTATTTGGCGCTTTCTCTTACAAGTCACTTGTCATTCTTGGTATTTGGTGTTTGTTTGTCTAGCACAGTGGTGCTCAATCTTTTTGGCCCATGGCCCCCCTCTTCACCATATGTGTGAGAATGTAATTTCTCCCCATTCGTATTACCTCCCTATAAATTATCCCCTCCCCCCCACCCTGCCCCTACATAGTATACGTAAAAATGGAAGCTAACTTTAATAACACATACTAGAACAAGTTTAGACTACATAAAACGTGATTTGTGGGTCTGCTTACGTTATAAGACAAATATCAGAAGGGCGAGGAGTACAGAACCGTAAAGTATGGAGGGAAAACAATATCAAGTAATCGGTTCTTGTATTAACGCGATCTTGAAATAATCTTCATTCTCCCCCCCCCCCCCCGAAACCCTAAAATTCCCCACTAGGGGGGAATTCCCCACCGGTTGAGAACCACTGGTCTAACAAGTCGTCTTTAATTCCGAATAATTGGTATATTCTCTTATTGGTATGCCTGTAATTCTAGGTATTTCGTCTTTTATCTTACTAGTCGCCTGTAATTCTGAATAGTTGGTGTTTTCTCTTATTGACTGATATGCCTGTTATTCTGGGCATTTGTTGTTTATCTTACTGGTCGCCTTTAATTATGAATAGCTGGTGTTTTCTCTGACTGATATAAATAATGAAAATACAAACAATATATTCACAATGTTTTGCCTGGCATATTTCTACATATATTAAGCCACCCTAATGAATCATTTCAAATGAAATGCACAAAAACAAGCTGCTATTATGTGAAGCGTGGACAATGAGCAGTCAGGCTGAAAAACATCTGATGGCTGTAGAGATGTGGTTTCTGAGGAAAATGCAAAGAATACCATGGACAGCCAGAAAGACCAATGAGCAAGTCCTTCAAGAAACAAATGAAGATCATAAATTGATTAGAGAAATTAGACGTAGACAGTCAAAATTTTTTGGGCATGTTATGAGAAGAAATGGATTGGATAATTTGGTGACAACTGGTAAGATCGAGGGGAACAGACCAAGGGGAAGACCTAGAAGCAAGTACATGGATGGCTTGGCCTTGTGGCATGGTCGAGACAGAAACACGGAGCTGATCCACGACTCTGGTGATCGAGTGAGATGGCAGAACATGACCGCCCACGCTTACCGGCATGGCACATGATGGATGGATGGATTATATTTTTATGACATCAGGGTAGTTTTAAAGAGGCTATCATGTAGTTTTGTTTACAAAATTAACTTTGTCGGCAGTACATAGCAGTAGAAGTCTCCCCAATATTAGTTAGTTGCATATCTTGACAAGACGTCGCAGTCAACCTCAGCATTTGTAGAATGTTTGCGATTTCTTGGCAAGTTTACGTTCAGTAGTTTGCCATTGATGTCTGAACGACTTGTACTTTTAACATTGTATGAAAACCAGCGCAAGGCCGTCTACTTCCAAATCACCTGTGTCGAATACGGGATTGCGTATTATATTCGTAACCCACAGCAACGAGTCTCCAATGTAGGTGTCGGAATGTCTAATTCAGTTTGTGTTTTCTTTTTTAGTGTGTTCATGTACGAGGGGCGTTCAGAAAGTAATGCACCACATTGTTTTTCTCAGACGCTATTTACTCAAAGAACATGACGTTTATACACAATATGCATGGCTATGTCATGTAAACATCGGTATTATTCAACATAATCCCCATCAACTTGTATGGCTTTATGCCAGAGCCAAACAATTGCATGTAATCCTTGCCCGTGCCATATTTTATCTTCATTATGTAGCTATTTTTTCGCTGCGTGAACCACTCCTTCATCATCTTGCAACCTTGTCCCACGAAGTACATCTTTAAGTGGATCAAATACATGAAAATCAGAGGATGTCAATTCGGCATTATAAGGTGGATTGGATAGTACAGTCCAGCCCAATTTTGTGATTGCTTCCCATGTTGCCAGACTTGTGTGAGGGGGCGCATTGTCGTGAAGGAGAAGCAAGTCTGCTGGATTATTGTGCGTCCGAACTCTGCGAAAACTTTGATTGAGTCTTTTTAATGTCTTATTGTAAGCTTGTGAATTGATTTTCTCTCCTCTTGGCATAACATCCAAACGAATCATACCTTCAGTGTCCCAAAAGACACTGACCATGATCTTTCCAGCTGAAGGAGTTGTCTTGGATTTCTTTTTTCGAGGTGATTGCGGATGATGCCACTCCATTGACTGTCTTTTTTGTCTCAGGTTCAAAATGATATCCCCAGGTTTCGTCATCTATAACTATCTTAGCCAAACAGTTCTCACCATCAGCATTGAAACGCTCCAACAGTTCAGAAGAAATTGCTTTCCCCTGCAGTCGATGGTCATTTGTGAGACTTCGAGAAACCCACACTACGCAAACCTTAGAAAATCCGAGAGTTTGTATAACTGCATTTGCACTACCATTGCTTACAGACAGCTGTAAGGCCAATTGTTGAGTAGTGATTCGCCTATCATTAAAGAATAATACCCTCAGCACATTTCAACATTTATGCGTTGGTGGCTGTGGCTGGACGTTCACAGCGCGGCGGATCAATTAGCTCTTTATCTCCACTTACTGATTATTTGATTCTCTGAACTCAGCGACTGACTGTACTTCCGTCGACTGCAAAACTTCCATACATACACATCACTTATACGCTTGTAAATTTTCACAACAGTTTCCTTCTCTGCAACGAGAAATTCTATCTCACAGTTCGCTGCTTATAACGCAAGCTGCTAACACGCTCTATTTCGACGGTTTAGGGCAGCCATATTATTTGGCCGGTTGGGTTAGAATTTAGTGCACACAATTGGCACATGCCGTATCTGAAATGTGCAAAATCTCAGGCTTCAATCTTCATTATTAGTTGAGGAAAATGTTGTGGTGCATAACTTTTTGAACGCCCCTCGTATAATATTTTATATTTCTTGTTGGGGAACACTTGGTGAATAGTGGGGTTATATCTGTAGATGTCTCGTGCTCGTATTTAATGTCCGTGGCTGCCAATAGCTCTTCCACTTCAGATCTGCCTTTTATTGTTATCGAGTCATTCGACTCTTGCACTGGTTGGAGCATTTCCGCTAGCCATTTGGCCATCCTGTGTTTGACTGAGTTAGTCATGGATAAAATAGGTCTCAGTGGAATTCCGGGTTTATGGAGTGTGGGGAGACCATATAGTTGTGAGTCACGTGGACTGAGCATTTTCCTGGTGGCCTCATTGATGAGTTTACCCTTAAGAATATTTATTATGTCACGTTGGTATCTGCTTCCTGCGGATTGTTAACTATCTTACTGATATGCCCGTAATAACGAACGAACGAACAAACTTTATTTTCAAAAGGTTAAGAATTGGGCACGCAGGCCCGTCTAACATTCTGCCCTTCTATCACTCTCTTTCATACATTATTTCATTCACACATCATTCAAGGCTATCAGAGAGCAGCAACAAAATAAAAGATATGCATTATAAAGGCATGGACAAAATACGAACATCAATACTATACGACTTAGTAATATTAGCTAATGGTGGACACTTGTTATTAGCCATGTGGAATATACTGGCCTATCAAAATGGGACTGGACTGGGGTTTTATTATTATTATTATTTGTATTATTAAGGGGGAAGATAATCCGTACTGAGATAGTGTTTGAATAATTTGCGATTATATGTATAGGGATTGGTGATGTCTTTGATTTCTAGTGGAAGATTGTTCCACAGCTGAGCTGCAGAGTACGTTAAGCTTGTTTTGTATAAGTCAATCCTAGGCATAACAGTGAATATTAGGTGCTTATCTTAATATTCGCATTTATTTCTGATTATTTGGTGTGTTCTCTTATGATATGTCCGTACTTCTGATTATTTCATGTGTTCTCTTATGATATGTCCGTATTTCTGATTATTTGGTGTGTTCTCTTATGATATGTCCGTATTTCTGATTATTTGGTGTGTTCTTTTATGATATATCCGTATTTCTGATTATTTGGTGTGTTCTCTTAAGATATGTCCGTATTTCTGATTATTTGGTGTGTTCTCTTATGATATGTCCGCATTTCTGATTATTTGGTGTGTTCTCTTATGATATGTCCGTATTTCTGATTATTTGGTGTGTTCTCTTATGATATGTCTGTATTTCTGATTATTTGGTGTGTTCTCTTATGATATGTCCGTATTTCTGATTATTTGGTGTGTTCTCTTATGATATGTCCGTATTTCTGATTATTTGGTGTGTTCTCTTATGATATGTCCGTATTTCTGATTATTTGGTGTGTTCTCTTATGATATGTCCGTATTTCTGATTATTTGGTGTGTTCCCTTATATGTCATGTCCGTATTTCTGATTATTTGGTGTGTTCTCTTATGATATGTCCGTATTTCTGAGTATCTTGGTGTGTTCCCTTATGATATGTCCATATTTCTGATTATTTGGTGTGTTCCCTTATGATATGTCCGTATTTCTGAGTATCTTGGTGTTTCCTTTTACTAATTGCCTTGTTTTGTGTGCGTTCAGTCGCTTTGAACTCAAGCGTAGTCCAAACACGTACTATTACTTCTCGTGCACTGGACTGATTTTTGTGTGTGGATTAGCTTTCCTTATTACCAGTGTCCCTCGCCATCAGGCGAACCGACTCCGACTTCCGAACTATTTGTAATTTACGTCCATAAGTAAAGGACGAGAAGTCTTCGCTTGGTAAATCCACATTTCAAATGAATGTTTTTTTTTTTTTTGGTAATGTATCTTAACCTGTAGGTGATTTCTCATCATCATAAATTCACGCTTTCATTATTTCTCTACAGAACTTAAGTGTCGCTTACTTACCTGACGTGAAATCTCCACGTTTCAGTTATGTCATCGCGTAATTACAGTTAGTTGCTGCTTATCCTTTTTTACTGGACATGGGAGTCAACCTCAGCGGTCTTTTTTGTTTTTTGGACTTCATGATTTCTTGGCACGTTTACGTTCAGTAGTTTGCTAATGCTTTCAGAACAACCGGCACTCATACCTTTGTATGGAAATTAACGCTAGGCGGTCTGCTGCCAAGTCTCCCGCAGCTGTGTTTCGAACGCGGATTACGAATTGCGTTTGTAACTCCTTGGCCACGTAACAGGTTGTACGTAATTAAGTATGAATAAAATTAGTAGAACTGTGGTAAAGCTGTCTTCCCCGTGTTTATACGTTGTGTTTTGTTTATTTGTTTGCTGATGAAGGCCAGTCACCGCAACGTCTTTTGTTTTCCGTAATTGTGTTGTGTAAAGCTGCATTACTTCGTGTTGTTTGATATTGTTTATCATCATGTAAGCACGTTGACATGATTTCCTCACGTAATACGAGGGGCTTCATATGAAAACACTTAAAAGTGTGATGGAAATTCAATAACCATGCCGTTGTCTTGTAACCTGCCAATGTTGTTGTTAAGGATGTCAGTCCAGCAAGTGTAAATGTGGAGTAGGAAGTTTCAAAACGGTGTGACTTCCGTGACAGACTTTTCGGTCCGATGATGAGGTACAGCACACACGACCAAGAGGATGTTTTTTTTTCTACAGAAATACAAGCACTTTATCGGCGCTGGAGGACTTGCATTGAACGCCCTGGTCCCCTCTGCCGTGTGTCCACCTTGACGAGGTAGAGGGGCTTGAGTGTTCCAGGGACCCCAAGAGCTATGCCGAAGGTAGCACAGCTACTGGTAGGCTCACCCATGTCGGACTGGTCAAGGGAGAGGGACCAGACCAAGCGACACACAAACCTGCTGCCTTGTAGGTAGACTGGGGACAGTCAAAGGTTAGGGAAAGCACCCCAAAAAGTGCTTGTCGAAATCGGATGTACTGAGCCACAGGCTTGACAAAGCAGTGCATCGTAACATAATTCATGATGTCACAAATTAAAATTAATCGTTATGGTGCTAATCCCGCGAAGTCCCATCAGGCGGTGATAGTGCCGGACCTCTTGCCTCGAGGGGGTCCACCCATGACTACTGGTGGTCACCTTCCCCTGTGCTGTGGAGTCAAGGCACAGAGTAGTAGGTTAAGAGCTATTGACCAAACACCCCGGACACTCGACATACTACAGTGGAATGCCGAAGGAGTTTATAACAAGAAAGTCTCCCCAACACAGCGTCTTCATACAGATAGAATAGATGTGGCATGCATTCAAGAGACACACCTCAACGCCAATCGCAAATTCTCAGTCAGAGGATATCAGGCCACACGTTTTGACCGCGAAGGACACAAAGGAGGATTTCTAATACCTACACGAAATACAATACCTTGCAGCAGCGAAGTATCTGTGATCTCTGACAACCAAACGAACATTATAGGTATTGATATAATGATAAAGGACGTGAAAATAAGTATTTACAATCTGTATAGCCCAGCAGATAAGGACCTTACACTCTCAAACATGAAAATAACTGACACAAACTGAATTATTGTCGGAGACTTTAATAGCCGTTCAGAACAATGGGGATACCCAGATACTGACAAAAGAGGAGATGAAGTGGAGGACTGGGAAATAAGACTCAAATCTCCATCTACTCAACAAAACGGATGACACACCGAGCTTCTACTCCAGAAGATGGTTTACCACTTCTACTCCAGACTTATTTTTCTGCATAGGAGACATCCTCCACAAAATCGTTCGCCATGTGCTTGACCAATTAGCAGGTAGTGACCACAGACCAATTAAGCTTGTAATAAATATGGAGTATGTTCCACAGGAGCAATAGCCAGTGCCCCGCTGGAATTACAAACGAACAGATTGGGACAGATTTGCCATACTAACAGACAAATATTGTGAAAACATAAATACATGATATGGCAACATGAAGCAAATGGTGGAAAGTCTAAACAGGGCAGTAGTACAGGCGGCCACTGAGTCTATTCCAAGAGGAGCGAGGAAAAATTAAAAACCATACTGGACTGAAGAACTACAAATTTTGGAGGACAAAGTTGAAGATGCCAGGAAGACAGCAGAGAGAGAACAAACAACTGAAGCGAACATCTCTTTCAAAGCCATCTCAGGGAAATATAAAAGAACAGTAAATCAAACAACTAGAGATTGTTGGAGGGAAAAATCAGAAAAGATGAATTTTGACAGGGATGGAAACAAACTATGGAAACTAGTGAAAGCCATGAACAATGAAGGACCTAGAAACAAACAAATAACAATTAAACAAGGAAATGCCTTGCTTACAGGAAAAAAGGCTGCAAATGCAATAATGGAACACTATGCCAGTGCAAACCACATTGATATTACAACCGAACAGAAGAAAGCAATCAAAGACAAACAGATACATCATAGTGATACAGAGACAGCAGCAGAATATATGATGGCAAATCTAACAATGGAAGAAATGGAACGGGCAAAACTCAGTAACCTAAGCTGATATAGAATGGAAAAATATTGCGCCATGAAGAAAATCCAAACTATCTAGGAGTCACCTTTGATCGTCGCCTGGCATGGAAGACACAGGTTGAGAAAAATCGAACAAGAGCAAAGCAAAGAATGGCAATCATGAAAAAGCTTGCTGGTACAACGTGGGGAACAGATGAGAAAGTTCTCGAGAAGTTATATACTGGATGGGTGAGGCCAGTACTGGAATATGGCATTGCAGCTTGGGCAACAGCAGCTAAGTCAAACGTTAACAAAATAAGTAGAGTCCAAAATCAAGGAATGCGAATCATATCTGGAAGCCTGAAGACAACGCCTATTAATGAACTAGAAAAGATCACTTGTTTACAACCAGAAGAGGTAGCAGAGCCCAGCAACAAGCAGAAAAAAATATCAGAAGATTGACAGACCACCCTATGTATGGTTTTGGAAAGGAAAGACTGAAGCGTGGCAACTTTGTAGAAACTGCAAAACGAAAGATTAGGGCAGATCCCATACTTAACATATCAACAGTCAAACCCATTTACAATGCACACAAGTTCCCAGCTTGGAGACAGCAGCAACTGCCTGAGATGATAGAAAACATTCCTGGTATTGAGAAAAAGAACACTCAGAATGAAACCGAAAGAAGAAAAATAACCCTAAACTACATAAAAGAACATTACCCAAGCAGCAATTGGACCCATGCATATACAGATGGATCAGCCAAAAATGGAGGAGGAGGAATTCTCCTAAATTTAAAAAAATGGAGTGGGGGGGGGGGGGGGGACAGTCATTGGCAACTGGAAGATTTTCAAGTAACTTCAAAGCGGAGGCAGAAGCTTTAAAAAATGTAGCAGAAATGCTGTTGATGGAGGAAAATAAAGAGAAGCAAATAGCTATCTTCACAGATGCAAAGTCAGCTGTCTCAATACTGAGCACCGAACTAGCTGAATTAAGAGCAGTACTCCATGGTCTATGCCAGAAATCCCAAAAAGTTGTATACAGTGGATCCCATCACATTGCAGTATACCTGGAAATGAAGAGGCTGACAGACTAGCAAAAGATGGTGGACGACTACCACAGCCTGACATAGACATAACCTATAATGAGGCAAAGAGGTTTATAAAAAGCACTTATAGAACCAAATGGGAATCAGAGCGTCTAGGCCACCAGAAGGATGGTGCATATTACAAACTCTACCGAAGAGAACAAGTAGCAATCGTCAGACTCTATGGAGATATCAACAAGCTCAAGTTGACTGCAGCTTACTTTAACTACATTCAGGTTGACATTTAAAGGTGCATGAAGAAGTATTATTTCTTCTTCTTCTTCGTTCATACGGAGTTTTTTTTTCGGATGTGATTGCGTTGTGCCTGTTTACAGCAGAGCTGCGTTCTTGCGCCGTTAGGCCGACACATCCGACTTCTGCGGGCATTTGTTGACCGGGTTAACCTTCCCGGGGGTTTCTTAGGACGTTTGACTCTCACTGGTGTGGTGTTATCTCCCATCCTAGCTGGCCCATATAGAACAGCCAAAGACATTCCTGGTCAGCCCTCAAGGGAAGGCAGGGGCAGACCATGGGCATTCCCCGCCATCCAAGGAGGATTCCATAATTGCAGAGCCAACACATATATTCATATATATTCCATATGTTCAGAACGTAATTCCCCGCCTTTCGAATTTCCTCCCTATAAATCCCCCCCCCCCTTCCCCACCCTTACACAGTATACATAAAAATTGAAGCTAAATTTAATAACACATACTAGAACAAGGAAAACGTGAATTGCGGGTCTACTTACGTTATAAAACAAATTTCATTAGGGTGAGAAGTACAGGACCGTAAAATCTAGAGGAAAAAAACAATATTAAGTAACTGGTTCTTGTATTAATGCGATCTTGAAATAATCTTAACCCCCCCCCCCCCCCCCTAGAAACCCAAAAATTCCCCCCATGGGTGGGGGGATTCCCCACCGGTTGAGAACCACTGGTCTAGAGGATGTCTGTGTGCATGTTGTGTTGAACTACTGATCAACAACGATGAATCAATATCTAACAGCAGATTGCGAAAACACGATTTTTAATTAGAACACACTTGATGATACAACACTACTAATCAGGAACAATTTCAACAGTAAACTCTAGCAATATTGCATATGAACAGTTCCAGCACACTCAGAGAATACTTTAACACAATAAGATCCTGCGACCACACGATAACCGTTTACTGGCCTCACGCACTACACTGTTCTCAACTCTTCGCCACTCTACTGGGCCAGAATTCTTCTTCTTCTTCTTCTAGGTTCATCCGGATTTTTTTTCCGGATGTGACTGCGTTGAGCCTGTTTACAGCAGAGCTGCGTTCTTGCGCCGTTAGGCCGACACATCCGACTTCTGCGGGCATTTGTTGACCGGGTTAACCTTCCCGGGGGTTTCTTAGGACGTTTGACTCTCACTGGTGTGGTGTTATCTCCCATCCTAGCTGGCCCATATAGAACAGCCAAAGACATTCCTGGTCAGCCCTCAAGGGAAGGCAGGGGCAGACCATGGGCATTCCCCGCCATCCAAGGAGGATTCCATAATTGCAGAGCCAACACACAGCGCTCTGGTACTGGGCTCACCCAAGGAATCGTCACGTCCTGCACATGGCTGCTTAGCCTCACTTCCGTATATTGGGCCTTCCGTTCACCATAGGCTGTTCTTCCGGAAGCCAGAAGAATGCAGTGTGCAGATGACATCCACACAGTGAGCTTTCGACTTTGACTTTCCGCGCAATGGATTTGCTATCCGAACAATATTCCATTTCGTGCCACTAGGACACTTTTTCCACCTTATTTGAAGCCCACACAGTGAGCTTGTGATTCGGACTTTCCACGTAATGGATTTGCTATCCAAGCAATATTCCATTTCGTGCCACTAGGACACTTTTCCCACCTTTTATGAAGCTCACACAGTGAGCTTTTGATTCGGACTTTCCACGTATGAAGAAGTATTTAGACTGCCGCACTTCAAACCACAGGTATGTCGGTTGCAAAAGCGTCCCAGGGGCATGAAATGGAATATTGCTTGGATGGCAAATCCATTACGTGGAAAGTCCGAATCAAAAACTCACTGTGTGGGCTTCATAAAAGGTGGAAAATGTGTCCTAGTGGCACGAAATGGAATATTGCTTGGATAGCAAATCCATTACGTGGAAAGTCCGAATCGAAAGCTCACTGTGTGGATGTCATCTGCAGACTGCATTCTTCTGGTTTCCAAAAGAACAGCCTATGGTGAACGGAATGCCCAATATACGGAAGTGAGGCTAAGCAGCCATGTGCAGGACGTGACGATTCCTTGGGTAAGCCCAGTACCAGAGCGCTGTGTGTGGGTTCTGCAAGTATGGAATCCTCCTTGGATGGCGGGGAATGCCCATGGTCTGCCCCTGCCTTCCCTTGAGGGCTGATGTCTTTGGCTGTTCTATATGGGCCAGCTGGGATGGGGGATAACACCACAACAGTGAGAGCCTAGCGTCCTAAGAAACCCCCGGGAAGGCTAACCCGGTCAACAAATGCCCGCAGAAGTCGGATGTGTCGGCCTAACGGCGCAAGAACGCTGTTCTGCTGTAAACAGGCACAACGCAATCACGTCCGAACAAAAGAACAAACTCCGGATGAACGAAGAAGAAGAAGAAGAAGAAGAAGAAGAAGAAGAAGAAGAAGAAGAAGAAGAAGAAGAAGAAGAAGAAGAACGCGGTGGTGACTACATCGAATAAAATAATTTGTTCTTTACTGTTTCAGACTACATTCAACCCCCCCCCCCCCCCCCCCCAAAAAAAAAAGAGAAACATTTAAGGTTTTCATTTGAAGCCTCCTTGTAACTCGATGTGTCAGTTGTCTTATTACCGTGGGCACGCATACATTTGATTACTCCAGTAAAAAAAAAAACATGTACACACATCTTTACACTTGTACCGTTTATGACTTCCCGTGTTTTCTCGTGTACTTTCAGGCTCAATGACGTCATTGTCCGGGTGAACAACATCGACGTCAGCAGCTGCACTCATGCAGAAGCCGTTGATGCGCTCAAACAGGCTGGTCGCAAGGTCGTCCTGGTCAGTCAGTCAGTCGGTGTGTCGTCCAGTGTAGTTTATTAGGTTACCTCTGATACACCCTCTCACTCTAATGATCTGTCTGTCTGTCTCTTTCTCTCTGTCTGTATGTACGTCCGTCAGTTCATCCATCCATCGGTCTATCTGTTTGTCTGTCTGTCTATCTATCAGCCCATATGTCTGTCTGTCTGTGTCTGTCTGACTGTTTCTTTGTCTGTCAATCTATCTGTAAACCTATTCGCCTATGTCTGTCTGTCTGTTCCACTGGCTGGCTGTCTGTCAATCTATCTCTCTCTGTCTACCTATTCGTCTGGCTGAGTGTACGTTTGGGTACTTCATTTTTAATTCACCACAAACCGCATAGTTAATTTTAGCACTGACCTAGATCTGGTGGGATCGTCGATTTTCAGAATAGGGATATCGGGATTCACTTACACCAAAGATGAGCGCAGGCAGATGGGACATACACAAGATAAGATGAGTAGCACAAGATATGGATATACACTCCGACGACAGTGCGGGACCTCTGGGCCCAGAAACATTTATTGCATCCATCGATAGGTCTAGCAGTCCACCACACACTCAACCGAAAGTGATCGACAACACATTCAATTTATATTATTCTTTATTTCAATAAATACATTACACAATAGCACTTGCTTATCTTCTACTTGCGGAAGCTATTATGTCTGTATCTGTAATTAATAACTGCAGCGGTCCTTTTCATCCCCCCCCCTCCCCAACATATCCCATTTAGCAATCCTCGATTGCACAGAGTATATCAACACACCCCTACAACCACTGTGGAATCACCCTGATGTCATGTGATTTCTCGGGAACTCCCGGGATTCCTTTGTTTGTGGTGAATTAAAAATGAAGTACGTGTACCTATGTTTATCATAGTGTCTGTGTAGCAGTATCATGCTATTATTCACCGTTGAATTTCTTCTCACTATCTCTTTGTCTCACTTCAAGTGAGACTCTCTTTGCTATTTCTCTGTAATCTCATAGTCTGTCTGTTATGTAATCTGTCCATCTATCTGTCTCTTTGTCTGTTAGTCTATCTGTCTGGGTTCTTCTGTTATTTGTCTATAGTCTCATTAATTGCCTGTTGTGTAATCTCTCTGTCTGACTATCTGCCTGTCTGCTTGCCTTGTGCCTGGCCGTCTGTCTCTCTCTCCCCTCTCTCTCTCTCTCTCTCTCTCTCTCTCTCTCTCTCTCTCTCTCTCTCTCTCTCTCTCTCTCTCTCTCTCCTCCCGTGTCTATAAAAGTGTTTATATCTCCCGTGACTGTATGCGTGTTCTTTCTCCCTTACTGTAAGAACGTGTGCATCTGCGGCTGCTGAATGAACGATTGTATCTCCAGTGACTGTACACGTTTATGTATCTCCAGAGTCTATAAAAGGGTATATACCCCCCATGACTGTATGCGTGTTCTTTCTCCTTTACTGTAAGAACGCTTGTTTCTCCGGCTACTGTAAGAACGTTTGTATCTCCGTCTGCTGTAAGACCGTTTGTACCTCCGGATGTTGTTTGAACGTTTGTATATCCTCTGAATTTACACGTTTGTGTATCTCCCGTGTCTACAAAAGTGTACATATTTCCCGTGTCTACAAATGTGTACATATCTCCCGTGACTGTATGAATGTTCTTTCTCCCTTACTGTAAGAACGGTTGTATCTCCGGATGCTGTATGAATGTTTGTATCTACCGTGACTATACACATTTATGTGTCTCCGTGTATATATCTCCCATGACTATGCGTGTTCTTCCTCCCTTACTGTAAGAATGTTTATATCTCCAGATACTGTAAGAACGTATGTATCTGCGGCTGCTGTACGCACGTCTGTATCTCCCGTTTCTATACACATTTGTGTATCTCCCGTGTATATAAAAGCGTGTATATCTGCTATGACTTTCTGAATGTTCTTTCTCCCTTACTGTAAGAAAGTATGTATCTGCGGCTGCTGTATGCACGTTTATATCTCCCGTGACAGTATGTGAAACGACTGAAGGTGCCCACGGAGACGGTTATGGATGTGGAGCTGGTCAAGGGCAACAAGGGTGAGTTTGTTTTACTGCATGCTCTCGCAATTGAACTCTCAACACGTCACACTCAATCTCAGTACCTTACATCTCACCGTAGCATTCTCTACTCGTCACACTCAATCTCAGTACCTTACATCTCATCATAGCATTCTCTACCCGTCACACTCAATCTCTATACATTACACCTCATCGTAGCATTCTCTACTCGTCACACTCAATCTCTGTACATTACACCTCATCGTAGCATTCTCTACTCGTCATACTCAATCTCTGTACATTACACCTCATCGTAGCATTCTCTACTCGTCATACTCAATCTCTATACATTACACCTCATCGTAGCATTCTCTACTCGTCATACTCAATCTCTGTACATTACACCTCATCGTAGCATTCTCTACTCGTCATACTCAATCTCTGTACATTACACCTCATCGTAGCATTCTCTACTCGTCATACTCAATTCTATACATTACACCTCATCGTAGCATTCTCTACTCGTCATACTCAATCTCTGTACATTGCACCTCATCGTAGCATTCTCTACTCATCATACTCAATCTCTGTACATTGTACCTCATCGTAGCATTCTCTGCTCGTCATACTCAATCTCTGTACATTGCACCTCATCGTAGCATTCTCTGCTCATCATACTCAATCTCTGTACATTACACCTCATCGTAGCATTCTCTACTCGTCACACTCAATCTCTGTACATTACACCTCATCGTAGCATTCTCTACTCGTCACACTCAATCTCTGTACATTACACCTCATCGTAGCATTCTCTACTCGTCACACTCAATCTCTGTACATTACACCTCATCGTAGCATTCTCTACTCGTCACACTCAATCTCTGTACATTACACCTCATCGTAGCATTCTCTACTCGTCACACTCAATCTCTGTACATTACACCTCATCGTAGCATTCTCTACTCGTCACACTCAATCTCTGTACATTACACCTCATCGTAGCATTCTCTACTCGTCACACTTCTCATTCTCTACTTGTCACATCCGGTCGAAATTTTTTTTTTTTACATGTCTATCATTGTTGTCCTAACTGGTAATGTCACTTATGTGTTTTCGGTGTCCTTAACTAGCGTATGTACCTCTACACGTGGACGTATCTTCCGTGTCTGTGCAGATGTGTACATCTCCCATGTCTATACAGATGTATCTCCCGTGTCTGTGCAGACTCACATTCTCGTCTCGTCACATATCAAGATCGCATTATCTACTCGTCACATTTGATGGTTGTCACATTTTATGGTCACATTCTCTACTCATCTCATTTTTTGGTCGTCACATTTGATGGTCGCATTCTCTACTCATCACATTTTATGATTGTCACATTGTCACATTGGATGGTCGCATTCTCTACTCATCACATTTTTGATGGTCGCAGTCTCTGTTCAGTCCGTCAGTGGGTTGCTCTTGCTGGTTTATTTTTCTTTGTTCGTTCGTTTCCTTTGTTTGCTGTTGCATTACTTATTTCTATCAATCATCATCATCATCATCATGTAACAGGACCTTTGCTGAACGTCGCTCTCATCAATGCTTAGTCATCTCCCCTGCCTCTTGTACTTCCGTGCCCAGAACGTCTTGAGTGCTCAGTATCGTCTTCGTGCAGGTCGACCCATGTCTTTTCTTCCAGGGGACTTTTTTTGCGCTCGTTCTCTTTGAACTCAAACGTAGTCCATACACACTACTTTTAGTAGCAGTTAACTGAATTTTGCATGTGAATTAGTTTCCTCTATTAACACTGTCCCTAGTCTATCAGGCGAACCCACTCCGAATTTACAGGTTCTTGTAATTTACGTCCCCAAGTCAGGGACGAGAGGTCAACATTTGAGTCCAACTGCCCGGTGTAGGGGTTGATTGATCCGCTTACCTCTGCATCAGCACACCGGTTGTTTAAACATGCGCGTTCTTATCCATTCGGCCATGCTGACCTTGGACTGTTCTTGCCAAACCAATGTGATGTCTCACATGGCCAGAGTCGATCTGCTTCTCGGACGTCTTGTTGTTCATGAGCCAGATTTCTTGAAGAATGTCAGTATTGTATTCTTCTTCTGTTTGATCCATACTGTTGATCATAAATAAATAAATATGTTAGCTATACTAATCAACCTTCGTAAGCCGTCCTTGTGTAAGCAGAAAGACATGTTAGTTTAAAATTACCGTGGTAGACAATCGACATTACTGTGCGAACATGTGTATATTTCAGTTTGAAGGATTTATCTAATTAATTCACGTAAGTTGTGTGATTTCTGCACTATGTACCTGACGAGATGCAGCGAAATATGCCAGGCAATAAATCGTGCAATCTATTGTTTGTGTCTTCGTTATTCAAATTCATCACGGGAAAACATTGTTTTGAAATAAATATGTGCCTATCTATCTCCCTGCTCTTTCCATTGCCGCCCTGAATATCCGTCTGCTTTTCTGACCGTATGTCTGTTCGCCTGCCTCGCTGTCTGTCCGTCTGCCTCGCTGTCTGTCCGTCTGCCTCGCTGTCTGTCCGTCTGCCTCGCTGTCTGTCCGTCTGCCTCGCTGTCGGTCCGTCTGCCGCTCTGGATGTCCGTCTGCTTTTCTGACCGTATGCCTATCTGTCTGCCTCTCTGTCTGTCCGTTTGCCTCTCTTGTCTGTCCGTCGGCCTGTCTGTCCGTCTTTTCATCGCAATAACTTTCATTATTGATGCATATTTTATTTGTCAGTACCGACCAGCGTTTGACGACGTTTTTCTTGCTGCCTGCCTGTCTGCTCTGTCTGACTGCATGTTGTTTATGCCTACCTCTCATATTACTAATACAACTGTGGAAATAAACACATGACAGGCCAGTAATAAATAAATGGTTGTACTTATTCCGTGTGTATGAATGGCACCGTCGGATTAGGTTCATGATAGTTATTATGCGGCTTAGAAACTACTGGATTATTTACACGATGCACAGCCAGTATGTGACATCTGTTGGATTATTTTCTTGATACTTGGCTGGTGTATGATGTGTGAAGTTGGATTATTTTCTTGATTTTATTTTTTTAAATGGGGTGTGCAATTGTTGAATTGTTTTCATGCTATTCGGCTGGTGTATGTTATGTGAAATTATTCAGCTGATTTCATGTTACTCGGCCAGTAAGGGGTATGGGAAATTTTTGGATCGTTTTCAATGTTTTACTGGTGTGCGGTATGTGCAATTGTAGGATTGTTTTCACGATGTTCTACTGGTATGCGGTATGTGAAATTGTAGGATCGTTTTCACGATGCTCTATTGGTATGCGGTATACGAATTGTAGGATCATTTTAACAATACTGTACTGGTATGCGGTATATGAAATTGTAGGATCGTTTTCACGATGTTCTACTGGTATGCAGTAAGCTTGGGCGGTCATGCTTTGCCATCTCACTCGATCGCCAGGGTCGTGGATCAGCTCAGTGTTCTTGTCTAGTAGTAGTAATAGTACTCCCCATTTCACTTGATGGTCTCGTTGTATAGGCAGGGTTGCAGATATTTAGTCGTCTTTTGATTCGTTTAATGTCAAGTCTGTCTCTAGTCCACGTTCTACAGTAGCTCCACCCGTCAGCCTATCAGCTTGCTCTTTTTATCTTACACCCGTGTGACCTGGCACAAAAATAAACATGACTTTTATTAGGCTTGACCTCGTTACACCCACTGTCTTCAAGCCCAGCCTATCTTGATCTTCCTGAGCATACTCGTTGAGTCGCTGGGAAAGAGAGACACGATGGTATGTTATATCCGCCAACCTTTGTCTTATCGTCCACTACTTCAACCTTGGTAAAAACACTGTCTTCTGTTTCCTACTTAACCCTCGTGATGGAAGATCTTTTGTGTGGCGTAGTTTTAACCGAATACCTTCATTACCCATGCTATGGCCACCATTGTTCTGTGAAAAGACATTTTCTGGTGTGTGAAAAGATATCATCTTGTGATACCACCCCCTCGTCCCCCATGCCCGTAGCCTTTATTCATTGCTGTGATGAAAACGTCCCTCTTTATCGCGGCCATTTTCTGGATTAGACAGAGAAGAAACAAGTGTCTATTAAAATCAAGGTCACATGCCCACTTGTACTGCAATATCCCGCTAGCTGATTTCCTGTCTTTTTGCGTCCCTGTCGTGTCCTGGGCCAGGCAAACATTGGCGTGTGCAAGGTCGGGTGGGAGGTGGTGATTGGCAGAGCAGATGAGTGCCATTGTATGTGGCAGCTCCCAACTTGTGGATTGCCTGGCCGTAGTGAGTTCTCCAGCACAGAGCACCGGCACACGCGGAAGTTGTCCATAGAGTCGAGTAGAAGCGAACTCGGGATAGTAGGATAATGGGGGGAGTGTCAATGGCAGAGTTTGAATTTGTCTCGAGTGGGCTGTGTGGGTTTAGGTTTGATTAGACAATCGGAGAAGGAAGGAAAATAGTATTAAGGGTCCTGCAACAGAGATGAGAGTACACATCCAACGTTTCTATGTGAAATTCGATCACCAGTGAAGAAAAAGGAAAAGAAAAGATAGGAAATAGGTATACTTAATAGAGCAAACAACTAAAAGGATGTGTGGAAAGATAGAGGAAGACCAGCAAGATACGATTCTAGACAGCCTTGTCTTGGTACGGAAAGTGGTTAGCGCGCAGTGATACATGCTGTTGGGGGTCGCAACATGTGGAGAACGTGATCACCCACCCTAGACGGCAAGGCACCTGGTGATGATGATTGTATACAAACAGAGACGTGAAGTGGTAAGCAGTAACGACGATAAGCTACACCCGGAACGGAACTGGACTAAGGGTAAATTCATTCTTTAAAATATAGTTTTATAGCATCCAACAAACTGCAAAACCTCAATAGGAATAGAATATCTGAGAGATTACAAATGTAGAAGAATACAGAAATAAACACGTTAAAAGTACAAACGTGTATTGTTGTCTTAACAAAACAACAAAAGTCAATTGCACTAAGAATGAACTCCAGATCAAACAGTTTGGTCTAGATTTGCTAAGGAAAGATATATCGTTTCACCCAGATAGTTGCCATTGTGTTCGTCACCTGGTGCCTACAATGAGCATAGAATCCATAGGGGGAAATTCTTGTGTTGGCATGTGCAGCTACTATTGTGCCACCTTCTGCACTGCACACTTTGTCAAACTTGACCAAACTATCCTCCGTCGCCTCTTTGAGTGGTTGTTAATCACTTGGGACTAGGCATGACGAGTACCGCGACTATGGTAGTCTGTGTATTATAGATCCTCGACGGTTGTCACCAATGCATGGGCATTATGAAGCCAGACATTGTCATGTTGCAGCCAGACATCGATACTCGGAAGCTCACCTTCTTTGGGTATGTTTTGCGGGTGGGAGATGAACGAACGAACGAATGAACTTTATTTTCACATGATCACTCAGCATGCTAATGAGTGCTAAAGATTACTATCATTGAAAGTGGGAACTTGGAATGTTAGAACAATGAGTGCAGATGGAAAATTAGAGAACAAACAAGAAATGAAAAGAGAGAAGATTAATAACAGTGAATAACTAGGGTTATAATTGAATTGTAAGAAGACACAGATTATGGTCGTCACTGGAAATACCACGATGTAATATACAAGTAAATGGACATATTCTTAAACAAGTGAATCGGTACAGTTATCTCGGAACAGTCATAAAATCTGATGGGAGATGCCTTGAAGAGATTATAACAAGAATTGCAATTGCGAAGGAAGCCTTTTTCAAAATGAAAAACATACTGACCAATAAGATGATATCAATTAAAACGAGAAAAAGAGTGTTGAAGTGCTACATAGAACCTGTACTATTGTATGGATGTGAAGCGTAGACAAATGGGCAGACAAGCTGAAAAACATCTGATGGCTATGGAAATGTGGTTTCTGATGAAAATGCAAAGAATATCTTGGACAGATAGAAGAAGCCAATGAACAAGTCCTTTAAGAAACAAATGACGATAGTAAACTGATTATAAACATTAGACGTACAAGTAGCTGTCAGAATTTTTTGAGCATGTTATGAGAAGAAATGCATTGGAGAACTTGGTGACAACTGGCCAGGTCGATGGGAAGAGACGAAGGGGAAGACCGAGAAGTAAATACCTGGATGGCTTGGCCATGGTCGAGACAGGAACACAGAGCTGATCCACGACTCTGGTAACCGAGTCAGATGGCAGAACATGACCGCCCACACTTATCGGTATGGCACATGATGGATGGATGGATGGATCACAAATTGGGCACTCAGGCCCGTCTTACATTCAGTCCTTCCAGTCATTCATCTTTCGTACTTTAATTATCTATTGTGCATGTTACATTCATATAGAGAAGAAAAAAAAACATTGTTGTGAACATAAACAATGCATATTACCATGTTATGAGACAGGTAAGCAGGCAGGTAGACACACATACGCAGGTATGCACATTAAACACAGACAGACAGACAGACAGACAGACAGACAGACATCATTTACACACTCTCTCACAGTTGTACACCCACTCAATAACAAACAGATACACATACACTCCTGAGAGGATGTTCATACGTAGATGTCTCTGATGCCAGTGTTCCGTCTATCTAGTCCGTTTTTTTCTTCTTCTGCTGCCTCTAATCTCCAACATGCAGCATAAGCCTCCCACCCAACTCACGCCAATTCCTATGTAGGCTTGTTCTTTGTTGTTTGTATGTTGCAGCTGTCTTCTACATGATAAGCTATTCAGTCTCGTGCCAACCCTCCTTAGTCGCCTTTTATGACGTATATGGTAGGGTCACAGCTTATGAGCGCCGGTAACACAGTGTGCTGATACACCGCCTCGTTCATTCTACAAGAGACCGGGCACAACATCCGCTTCCGATGGCTGTTTGCTGAACGGACTGTTGTTCGGTTTTGTTAGGGAGGTATGGCGCCTTTCTTTGCTAGCTCTCTTGGTATTTTCTGCTCTACGTGCACACTTGATTGATTGACAGGCATTCATCACCGTACTGGATGAATTTGTCTGGGATTTAACCATGTCGCCGCTCAAAGAAGTGGATTACAGTCTCCACATGCTTTGAACTGAAGCGTAGTCCGTACACATGTGTTGCATTGGACTGATTTTTGCGTGTAAATTAGCTTTCTCTATAACCATCGTCACTCGCCATCAGACGAACCCACTCGATTTCTGAGGTACTTGTAATTTACGCCCCCAAGTTAAGACATTTTAGTCCAGCTGACGGGTGTAGAGGTTGAGCCCGCTACCTCAGCATCAGTACACCGGAAGAAGGCTCTTATCCGTTCGGTCACGCTGACCTCCACAAAGTTGTTTCTCTTGTGTGCATGTCACTAGTGAGACTGCCTTCTTTATCTTTCAGTAGGGACGTCGTAGAACTTATCTGCATTGTGATGCCACATGCAGGCCCCTCTTAATGCTATTAATTTAAATGACTATGGCGCGGTGTTTCGGATTTATGTCGGAGGTTCTCATTTGTATCCTCCTCGTATAAATTTGAATCGTATTTATGTGCAGTTTATGAGAGAGAGAGAGAGAGAGAGAGAGAGAGAGAGAGAGAGAGAGAGAGAGGGAGAGAGAGAGAGAGAGAACGCGCATATGAATGTGTATGTGTTGTAAATAGGTAGCTCGACAACAACAAAAACACAGCATTGTGAGAATAAGAATAACCTGTTCACCGTCTTTCCTACTCCCTTTTCCATTTGCAAATGCATAAATACGCGCGCGAGCGAGAGAGAAAGAGAGAGAGAGAGAGAGAGAGAGAGGTGGGGAGAGAGTGAGTGCACTTGTACAGGCGCAGCGGTTTATGCATTCAGTCACAAGTAATCTGCATAATGAAATGGCTTTCTCATTCATATTAACCACGCGCAGAGACGAGAACAGGGGAACAAATCAAATGGGATATGGATAGACCGAGACAACTGTCGGGGGGATGGGAAGGGGAGGAGGGGCATGTATTGCGTGAGAGATGCTTTATGGGAAAACATGACAGCCATCAACACACGTTTTGTGTGAGATATGTCGAATGAAAGAATATGACAACAGTCAACACACGCATACATGTGAGGTATGTTGTAGAGAAGATTTGGGAGACAATGACTAACAAACAGTCGTTTACTGAAGTATCCTAGAAGGCGATAACAAGGTGAGTTTAGTTGCATAAGAGAGGTGTTAGGCAGGGATGCGTAATGTCTCCAGATCTTTTTTCCCTATACAGTGAAAATATTTTCAGAAATGTAGAAGATATAAATGGAATCAGCATTGGAGGACGAAACATCAATAACATTAGATATGCAGATGATACAATATTGATTGCAGACAATGCACAAGATCTACAACAATTTGTAGATGCTGTTGTTGTACACAGTGAGCAGCTGGGGTTGGAATTAAATTGTAAGAAGACACAGGTTATGGTCGTCACTAGGAAGAACGAAGTACCACAATGTAATATACAAGTAAATGGGAATATTCTTCAACAAGTGAATCGGTACAACTATCTCAGAACAGTTATAACATCTGATGGGAGATGCCTTGAAGAGATTAGAACAAGAATCGCCATGGCGAAAGTAGCCTTTAGCAAGATGAAAAACATTCTGACCAATAAAAAGATGTCAATTGAAACTAGAAAAAGAGTGTTGAGGGGATACATAGAGCCTGTTCTTTTGTATGGATGTGAAACTTGCAGTCAAGCTGAAAAACATCTGATGGCTGCAGAAATGTGGTTTCTGAGGAAAATGCAAAGAATACCATGGACAGACAGATAAACCAATGACCAAGTACTACAGGAGACAAATGAAAATCATAAATTGATTAGAGAAATTAGACGTAAACAGACAAAATTTTTTGGACATGTTATGAGAAGAAATGGATTGGAGAACTTGGTGACAACTGGCAAGATCGAAGGGAACAGACCAAGAGAAAGACCGAGAGGAAAATACCTGGATGGCTTGGCCACATGGCATGGACGAGACAGAAACACTGGGCTGATCCACGACGCTGGTGATGGAGTGAAATGGCGAGTCATAACCGCCCACGCTTTCCGGGATGGCACATGATTGATTGAGTTGCATATCCTTTACAGGACATTGCAGTCAACACCAGCATTTTAGCTGTTGTGATCTCTTGACAAGTTTACTTTCAGTAGTTTGTCATTACTTTCTGAACGACTGGTACCCATACCACTTCGTTAAAAAAAAAACCAACGCAACGCGGTCTGCTGACAAATCGTGCGAAGATGTGTTTCTAACGCTGGTTTGCGGGATCACGAACTGCGTGCGTAACTTCTTACACGGGGCAGGCTTAGAAGGCGATAACGGCAACTAAAAAATGGGACAATTACTAAATATGTTCAAAAGAAAGCCAAATCGACAACCATGATGGTTGTGTTGGTGGGTGAGTGGATATCCGGACCGACAGTATACGAGTGAGCTTATGAAGACAGGTCTTAGACCACTGGTTCTCAACCTTTTTGGTCCATGCTCCCTTCACCATATGTTGAGAATGTCATTCCTCCCCTTTCGTATTTCCTCCCTATAAATTCCCCCCTACCCCCACCCTGCCCCTACATAGTGTACGTACAAATGGAAGCTAACTTTAATAAGACATACTAGAACAAGTTTAGACGTCTACATAAAATGTGATTTGTGGGTCTACTTACGTTATGAGTTTCAGAAGGGTGAGGCGTACAGAACCGTAAAGTATGGGAAAGTATGGGGGGGGGGGGGGGGAAGTATCAAGTAATCGGTTCTTGCCTTAACGCGATCTTGAAATAATCTTCATTCTCCCCCACCCCCACCCCCACCTCACCCCACCCCCAAACCCCAAAATTCCCCTTTAGGGGGAAATTCCCCACCGGCAGAGAACCACTGTCTTAGACGATTGTAGAAGTCTCAATGATAATACAGAGAAACGAGAATAAATTGTATATAAGAGGCGGCAACCACGCAGGATTAAATTGTTGAGAATAAGCATTAGCAATGTGTCTTGAAAGGTGGCAGAAGAACAAGAAGTAACATTTGATACTGCAACTTCTACACACGAGACGAGTTCCACACACAGTTGTCAACACAAAATCACAGGCCACTGTGAGTCTGCGGGTGCGGAGCCAGAAGGTTGGCCAGCGACAGGACACGAGCAGGCTGTTATTTTTAAATGTTAGTTGCGTATTTTTTACAGTACATTACAATCAAACTCAGCATTTTTTGGTAGACTATTAGCTATAAGTTAGTTGCGTATTCTTACAGTACATTGCAGTCAAGCCCAGCATTTATTCGCTGTTTTTGATTTACTAGGCAGCGTTAGTTCATTAGTTTACCATTACTTTCTTAACGGCCGATGCCTTACACTATTGAAATCAAGGCAAAGCTGGTCTGCTTCCAAATCGCACGCAGATGATTTGAGCCGTCGACATGGTATGACGGGGAATTGTGAAACTGCGCGTCTCACAGACCCCTAAACGACCTCGCAGGTGGTAATTTAACCTGACTGCCTTCTGGTGTCCGCTGGCGGCGTCACCCGGGATGAGCGTAGTGGTGTGTGTCTAGGGGGATGATGCCAGTCATGGAGTCATGTCTCCAGTTGTATGTGTTGGTTGTGCCAAGGTCGACGACAGCTCCCATACGGCGTGATTGTTACACAAGGATACCCACGGCACAAACCCCTGTTTTTATTATTTTCTTGCTGCTCTCTCTCTCTCTCTCTCTCTCTCTCTCTCTCTCTCTCTCTCTCTCTCTCTCTCTCTCTCTCTCTCTCCCTCTCTTTCTCTCTATCTATCTGAGTCTCTCTTTGTTGTTTACTATTTCTTCTCTCTCTCTCTCGCCTTTTCTCCTTGTTTGCTATTTCTTCTCTCTCTCTCTCTCTCTCTCTCTCTCTCTCTTTCTCTCTCCCTCTCTCTTATTTACTATTTCTTCTCTCTCTCTTTCTTTCTCTCTTTTATGCTACTTATTCTCTCTCTCTCTCTCTCTCTCTCTCTCTCTCCTGTTTACTATTTCTTTTCTCTCTCCCTCTCTCTTATTTACTATTTCTTCTCTCTCTCTCTCTCTCTTTTCTCACTCCCTCTCTCTTATTTACTATTTCTTGTCTCTCTCTCTCCCTCTCTCTGATGTTTGGTATTTGATTTCTCTCTTTCTCTCTTGTTTGCTATTTGTTCTCTCTCTCTCTCTCTCTCTCTCTCTCTCTCTCTCTCTCTCTCTCTGACCTGGTGCAGTTTTGTGGGAAGAATGATCAGACGCAGCGTCATTGTAAAACCAGCCCCGAGGGAGCCAAGCAGGCGGACAGTGCATACATTGATACAACAGCACCGTTCACACAAATATGATTGCCCCTTCTTTCCACTGACACCCTTGAATGATGGCCCCTTTGATGGCTTGTTTCCCAGTCGCTAATTGATCACGTTGTTGGGAATGTCATTTTTGTGTTTCTGGCTTGTTTTTGCTTATCTTCAGCCGCCTGACATTGTGGGACATCAGCACGGTCTGTGAATTAGGCTGATGGTGTTAATCTAGTGACTGTTTCTTTCGTTTTTTGTTAGTTTATCTTCCTTAGTGGGACATCAGCACAGTCATGGTTTTTAATAAAGTGACTGTGAACCACGACTTTTATGTTTGTTTTTAATCTTGAATATGTGTTTTATTTGTGTTTCTTTGATTGAATTCTTATTCTAACCGTAATGATGGGACAACAGGACGTCTGTAAATTAAACTCATGATGTTAATCAAGTGACTTTGAACCGTGGGTGTCATATATGCATTTTTTTTAAAAATCTTGAATAAGTATCTTCCTTTCTCTTTCATTGACTGCTTTACCATTCTAACTGTAGTTGACTGCCAAAAGGCTGCCTTGGTGGGACGTCGGCACAGTTAATAAACTTGACTTGGGGTGGCAATGCAGTCAACCTAAACCACTTGTTGTATGCCTGCCTTGAATAAGTTCGGTCTCTGTTTCTCGTTCATTACTTTCTCATTATGACTAGAGTGACTTGCCATTGTGCTTGCTCGGTTTGTTGCTCTTTGTTGGTCTGTTGCTCTTTGTTGGTCTGTTGCTCTTTATCGGTCTCTCACTTCCTGTCTTTCCCCTTCTCTAGTACCCTTTCTCTCTATCTGTTGCAGCTGTGTTTCGAATGCGGTATGCGGGATTGCTTATTGTGTTTGTAGCCCCATCACCGCAACTTACTTTTTTTTTTTTTTTAAATTGTGGTATCTGACAATCTTCTGAGAACAAACTCGTCTAAACCGAGCATGATACCTGCTGTAATGATGCGATTGACTTCTTTGGGCAAACATGTCTTTGGTACTCCCGGTGTTGATCCCACACATTCTGCAACTCTCGAGACATGTTGTAGGAACAGATGAGAGCTTGGTTGTTTCTGTGCGTATTTCCTGTTCTTTATCCTGCACGGTGCAGCATTGTTAAAATGGTACAGCTGTAGCAATGTAGAGAATACAACGAAGTATAATTAATCTGTTCTACATGAAATACATCACAGAGAACAATATGATCACTAGCTGAACAGCCTTCATCAGTAAGCAAAGAAGCGAAATGAAACTTTCAGTTAAATGGCCTTCATCAGCAAGCAAAGACAAAATTAATGTTTCACATACACAGTCTTCATTAATAAACAAAAGTAAACTGAATGTCTCAGTGTGTATGTTGTAGCTGTTCAGTGTAACACTGCATAAAATGTTTTTTTTTCTAATGACTGTGTAGCTACAATGTTTATTTCATAACTTGTGTTCTTGTAAAGCCGACCCTTTCCACTTTGGTTTTGGTGGTTTCAGCAGCAGGCTTCATGGAATTCCAGTATTTATATTATTGTTTATTTTGACTTGTTGATGTAGATTGTTTCTTTTTGGAGTTGCCATCATCTGCAACTGAAGCAAAGATTAGTGATGTTGTAATGTATCAATCATGTGATAGGTTAGTTACAACTAACGAGTGCGATCATTCGTGAATGAAGCACAGATTAGTGATGTTGTAATGTATCAATCATGTGATAGGTTAGTTACAACTAACGAGTGCGATCATTCCTGAATGAAGCACAGACTAGT
This sequence comes from Cepaea hortensis, assembly GCA_963921405.1. Lineage (NCBI taxonomy): Eukaryota > Metazoa > Mollusca > Gastropoda > Stylommatophora > Helicidae > Cepaea > Cepaea hortensis. Next base: position 83,377,556 of record OY992883.1, read on the forward strand.
GATGTTGTAATGTATCAATCATGTGATAGGTTAGTTACAACTAACGAGTGCGATCATTCCTGAATGAAGCACAGATTAGTGATGTTGTAATGTATCAATCATGTGATAGGTTAGTTACAACTAACGAGTGCGATCATTCCTGAATGAAGCACAGATTAGTGATGTTGTAATGTGTCAATCATGTGATAGGTTAGTTGCAACTAATGAGTGCGATCATTCGTGAATGAAGCACACATTAGTGATGTTGTAATGTATCAATCATGTGATAGGTTAGTTGCAACTAATGAGTGCCATCATTCATGAATGAAGCACAGATTAGTAACACTGCAATCTACTAATATGTCGTAAGTCACAACTAAGAAGTGCCATCATTCATAAAGGAAGCAAGGATTAGGAGCACTATAATCCACCAATCATGTGATAGGGGCAACTAAGAAGCACTTAGCAGAGCTGCTGGTTATGGAGTCCTGTAGAACATGTTAGCCATCAAATGCAGCTGGTTGTAAATGAGTCTTCAGGAAATGTGTCTTCAGTCTTCAATGGATAAAATAAATGAACCTTCCAGAATGAAAGAAGGCGGCTTCCTCTAGAAGAATGGAGCAGTCAGAGGTGGCAGTGGGTAGTGGGGCTAGGGATGAGATGGCCAAGGGTTTGTACTCCGTTGAGATATTACAACAAGAAAAGGAGTGGGAATGAAAAAGAAGAGCAGAAGGCAGAGAAAGAAGAATTAGAGCGACAGGAGGAGAAGAAAGAAGAAAATTAAAGAGGAAGGAAGGAGGAGGGAAAAGATTAGATGGGTGATATTATTAATATTATTATTATGATTATTATTATTATTATTATTATTATTATTATTATTATTATTATTATTATTATTATTATTATTATTATTATTAGTTAGCTAGCAGTAACTGTATAAATTGTATATTTATTTACACTGTATAAAAGCGTATGGTGGTAGTCATTGGCCTCTTTATTGTTTCAAGTTTCCACATTGTCAGACTAATTGCTACAGCTAAGTTGCTAACTTGTGTTTCAGGTCTGGGATTCAGCATAGCTGGCGGGAAAGGCAACCAGCACATCCCTGGCGACAACGGCATTTTTATCACAAAGATCATTGAAGGTGGCGCTGCAGAGCAGGATGGACGTCTGGCTGTGATGGACAGGCTTATTGCTGTAAGGTTTTGTTGTGGTCGTGGGTTTGCTGCACACTTTGAGATGTTTGTGGCGCAATGCAGGAAGTGGTTTTGTAGTTATCTTTGGTGCCAGCGGCTCTTATAGTGCCATGGTGCCTTGTTCTGTGCCTTCAAGTGCACCACCATAAATATTACCATGTTTATCTGGTGTAGGATAAAATGTATGTGTGGTGTCGGGTCCAAACCTGTGTGGTTGTGTTGATAAAATAATATGATTGTGTTAATGGTGAATAAAACATTGTGCACGCTAGTGTGTGTATGCGTGTGTGTGCAAGCGTGTGTGCACGTGTGCTTGTGCATCGTGCGTGCACCCATGCATATGTGCCTGTGTGTGTCAGAGAAAGAAAGATGACAAAATGTCACAAGTGTATATGTGCTGTGTTGCACCTGTTTGTGTGGTGTTGCATAAAATGTATGTGTGGTGTTGGGTGTATAGCTGTGTGTAATGTTAAATGAAATGATATAGTTGTATCTGTGGTGGAGGAAATGTTGCATGGATGTATGTATGTGTGTGTGTGTGTGGTGTAATGTTGAGTACAATATATGCAGTATTGGATACCATGTTTGCAAGTCTATGTATGTTGTGTTGAATTAAATGTTGTGCATCTTTGTATGGTGTTGGATAAAATGTATATGTATGTTTGGTGTTAGATCCAAGATCGTGTGTAGTATTAAATGAATTTTTGTTACTGCCTTCGCTCACTTTGAACTTAAGTGTATTCCATAGTGTGCTACTACTTCTAGTGCACTGGACTGATTTTTTGCATGTGCATTAGCTTTCCCTATTACCAGTGTCCCTCGCTGTCAGGCGAACCCACTCTGACTTCAGAGATACTTGTAAATTACATCCCCAAGTCAAGGAGAAGAAGTCCAGATTTTAGTCCAGCTGACCGGTGTAGGGGTTGAACCCGCTACCTCAGCATCAGCACACCGGATGTTTAAGAATAAGTGCTCTTATCTATTCGGCCATGCTGACCTTCCTGTTGAATGAAATGATACAGTTGTGTCAGTGGTGGATATTCTTCTTCTTCTTCTTCTGCGTTCATCTGGATTTTTTTGTGTGGACGTGATTGCGTTGTGCCTGTTTACAGCAGAGCTGTGTTCTTGCGCCGTTAGGCCGACACATCCGACTTCTGTGGGCATTTGTTGACCGGGTTAACCTTCCCGGGAGTGGTGGATATAATATGTGTGTGTATTTGTGGTAGGGGTGCATGGGTGAGGGTGGAGTAGGTTGTGTTATTACATAAAATATGCTATGTCGAATGGCATCACTGCACAATAGCATTCTTATTCATGCTCATTTCTTCAAAGCAGAAGCTGTCCTAAAGTATCCCTTGCAGAAAATAAAATATGCATTTGTAATATAAAATAAAATGTTACATGTGTGTGTTATGTTGGGAGTTGACTCCTGTTTATTTGAGTAACAAATTTGTTTGCTGTTACAGGTGAATGATCACAACCTAGAGGATGTCAGCCATGAGGAGGCAGTGCAGGCACTCAAGAGTATACAGGACATTGTCAAGCTAACCATTGCCAAGCCCACTTACCTCACGGAGCACATCAGAGATCCCACAGGTAACATCTGATAGGGTCTACAAATGCCATTCTGGGATGTTGAATTTATGATATCTTCTTTCTTCTGCGTTCATCCGGAGTGTTTTTTTTCCCAGGACGTAATTGTTTTGTGCCCAGTTATGCACCCGTAGCCAACACATCCGACGTTAGCGGGTGTTTGTTGACCAGGTTAACCTTCCCGGGTGAATTTATGATATTTATATTTGTGGTCCCCTTTTTTTTCTGCACACATACATACTCTCACACCTGCATGCCCATTTTAAAGGAAAGTCTTACCAATTGATTCAATACCAGCTCTCATCATTCGCTGAGGGAGGGAAAGACTGACCACCTTCATGCACCCAGGCCTAAAATTGGGATAGTCCTAACACTTTGCAACAAGTTCCTGCCATGGGGCTTGTTGCGTTTTCAAACTCTCAAGTCAGAGAGCTGAGGTAGTACGGTGGCTAGCATGCTTACCTGTTGGCCCAATGTTCATGCGTTTGAGTCCCCTTTGACACAGATTTTTACATTGACTTGTGCTGCCATGTCAACCCAGGGTAAAGATGAGTACCAGGCAATGTGTTGTAAAGTAACTGCAGCCAGCAAAATGTTGACCACATCACCCATCGAGTGGCAGTTATTAAACTATAAAAATGTAGTCCTGGCATTGTATATCTAGATCATGGACCTGTCAACATCCCTCACTATGCCTCACAATGTTTGTGTTCTTGATGTTCTAATGTTGCCTATTTGACATATCATGGACCAGTCAACATCCCTCACTATGCCTCACAATGTTTGTGTTCTTGATGTTCTAATGTTGCCTATTTGACATATCATGGACCAGTCAACATCCCTCACTATGCCTCACAATGTTTGTGTTCTTGGTGTTCTAATATTGCCTATTTGACATATCATGGACCAGTCAACATCCCTCACTATGCCTCACAATGTTTGTGTTCTTGATGTTCTAATATTGCCTATTTGACAGATCATGTAACAGTCAACCTCCCTCGCTCTGCCTCACAAGGTTTGCCCACATTCAGGCCTGCAACTCCACCAGCAGCAAAAGCTGAGGAGGAACCTCCAAGGTGGGTCTTGCTTTCTGACAGTTACAACTACATGGTGCTTGGTATGATGACAGTTGTGTTTGTTACCTGATGTGAAGACAGTTGTGCTTGTTACCTGATGTGATGACAGTTATGTTTGTTACTTGATGTGATGACAGTTGTGTTTGTTACTTGATGTGATGTCAGCTGTGTTGTAGTGAATGTAACTTTTGTTTAGGTGAATATCAGCTCTGTTGAAGTGAATGTCAACTGTGTAGTAGTGAATGTCACTTATGTTGAGGTGTGTATCAGCTGTGCTGAAGTGAATGTCACTTATGTTGAGGTGAATGTCAATTGTGTTGAATTGAATGTCAGCTGTGTTGGCATAGTGCTTGCTTTAGAGTGAATGCTATTTTGGCTGTGCTGTGGTGAATCTATTTGTATTAAATTGAATATTAGCTGTGCTGTCGTGAATCTCACTTTAAATGAAGTTAATGCCATCTATGTTGTGGTGAATCTCACTTAGGATGAGGTGAATGTCATCTGTGTTGACAGTTACGTGAAGTGTAAAGTACTTTGTAGATCATTTCACGGATTATTTGCCTGTTAAACAACATTATTTCTTAAACATAGGGAACTTGGGGGAGGAGGGTGGCTATGACATCAAGCTCCTTTCTCTGTCTTCTTCTCTTCCCTTACAATCATGTCTTTCTTCTGCACAGAAACATTAAACAAATCACTAAAGTTTTTTGGCAAATGTTATATCATTGAACGACAGACTAAACCCCAAAAGAAGAAACGTGATACTATTATAACGGGTTTATTGTCATCTGTGAGCTAACTTGCCTTGACTATGAAAACAAAAGTTGCTCTTGTTTGTGTTGATCTTATGAGGGAACAGCTAGTGGGCTGGTTTACCAACATAATCATCTGGATTTCTATATTCACTGGTGGAATTGTTTTACCAAGCAGTAACTGGTCATGTGATGGGAGCCATGGTAGTGCAATGGCTAGCATACTCACCTGCCAGCCCAGTGGTTATGTGTTCAAATCTCCAACAAGCAGATTGTTTTAATTTGCCTGTCCTTCCAAGATGACCCAGCCCAAAATGGGTCTCGAGGACATGCCCTGGGAAGTCAGGGCAGCCAGTGTGATACTGACCTTATCCAGTACTGATTGGCCTATACAATTATGGGGGCTAGCACTATATAACCAGTGTCTCAAGTCACATACAAGGGTTCTGTGTGTTTTTACGCTACCATGCCCTGCAGCGTATTCATAGGGAGCCAATGCTGGACATCATATAGCCTTATCAATCACTACTGTGTGCTACAACTGAAAAGGCTCTGGGAATAGATCTAGAGGATGGCAAGAATCTCATAGATATAGGGTATACTATACAAACTTAATGCGGTAGAGTCTGTTAAGGGTATATATTATACAAACTTAATGCAATAGAGTATACTAAACAAACTTAATGCAGTAGTTTATTAAGAGTATACTATACAAACTTAGTGCAGTAGAGTCTATTAAGAGTATATTATACAAGCTTAATGCAATCCAGACAAAACATTTGACTTAAAGATTGAGAACTTCCTCTATCATGACATGTGTGGGAAGTTAGTAAGTGTCTACAAAGGGAATTTGTAATAGAATAGATAGTTAAAGGCTTAGCAGGGGCTTTCCCAACTGCAGCAGTTTTTGCTTCCTCTTTGTTCTTCTGCTCCTTACACCTATTGAAGAATTGGCCCTCGCACATCTCACTCCAAGCCTTCCTGTGTTTTGATATTTCCTGCAGCTCTCTCCTTGTCTTCTCTTTGTTATTCATCTCTGTATCTATTTCTCTTCTCCTGGTGTTTATGTCTCCCTCTCCCAAATTGCTGATCATTATATTATTTCTTCTACCACCTATGCTGCCTTTCCATACATTGCTCTAACATTCTAGGTGCCAATTCTTGAAGGAAGTAAGTCTGTGATCCCTGTAGTTTTCTCCGAATTGTGTCACACCTCTCCTAAAAGTGCCTCTTTTTTCTCTTGTTTAGCTAGTGCAACACTCTTTTTCTTTATCTTTAGACTTATTCATGGCTGGTTGAATTTTGCAGACAGATTTCTACAGTATGCTTCTTGTGTGTTTGTCTGATATTTGTTTCTTTTGGACATAATTGACTTGTGCATGATTACAACAGAGCTGTGATATTTGCGCCTTTTGGCTGACACATCAATCTTCTTGCCAGCATTTGTTGACCATGTTAATCTGCCAGGTTGTCTGACTGAGTGGCTGAGACAATTGACAATAATGACAGTTGTTTTGACAGTTAACCTTCCAAGGACCTGTAGGAGTTTGCAACACATAGCTTAGAAGACTATTTGAACCTGTAAAATATTATACCATTGAATGATAGATAAAAACAAGTATAGAACTAATATAAATGTATACAGCCCAGCATTTGTTGATGTAATGAAATCCAACAGTTTAAGATGGTTTGGCCATGTCAAATGAATGGATGCAACCAGAGAGACAAAGAAGGCATGTGCTAAGGTGTGACAAGGTGCTAGGCCAAAAGGTCATCCACAAAGATGATTGGAATCTAGAAGAACTGAATGTTGTGAATTCTGGATCAGCATCAATGAAGATTACAAGTATTAGAAAGAGCTCGTGTTTTCAGCAAAGCAGGGGCCTTCCACACTCGAGCACTGAAGAAGAAAACAATGGGAACTTGAAACCTTTAGAGTTTGACTCTTGTTGATGCCGATCTTATTTATTTTGTTTGCGTAAATGATGGCAGGTTGAAATTTTAGCAGGCATGTGTGACCACCGGTTATGTTATGTTATGTTATGTTACGTTACATTGCTGACAGTGTTGTATAAATGATGGACGAGTGAAACTAGCAGGAATGTGTAACTGCCCAGTTGCATTGTTATATGCTACACAAATGCACACAGACCTTTGAGATGCATAACTAGGTGTGCGGCTCTATCCTCAAAGAGGAACAAAGAAGTACAGGGTGTATTTTTAATGCCTGTGAGGTTTTTGAAAACATTACGGTTCCAAGTTTTGTTTTTATCTTTTATATTGCATAAGTTCACAGAGGGTGAATACAAAACTTGGAACAGCAATAGTTTCAAACACCTTACAGTCATTAAAAATACATGCTATAGTTACATGGCTGAAAGTGTGGCCATCTGGTAATGATCATGGTCTTTATATTCAAGGGAGGTTACTGAGACAAATGTGTTTGAGATTGAACAACCCCTTGCCTCGTAATATGGCAGGACATTGTAAGTGCCAACTTGTGTGAGACGTTTCAGTGTTTTAACATTAACCCTGTTAACCCATTTGTATTGGCTCAAGCAATAGTTTTAACACTACTAGCAAGTGGTACAGCAATTGTTAACATTTGCATTGAACATTGTATTGTTCAATTTTTGCACATTTACCAGGTTTACTTTATTTTCGGCAGTATTTGGCCGATTTGTGTTTTGTCCTTGCAAAATGTTTTTTTCATGTTTGTCTTTCGCGGTTGACATTATATATTATTTTTGTGTAGAATGCATATTATTAGTCTTCAATTAAGTACATACTAACAGAATTAACCATATCTATCGTATTGTCTCATAGTCTTACTTCTATCGGCTGCTAGGGAACTCTTAAGGCCATTGACCTAGCATGAGAAATAATTAGCAGTCATAGAGGTAAAGGAAAGAAGCATAGATCAGAGGATACACTATATTAGGCTTCGGCAACCTGCGGCATGCGTGGCGCATGGGCAGTTTTCAATCGTATGTTAAGTGAGTTTAAATATATGATCCCATTAAAGATTGTATTTTTAATTAACTAGAAGTACATAATTCTTTTAAAGCTATTCCTGTTATTACATTCTTTCAAACTAAAAGTTGTTGAGACATTGGCGGTATGTTTGTGTGTTCTGAGGAAAAGTAACTGAATGAGTTTAGAACAGCAGTGACTGACCTTGATGAAGTTCTTTCCCCTACTACCAATTCTGTAGTTCTCTCAACTGTCACAGACTCATGCCACTAGTGTTCGTTGACTAAAATACAAGTTGGTGTTGTTATTAAGGTACACTATGCTGTTAAAATGACTAAAAATAGGCAAAAGCATAATACATGCTTGTCCTAAGACTTTTGGACAAACAAATATAGATTAGATATGGTGGACTTAGGTAGGCACGCTGAGTAACTTTGAAACATTGCTTTGGCACAACACTGCACATGGTTGCCACCCCCTGTACTAAACAATAGAAAAAGTGAAAGCCATAGGCACACTGAGACTCAAACCTGATGCACGATCTTGTACACCAACTTCTCTAAATTATCTCTTCCTCCTACATTTTCCTCATGTTACCTATGTCAGTTTAGTTCTGGTATCCCAACGTCTTTCATGTTTCGTTTATTCTCTGACCTCACTCCTTACCCCCAGGGCATGGGGTTAGAGTCTGTTGACAATAAAATACCTAAAGTCTCTGGAAGAAACATCACCACCCTAGACCTGACCCCAGCCAGGTCGTGTGTACTGTGCTAAATCATGGCCTGGTTACATTCTAATATGCCTCTTGGCAGATGTGAAGCTCCCATCATCATTCTTGGTTTAATATGCCTCTCAGCGGATGTGAAGCTCCCATCATCATTCTTGGTTTAATATACCTCTCAGCGGATGTGAAGCTCCCATCATCATTCTTGATCTAATATACCTCTCAGCAGATGTGAAGCTCACATCATCATCATTCTTGGTTTAATATGCCTCTCAGCGGATGTGAAGCTCCCATCATCATTCTTGGTTTAATATACCTCTCAGCGGATGTGAAGCTCCCATCATCATTCTTGGTTTAATATACCTCTCAGCGGATGTGAAGCTCCCATCATCATTCTTGGTTTAATATACCTCTCAGCGGATGTGAAGCTCCCATCATCATTCTTGGTCTAATATACCTCTCAGCAGATGTGAAGCTCACATCATCATCATTCTTGGTTTAATATGCCTCTCAGCAGATGTGAAGCTCCCATCATCATTCTTGGTTTAATATACCTCTCAGCGGATGTGAAGCTCCCATCATCATTCTTGGTTTAATATACCTATCAGCGGATGTGAAGCTCCCATCATCATTCTTGGTTTAATATGCCTCTCAGCAGATGTGAAGCTCCCATCATCATTCTTGGTTTAATATGCCTCTTGGCAGATGTGAAGCTCCCATCATCATTCTTGGTTTAATATGCCTCTCAGCAGATGTGAAGCTCCCATCATTACTCTTGGTCTAATATACCTCTCAGCAGATGTGAAGCTCCCATCATCATTCTTGGTTTAATATGCCTCTCAGCAGATGTGAAGCTCCCATCATCATTCTTGGTTTAATATGCCTCTCAGCAGATGTGAAGCTCCCATCATCATTCTTGGTCTAATATACCTCTCAGCGGATGTGAAGCTCCCATCATCATTCTTGGTTTAATATACCTCTCAGCAGATGTGAAGCTCCCATCATCATTCTTGGTTTAATATGCCTCTTGGCAGATGTAAAGCTCCCATCATCATTCTTGGTTTCTGAGCTGACAGACAGAAAAACCAATGGGAAAAAAAAAGAAACAAATGAAAACCATAAACTGATTAGAGAAATTAGAAGTAGACAGTCACAATTTTTTGGATATGTTATGAGAAGATATTAAATTGGAGACCTTGGTGACAACTGGCTAGATTGAGGAGAAAAGAACAAGGGGAAGTCATAGAAATAAATAACCTGGATGGCTTGGCCACACAGTATCGTCGAGACAAGAACTCGGAGCTGATCCACTTGTGTCAGAAATGTCTTCTTGGCGAGTTATATTAACAGCTGCATCTTGTTTCATTCAGTACCAAGGGGAAAAAAAAGCGCTGAATAAATGTTGCTCCTTACCATTGCCCCTTATGGACAACAATCCTTTTCAAATTAATTTCCGAAATGTGGCTGATTTGGTCATAGGAATATTAATTTGAGGCTGGGGTGGGCCCTAATTATAATTCTCTTATGAAGTTGAACGGGGTAGGAGTATTGGAAAAAAATGACCAATCACGTAGTAATCTATGGGTTATCTCCCAGTGTGGGTTTTTACTTCACAGACTCTTCTTTTTTACTGTGTCTTTTATCTTCCAACCGCCATTTTTGTATGAAAGTAGCAGTTGCAAGTGTTTTTATCCAAGGTGTCTGATAGTTGATCTTGTTTATATTATGACTTGTTGCCCAGCTACTTCAGCTTTCCACATACATCTTTATTTGTCTTTTGTTTCACATAAGGCTATATTTTGTATTCCACTTCTTCTGTTGATATGCCACATACATGTATTTTGTCTTTTTTCTGATGGTATTTTTATGAGTGCTTTAGTAGTGGTTGTATGGTTTCAACTGTAGTCATACTCATTGTGCTACTTTTTCAAAACAATACATCCTCAGCACTTCTGGTTTGTTCTTCATGTCATTACTCATTGTCCATCATTCACATCCATGTAGAAGAAGAAACCACACACAGACAAGCAGATTTGTGTGCTTGTCCATGCTATTTCTGTTCCTCGTGTTTCTTATTGTAGCACAAATATCTAGCACCAGATATTGAATATGCCTTAAGGCATAGACTAGGCTCCTTTACGTTACATAGTAGCAAAAGGGTATGGTGATGCGGCGATAATTGTTGTCCTAATTCTTCCGTCCCTGCTGTATAGCTTAGATATTTACAAAGAATAGCCTGTTTGATTTTATCATCTCTGGATTTGGAAAAGGATGATTGCACACAGATATTCCCATAAGTGCTGCAGTCGCCTCCCATGAATCACACAAGGAGAATTGTAGCACAGTACACAAGCTCAAAGTACCGGCAAGAATCCAAACGTGTTTACACCAAAATCCCTTGCTATAAATATTCTTTTGTGAGTTGGGTTTATATATTTCTAAATATTGCCTGGGCAGTAGCTGGTCGGCCTGCTCTTGAGCTCCAACTGTAGGCATTTTTTTTTAAATATATTAAATTGTATAAGCTGTAAGTTTTTCACCCTTATCCAAGAAGGCTAGATTAGGGATGTATACTACACTTTTCTTATTGTGTTAATAATCGAAATAGTTCAAACCTTGGAGCGAACCAATTCATCCTGCAGGAGCCAGATGATGACGTAACCAATAGGCTATCCTCTATCCCTGTTTTTCACATTTTGCACACGTGCAGTTCCTTGGACTGCCAAAAGTAACTAACAACCATTGCCTGAAAGAGGCTAATGAAACTAGGACATTATATACAACAATAATACAGAAATAAATAGCTTTTTTTTTGGTCATGTGATGAGAAGAGAGGCATTGTAGAACATCATGACAACTGGAAAGATCGAGGGGAAGAGAGGCAGAGGCAGGCCAAGAGAAATGATGCTGGATGGATTGAGACGGTGGCATGGAGGAATATCAACAGCGGAGTTGATCCAGAAAACCAAAGACCGAGATCTGTGGAGTCATGAACGCCTACGCCAGCCGGCGTGGCACTTGATGATGATGATGGCAGTGTAGGTGCGTGCGTGCACGCGCGCGCGCATGTGCGTGCGTGCGTGCGTGTGTGACACACACAATTTTAGAATTTGTTATTTCCTATTCTTACCTGATACCAGTTATTCAAGTTTGTCGAACACTGCGCGACTATTCAGGTTCGAAATTGAGGGAGAACGAGCTTGTAAAAAAAAAAAAACGCCATAACACGTGCATGTAACCATGTATGTGTGCGCGCGTGTGTGTGTGTGTGCGCGCGTGCGTGGTGCGGCGGCCTATTGAACAGTTCCGTGATGCATACCAATTGTAAATTCATAGACTTATTCATATTTTGTGTTGAAAATCGAAACATAAAGAAGATATAGTTTTATAAAAAAAAAAAAAGAAAAAAAAAGTGCATGTGTTATTTGCTTGCTTGCTTGCTTGTGTTCGTTGGCTTGAGCTCCAACGCGAAGTCCTGTATATCGGATGAAGGCATCCTGTTGTCCAACATCAGTGTGATGTCATACAGGACCTGAGGTTTGCGTGAGTATCCGTTGTCCCATGTCTGGCTTATTGGTGTGCAGACTGGTGGTTCCTCGCCGTACAGGCAGACACTCTCCGACTTCGGAGGAATCGGCGATCCTATTGACTTTAGCCAGGAACCCGAAGGGACCTGTTGCCCAGGACGCTCGACGAGGACGCGTCAATAGGTCTTGGCCAGTATATAACCCGGCCCTGGTGCCTTGGAAACACCTCTGCGCCCCCATGTGTTATTTAAAATGAAACACAAAAAGCTTAAACAATGTGCAAAGAAAACGATGCGAAATAATGTGAAAAGTATTTTTTTTTTTTAAACCTACAAGTCTTGTTTGTCTATAGTTCATTCTCTCACGTTATCTTTATTTTTTTTTTAGGGCGGGGGAAGGGGTCTGCGTGGCGAAGTGGTCAAGCCCCGTCTACCACCCGCTCCGACTGTTGTGGGTTCATTCTTCTTCTGCATTCATCCGGAGAGTTTTTTTTTTTTTTTTTGCCGGATATGATTGCGTTGTTTCTGTTCAGCAGAGCTGCGATACTTGCGCCTTTAGGTGGACACATCCGACTTCTGCGGGCGTTTGTTGACTGGGTTAACCTTCCCGGTTGGTTGTGGGTTCGATTCCGCGCAACGTCTTTCGGTTCACGATTGAATTTTTTTAGGAGACTCCTGGGGGTCGTCGCTGGAGCTACGGAGTTCGTACTTTGTGCGGCGCTTTCGGCAGGCTACCCTGCGGAAAGAGACCGGGTCGTATGGGATAAAACCCGGTGCAATGAAGTCGATCCTCTCGACTTTTAAGACTTAAAATATATTTTTTATTTTAACAATGGACCCCTTTTTATACTTTTAAGTGGGCATTCAACATATGGCACAAGACCCATTTACTATAGACTTGTCGGCACTCAGTCGTGGGGGGGGGGGGGGAGAAGATATGTCAGTATCATGCAGGCCGCCTTGACTTACCAAGACATTTCCTTGTGCCCAATTTAGGTTGGTTCAACCTGGGAGGAGCTCGGGCCACTTTTAAAAATCAGTCCCGTTACGGGTTCGAACCCGTGACGTGTCAGCGGGCCTCTAACCACTACACTATCGCGGCCGCCACTGTTTTATCTGTTTATTCGACCAGGTCAAGGGTACGACGTTATGATGTGGAGAAATCTATATCGGTTCCCAGATATTCTTCGTCTACCCTTTCTTTGCCTTGTTTCTTCCTTTACACCCTGTCTTCTTCTTTCTATCTTTATATATGCTTTCTTCTTTACGTCCAGTTCTTTACTGTGTCAAAGTACTGGACGTAAATATGCCAAGAGATTACAACAGCAAAACATGCTGGTGACTGCAACGTCCTGTAAAGAATATGCAACTTGTGACTCCTCCAAGTTGATTTTTAATCTTTTTTTTTTTTCTCTCTTCTGTCTTACTTTCCCTGATGCTGCTTCTGTCATTTAGTTATTGTAAATTCGTTTTAAGTAGGTATTAGCAAGGAACAGAAGATTCAGGTATTGATTTGGGTCAGTAAATTTGAACTGCGCGAGGAAAATTATTTTCTGTAATTCTGTATGTTGGTCGATAAATTTAGTTGCATGTCTTTTACAGGACGTTGCAATTAACATCTGCATTCTTTTGCGTTTTGTTTTACTTCGAGATTTCCTATGCTGTGTCAGTTCTGTAACATGTCTTTGCTTTCTTAATGGCCTACGCCTGATGCTATAAAAATCAACACAATGCGACCTGCTTCCAAATCGCCCGAATGTGATTTCGAGCCCACGACTCGGTGTGACGGGAAATGTGAAGCTGCGCGACTCACTAAGCCACAGCGCCGGTTTTGGTGGATAGAGATAATCGTATATCCTCATTCGTTAATTTTGCGGGCTAACTTTTTCAAGGTTATCGATTTTTTGCCGGGATGTAAACCCACCAGCGAGTGGGCGCTTGAACAGTTAGTTCCGCCTGAAGCAACCAATGAGATGACCCGGCAGAGATGTTTTTGAGAACGATGGCAATATGGCGTTGGTCTATGTCGTTGTGAGACTTGTGTGAACTGCTCAAGGACTTCAGCAGTTTGTCTGTATCTCTTGTGTTTTATAATGGACAGTTAGATTTGTGTGTTACCAATTCTAGCCAGGATGCATCGAACGGAAGGACGCAAAGAGCCGTATTTTTATGATTCAAGAGTGAGAAGGTCAGTGTTTAGATAGTGGATCACTCGGTTTTGAGTTTTGAATGAAAATAAAGGAAGTGGTGCTGGTGTGTGTAGCAGTTCCTAGTAAAAAGTAATAATTTAACACTGCAGTTTCACACTTTCCTCCTGCCATTTGTGTGGGTTAGGTTGTTGATTAAGCTTAGATTTGCTGAATATTTTCTTTACCGTGTTCTGCAACCTCTATTTTAAATCTTGATAGTAATTGAAAATTCTACTAATGTAATTCCTTGCAGTTTTAATTTTTGACTCAGAATTTTTACAAGGATACACATTGTTGTACACAATTATCACAATATATACACATCCAAATGAAATGTAAGAAGTTACTTTAACCACGGGAAAAAGTTAGAGAAAAACTTAATACAGCATAAATCTAAAAGCGTGGGATGGGGTCATAGATGGATAGCAGTCCGAGGTATTTTGTTTTTTATTTTCTAAGTCTAATCTAATGCATCTCTGGTTTGTCTCTCGGAACTTGATTTTAGTATTTTTAAAGGGGGCGCAGTCATAGGTCTTACTTTGGAGCTGTTAATGTGAGAGAAAGAGGCTATGGCAATAAGTCAGAAGATAACAAAAAATCATCTCTTGAAACTTGATCTCTGAAACTGAAACCTTACAAGTAACAGTCAGCATGTGATTGGATTGAGTATTAAAAAAAAACACCTAGGGTTTATTAGGGGGGCTTAGGTTTCTTTGCTGCCTCATTTATTATTAAATATATTCAATCATTCCAACTTGTAAACTAATTACTAATTAGTAATTAGCGCTAACAATGCAAATGCTTATTTGAAATTGAATTATTCATCACCTATTCTAACAGATGTGATGATTATATACAACACATGGTTAAGAATTGTTTTCAGTTGTTTCTTCGTGCACCCAGAGTTATGTATAAAAATGTATCACCATAATTATTGTGACACAAGACCCCACAATTCTGGGTTAGTTAAAAGGGAAACAAAATTCTTTATCTTCTTTTATGCAAGCATATTATTAGTTAGCATGATATTATTGCTGCAAGTAAATCTATTATTAAATGTATTTGTGTAGTATGTAGGTACAGTTAAGATAGTGGCGTTTGTAATATTTCAACACCAGTGCCTAAGGCTTAGGTTAAGTGGTGCTCAGTTGTGTGTGTTGCAGTACAATCTGAGGTAACATGCACTGTAGTTGTGCAAAATCAAATCAATTTGTAATCCCGCATTTTTCCCATTTTCATATCTTTTATTCGTATTTGAAGCAAAATTAGTTCAAACTAATTTTTGCTTATACTTATATGTAGAAGCTTAAATAAGGTATCATCAGGTTTAACTTTTTCAGCCCTACCCAGCAGAAATTTTTTGTAACTTGAAAATTAGAGACATTTTATTAAATACCCAAAGCACTTATTTGTAAATATTGGAATCGGCAGGTTTTTAAAATTGTGTTTAATCTACTAAACTCATTGTGTAATGAAATTAGTTGTTGAAATGTAGTAAAAGTCGCATGTCCTTTGCAGGACATTAAACCAACTCCATGTTGATTTACTAGGCAGTTTTTACGTTTAGTGATTTGCCATTGCTTTCTGAGCAAGAAGTCAACATTTAAGTCCAATTGACTGACTAGTGTGTGGCTTGAACCCACAGTTCTGCCGTCAGCACATAGGAAATAAGTGCATTAAGCCTCGCTGACTTCTTGAACGGCAATAAAGCTGTCAAAAATACAATATGTAAATCAACAAAAACTGGAGAGTGGAACTGGTGAGCTTACAAGAACTCAGTTACAGGTGACAGATTGGGCATTGCTACCAGAAAACCTTTGTCAGCATACAAACATTAAAGACGCTGGTACAAAAGCATTCAAGAACATTCTGTACCAAGCAACTCACCATAAATATCATACTTTAGCATTATTAACATGTCTCTGCGGCTTGAAAAGAACAGTGATGGAAAGCATTGTTCCTGCAAGAAGGGGCAGGGCTTATCCAGCATACAGGTGAACACAGGACATTGTAGACATCATGGGCATGAGGCAGAGCTGGCCAGGCGTTGAAAGACTGGCACACCGTGGTGAGAGCAGCATACAGGTGAACACAGGACATTGTAGACATCTTGGGCATGAGGCAGAGCTGGCCAGGGGATGAGAGAAAAGGATCTGCTACAGGTTGGGTGGACAGGACAGGACTGCAGATCTAGCACATCAGTAACCTACAAGAAAGTGTACTTATAAACTATAGCGTGTACTGCAGTGTGCTACGCTGATAATGTCGTGAGCATGTTTGAACGAAGGTTTGATGCCTGCATTCGTCATACACTCCATTCATCCTTCGTGTACCATACCGATAAGCGTGGGGGGATCATGTTCTGCCATCTCACTCGATTATCAGTGTCGTGGATCAGCTCCGTGTTCCTGTCATGACCATGCCACATGGCCAAGCCAACCAGGTATTTACTTCTCAGTCTTGCCCTTGGTCTCTTCCCTTTGATCTTGCCAGTCGTCACCAAGTTCTCCAAGTCATTTCTTCTCATAACATGCCCAACAAATTTTGACTGTCTACGTTTAATGACGTACACTAGGTGGGGGAAAACTGGCCACCTATTCCTCCGTGCATTCAGTCTGATAGAATGTGATGATCCTGTCACATCGTAGACTTATAGCAGGTTTCTGCCTCGAGACTTGGGTGTGTGCACGTCAATGTCTGTGTATGGTGTTTCATTTATGAATTATACATTTTTAACATCAAAGCGTGATACAATTGTCTCTGCTGTAAGTAAACATCCCCCAGTAGTGGGCACCTCAATGGATATAGCTCTGAGGGTCAACTTGGTCTCATAGAATGGGTACTGAACTGTTGTCTGGAAATTCTGGAAAGGGAACTGTTCATAAACACACACGCGCGCACACATGTCTCATAGTACGGTGCCCTAGTTTGTGTGAACACTTAAGCGGAATTATGTTTACCTTCATCGTTATAAGATTGCTGTGTGGGTGGTAGGAGATGATTGTGTTTGTGTGTTCTTCAATTCCACCATATCATTTTAGGGCCAGTGTTAGGTAGCAAATTACACAGTTGTTTTATTGGCCCTTAACAAAGCTTGGATTTTATTCTGTACTAGCTGACCCGGCCCGGCTTCGCCCAGCCCCTGGCGGGGAGCATCTCATTTAATTCATAATCGGCCCCTGCTCCCGTTCCTGTTCCCAAAAAAGACAACCTGCCCCGGCTTCGCCCAGCCCCTGGCGGGGAGCGTCTCATTTAATTCACATTTGGCCCCTGCTCCTGTTCCCAGAAAAGACGGCCCGGCCTGGCTTCACCCAGTCCCTGGTGGGGAGCGTCTCATTTAATTTATATTAGTAGTCATATTAAGCTCCTGTTCCCGGAAATATGGCGAACAGATTGGAAGAAAACAATCTTCATCCCAATAACTAAATAGGGCAATCTGAAACTACCGAAACCAAGATATCACGAAAACCCAATAAATGCTGGGATGACTGTATAGATGTCGAAGAAAAATAAAAAGATGAGTTAGAAAATGTTCACGTATTTAAAATAGATGCATTATTTTTATGAAAACTTTAAAAATGCCTTAAAAATTTTATCATTATATATTATAACGCATATGCCTGTAGATAACTGTAGAGAAAAGGTCCACCTATTTGAGAAATATGCAACAAATATTTTAATTGTAATTATATAGCAATGATATTAAAAGTTATATCCATTGATATAACTTTTCTTAAGTTAAGTCCTCTCACTATATATAAATTATAGTGTAAATTACAAAATTAAATTTTATCATGTAAATAGCTGTTTCTAAACTAACAAACTATGACAGTTGGCTGCACGGGAATGAGAAGAAAACGTAGAAAATTTCATCTCAATCGGATGGACCGTTCGCGAACGCATAAACAACATAAGGACTCACAGACAGACAGACAGACATTGCATTTTATATATATAATCATTTTAGAAAAATGTGTTCATGTGTGCTCTTCTAATTTTTTTTTTTTTTTATTTCTTTCCTAATTACTTTTTTTTAATAAAATAAATATCTGAGATTAATATTGTAGCTTTGTAGTATGTAATGCATTGATATTATATACCATTTTAAAAACCCAATAATACATATCTTGTATGTATGAATTTATGTGTTTTACGGTCTCCCTGGCCTAGGAGTTAGCGACATTCTCCGTAATCCCGTATATTCTCTTGAGTAATGTGACGTGTGCGAGAATCGGTAGCAGTTCTAGCCGTGTCGGTAACTTACGGGGTATGTGAGCCAGTCGCTCAGAAAGCAGTGGCAAACTACTGAGCGTAATCTTGCCAAGAAATCAACAATCAGCTGAAAGATGCTGATGTTGACAGTGATGTCCTGTAAAAGATATGCGAACCAAACAAAACACACAAAAAAATATGCTGTTATCAACAGCTGACATTCTTTGGGCCCCGTTAAATAGGATATAATACTTCATATATGCCATCCACAAATAACTTTGAAACATTGTGCTAAAGAAAAGATTAATAGGTATGAGATTTAATATTGAGGGAGAGTAGAATGCATGTAGAGGGAATATTTGTCTTCACCTTGTCTAGGGGTCCGTTGATTTGTCCAGTGAGTTGCGGCGAGGGAATTAGGTTATTAGTTGGAGTGACCAGGTCTCATCCTTGCCATCTTTCTGTCCAAGACATCTCTAATGCTTGTTTGTAGAGGCAGGGTCAGATGCAGAACTACTGTCAATGGAGCACAAACTACTTGGGGTATAAGTGGTCGGAATCCTCACTTAGTTGGATTGGGCAATTCACAACATAAAAGAGACTTCTAACTCCGCAGTGCATGCATGAATGCAGTTTTAATGTATTATCCATTAAACGATACATGTAGGTATATCGTCATGGAGCAAATAATGTGCTGAATGTCATTCTCCCCATAACCCACTAGAACAGTGATTCGCAACCTTTTTTGGCCCGTGCCCCCCTTCACCATATTTTTAGGACGTCATTCCCCCCTCACCATATTTTAGAACGTTATTTCCTCCCCCCCCCCCCCCCCTTTCATATTTCCTCTCTAAAAATTTTCCCCTGCCCCTACACAGTATACGTAACAATTGAAGCTAATTTTAATAGCACATACTAAAACAAGTCTAGA
This sequence comes from Cepaea hortensis, assembly GCA_963921405.1. NCBI lineage: Eukaryota > Metazoa > Mollusca > Gastropoda > Stylommatophora > Helicidae > Cepaea > Cepaea hortensis. Next base: position 83,396,707 of record OY992883.1, read on the forward strand.
CGTCCACATAAAACGTGGTTTGTGGGTCTACTTATTTTATAAAATGAATTTTAGAAGGGTGAGACGTACAGAACCGTAAAGTATGAAGGGAAAAACAAGATCAAGTAATCAGTTCTTGTATTAACGCAATCTTGAAATAATCTTCATTCCCCCCTGGGAACCCCAAAATTCCCCCCAGGTGGGAATTCTCCACCGGTTGAGAACCACTGCACTAGAAAGTTTCTCAATCCTTTGTTAGTCAGCTATGACTTCAGTTATAGATATACATATAGGTACATGTAGCTTACATTCGCTAATCTTTTTACTTCTGGTCATAACTAGCAATCAGTATTTGCGATTTTATCAACATACATCCAGTGTGGCAAGGTTATGATAATTGATCATCATTAGAGTTATGAGGCAGTTTTTTGTTTTTGTTTTTTAAACTGAAACATTCAGCGCCTATTTTGGTGAAATATTTTAAAAAAATTTATTTTGTTTAACCCTGTGATAGAAAATAGTTACTTGTGTGTTACAGTGATAACATTACTAATAGTCACTGATATTATATGCTTGTTTCAAGCCTGTCTCTAAAATTTGGTTGGTGTTAAAGTGTTCATTGTGTTGCGGCCAAATTCCTGCATTGTTTGTGGTTTTGTCGTTTGTACACATTATTTATTGTTCAGTTAATACTAGAAGTATGCTGTTTATATATCATATATGTGACTGTTCTCTCTCTCTCTCTCTCTCTCTCTCTCTCTCTCTCTCTCTCTCTCTCTCTCTCTCTCTCTCTCTCTCTCTCTCTCTCTCTCTCTCTCTCTCTATGTAGATGTGTTTGTGGTAATTAAGATAAGATGTTTATATTTAATTTACTACCTTCTGCCAGGCTGCAATCTTTGTCCACTTAACTCCCATAATTTGTTGTACAGTTTACTGTATGTACACTAACTCCTTTACCTTGTATTCTGCAGATTATTTATATACACTTAATGCTCTTATTTTATCTTGTACATGTTGTCAGATCTGTACATTCAGTTCCCTTTAGTCCATAGTACTGATCATTTACATTTAACTCCATAAATATATCTTGTATATTTTATCGAATGTGAACACTGAATTTTAAAAGTTACGGTTTTCATATGTGTAACTTACTTGGAACCTGTACTTTTGTGTGCATATGAAATGTGGACAGTCAGCAGACAAGTATAAAGATATTTAATAGAAGTGGAAATGTAGTTTCTGAGTTTCTGAGAAATGTGCAAAGAATACCATGGACAGACAGAAATATCAATGAATAACTCCTACAAGAAAGCAATGAGAACCATAGACTGATTCGAGAAATTAGATGTAGAAGATTTTTGGGCGTGTTATGAGAAGAAATAAACTGGAGAACTTGGTTCCAACTGGCAAGATTGAGGGGAAAAGAACAAGGGAAAGGCAGAGAGATAAATATATGGCTTGGCCACATGACATCACTGAGACAAGAACACAAAGCTGATCCACAATTTTGATGATCATGTGAGGTGTTGAAATATGACTACCCATGCACATCGACAAAACACGTGAGGATGATGGTGAATAGAGTGTTGGCCTCCACAATGTGATGGTACCAACTGGATAAAATCACTGTATGTGTACGATCATACTCATGCTTCTCTCTCTCTCTCTCCATCCACAGAGAACCTCGCAAGATTTCTCTGAAGAAAGGATCAACAGGATTAGGGTTTAATATTGTGGGAGGGGAGGATGGAGAGGGAATATTTGTGTCCTTCATCTTGGCTGGGGGGCCGGCTGATCTGTCTGGAGAGTTACGGCGAGGGGATCAGATTATTTCTGTGAGTATTGTTGAAAGTTCTGTTGTGTTGTGATTGTCTACAACAGGTTGCTTTGGTATCATACATACAAGATTTGTGTTAATGACAGGGAAAACATAGTTTAACCATACTGACCTCACAGAAATCCTTTTTTCATGTAGCTGTACATTGTTTTTCATGCATAGCTGTGGACAAACAATACTCATTTTAAAATCATTCTTTTCTTTATGGGGATTAGAATGTTTCCTCTGGTGTGAATTTTAACTCACAACACACACATCTATAGCAAGGAAACAGATTAGTATAACTTGTGTGTGTGTATGTATATATATATATATATATATATATATATATATATATATATATATATATATATATATATATATATATATATATGTAGTTGTGTCAGTGTGTTGTGTGTGCTGACAAAGACTTTTGCCACATCATACATTTTGTTACTTGGGATAGTGTTCTAGTAAAGCTTATCGATTCTACTTCTTGTTTCTTTTTGATGATTCATTTGTTTCTAAAAAAAGATGTATGTTTTACGTTGTTTAAAAATGTTGAAAGTTTTGGAGTTGTTGTAGTGTATGACCATTCAAGTGCCTCTTGGCCATCTTCATGCCTGCAGTCAGGATGAACTGTTATCATAGATACAGAAAGATGGCTGAATGTTCTTCCCAGAAACATTTTACTTCCCATTCCTGTTTATTAGCTGCAGGATAGTTATTGTGCTCTGTAGTTAGCTGTTTTGGCTCATTGTCCATTCACAAGCTTCTCACATTACGTGAGTCCCTATACCTTGATACTGAAGCACATTTTGAATCAACCAGTACTGCTTGCTGGTAACAGCAGACAGAATTAACTTTGTACTTTGTGTTTGGACATAGTATCTGAGATTCTTATCTTAAGCAGAGGTAAGCAGTGCAGTAGTATGTATGTGATATTGCTGGGTGCTGATAATTTCTTCTCAGATAATATGTTAGGACATAAACTACTTAACATGAAAACATGTAATGGTCAAATGTCAATGCAGTTTCCATGTAGCGAGCAAGCTCAGGTTTTTATTTCTTTTTCCAAATGATAAGCATTCTTTTCCTTAAAGGTATTAGAATGTTTCCTCCGATGTGAATTTTAGCCCCATAACAATGTGTATGACAATAGAAAAGTACTTTTACTGAGCAGAAGCTTTATGAGATTAGAGAACCCATTCTTTTTGTTTTTGCCTCTCCTAATTCATAACATATGACTAAAGAAGAAAAGTTGTGCAAGATCGTGAAACTATCAAGAAGAAAATATACTGACATTCTTCAGGCTCTGAACCTGGAATAAAATTGGTCCATAGGCATCATCATGTCTCAGAACCCGAAGTACTTTGGCCATATTGAATGTCGCAGTGGCTTGAAAGGACAGTGATGGGGGGAATGGTTCCCTGCATGGAGGTAAACATGGGACATTGCAGACACTCTGGACATGAGAGTGCACGAGAGCTTGCTAGGAACTGAGAGACCTTTCAGCTGGCCTTGATAGATACAGTGTTCTGCAAAGATGATGAATTCATAACATATGTATTCCTTTGATCTCGCAAGGGTTTGCAGTTGTAATCTCTTCTGCAAGAACTGCAATATCAAACTTTGACTATATTCCCATTACTGGTGCAGCAACAGCTTGTTGTTAGTTTGTATGCTGGATTGCCATTTTCCAGAGAAACTGGCAAGATTATACTGAAGGAAGGATCAGCAGGGTTAGGATTTAATATTGTGGGACGGGAGGATGGAGAGTGAATATTTGCAACATCAGTAGAGGACTTCTTCCCATCATTGGTGTAGCGGCAGCTTGTTGTTAAGTTTACATGCTGGGTTGCTATTATCCTCCTCTGGTTCATCCTATCATTTCTCTTCTCTGCCTACCTATCATTCTTTTGTAGTGGCTTGATTTAGTAATGAAGTCTGTTGACTGGGACATTAGTAATGTAATGCTATTTAGGATTAATCCCAGGGTTTTCTTTTCTCTAACTTGTTCTTTCATAGTGATTTGTGATGTTCTTCAGGTCTGTTGAATGAGACGTTTTGTTCAGGTCTGTTGACTGTCATTTTGTAAGCTCCTTAGGGTTCTGTAGAAAGGTAGTGTCCTTTCTGTATGGCTCACTAAGCATGGTTGAAACTGTGTAGAAGCGTAAGATCTGTCTCGGATACAGCTGTTGTGATCACTAGTACATCTCAAAGGCAGAGCCATAATTTATGTGGTTCCTTCCTCTTCTTCCTCCTCCTCTTTTTCTCCTAATGGAACATTAGTCCTCAACCAACTCACACAAAGTCCCATACAGTTTTCTAAGAGATGAAATAGCCAGTTGCATGCCAAGCATCTGCCGTTGCCTCTACAACATGCTGGTAGGTCATAATGTAACTGTTCTAAGAGCCAAACCTCTGCCATCGCCTCTACAACATGCTTGTAGGTCATAATGTAACTGTTCTTAGCTTACCTGCAGGGTCCTAGTAACACATAGGCAGTTGTGTTATGTTTTATTCATTGCCTTTCTTTTGGTATCCAATTAGACAACATGCTGGTAGGTCATAATGTAACTGTTCTTAGCTTACCTCATGGGTCCTAGTGCAGTTGTGTTATGTTCTATTCATTGCCTCTTTGTTGGGATCCAGTGAGACATGTTTGAACCTATCTTATCTCATTTATATGTCATCCAGGTGAATGGAGTGGATTTAAGACATGCAACTCATGAAGAGGCAGCTCAGGCACTGAAGCGAGCAGGGGACGCAGTGGAGATTGTGGCTCAGTACAGACCAGAAGGTATGCGGACAATGTAATTAGGCACTCAGAGTGGACTCTCACTCGTTCGATCTGAAAGCTTAACTCCTGGGAAAATTGTAGTGCGGCTTGGATAATCTATGCAGCTTAATCATGTCGGTTGTTGCCTGTAACATCAGGGTTGCAAGTTTGGAGTTGTTGCCAGATTGTAGAAAGCATTGCAGATATAGAGGTCCAGAAGTACTATGATGTGGTGCTTTTTATTTTCAAGTCCCTTTAATAATGTTAACTTATTTAAATTTGGTATTTAAAGATCATCGATGTCTGGTGATAATGGAAGAGTTCACAAATGTTGAAACTCATTTATACACGTGAGAATTTTAAAATAGTATATGTGAATTAAACATTTACTGATAAGTTCCTGATGGTACTTCTAATATATGGACAGGATGACATTGTGAATTTCATAAACTAAAAGCCATTTATGCTTCTTCATTCAGTTTACTGTGTTGTCCATTGATAGAATGTGGATCCATTCTATGTAGGCTTGTGGAACAAGTTTGAGAATTGTATGTGTTTGCTTTAATAACTAAAGCTGTAGTTTACAATTTTATATATATATATATATATATATATATATATATATATATATATATATATATATATATATATATATATATATATATATATATATATATATATATATATATATGAGAACATGAGAATGGTACAGTAAACAGAGGCTTTCTCTCATAAACTAGTCACAATCTCTCATCAAAAAGTCTATGTGTTTATTTGGTTCAGTATTTTTATACCAAGGCTTTTTTTTTTTTGTTGTTGATAGATTCAGTGTGTATCCTTGCCTTGATTTGACAGTGTATACCAGATACCTGTCAACAGTGTTGTTGTTTGAGGGGATGAGGCAGCATCACTAACATTGGTTTCTCTTTGTGGAATGAGTTTTCTCTCTGAGCAGCCTTCACTTTTCTTGTAATGTTTATGAACATTTGACATCTTTTTAGTCAAGTGGTCAGTCTTGTATCATATCTCTGTCACCTGCGGTTTTCCCCATTGGCCATATCATTTTTTGTAATAAATTCTGTTGTTATTTTCTGATAAATGTTTTTTTTTTTCTCTAGTATAGTTTAAAACATCTTTATTTCATTTTGAATGTTGATATTTGTAACATTCATGTGATACAGCCACATGACTGGATTCCTGGTATGCACTTGCTTGTCTACCAACTAGCACTGGTTCACATCCATATATTATAAAAATGTATTAAATAGCAGTTTTTGTAGTGTGATCAATTGTGCAGTGATGAATATACATACCATTTGCTAGCATAGCTAGAATCATTCACATATGTGTCCAGATTGTTCCATGTATACAAGTAAGAATTATAGACAAAGATTATTTTCATTTAAATGTGTGTTATGTGTAAGATGTAAACTACATCTACAAAGGCACATATTTGAATATGCTGATTTGTTAGTATATGGCCATAGACTTCTTAGCGTCTTTCTTGTAAATGTCAGTCTCTGATGTCAGTGCTCTGTTGTTACTATTATTTATTTTGTTTGAAACATGTTTTTTTGAGATCACATGAGAAACAAAATAATAAAGGCTTCTAATCCATTCTGCCCTAGGATTATTTTTATTTGCATTAAAAATTCAGTTGCTTTTCAGCTTGTGATTTATTTCCCCCCTAGTATTCATGTTTCAGATTAATATTTTTTGGGATCTGATTTGTTCGATAGTTACTATTAATTAGATTCATGTAAATACTTTGTTCGATTTTAGAAGCAAAGGACTATTGAAATGCATTTGTGTGTGTATTGTTTGCTGTTTGGTTTATTATGCTGCTGTTGATTTTGTTGTGCATTTTAAAAAACTGACAGCAATGGGTTGGTTTTTTTTTTTTTTTTTTTTTTTGCGTTTTCAAATGTTGATTTGTTAATATTTCTATTAGCTACCAATCAGTTTTTGTTGTTCTACTGTGTCTAAATTTCATAAAGGACATTACAAATTCAATTTCAAGCTGTGATTCACAATAAGAGACCAGCATGAAAAGGGAGTTTTGAACTTGTGATTCGCTTGAAGAAGGGTAGTCATTTGTGATTATTCGAACAGGACCTTTGTGGAGTTTAAAGCTTTGGTTTACTTGAAGAATGTAGTCAGTTGACGAATATTCTAACATGGTGATTACAATTAACAGTTGGTTCTTTTGAAGAAGTTTTTGGGCAGAGTTATTTCTTAAGTGAGAAATAACAATAGAGAGTAGGAATCTCTCCTCCTTTTACCCTCTATCCCCCATTGGGTCATAGGCCCTTGACCAACTCATGCCAGGCTGTCCTATCTTTTGGCATTTCCTGCAGCTCCTTCCATCTCATCTCATCTCATCTCATCTCATCAGGTTCCTCTTGTACCTTGCAGTGTCGAGATGAAGCATAAACAGTGGGAGAGTGCCCATGTATGGGCTTCATATATCAAGGTTCCCATGGTCTCTGTAATTCCCTCTATCCATCGTTTACGCGGCCAGACGCTTCCTCTGCTTCCGTCTGGTTTGTACATCATTGCTTGTTGAGGTATACTGTTAGTTTGTAATCTAGTTATATGGCCAAACCATTTAACCTGCCATTTTCTGATAAAATCTAGCTCTGCTATAACCCCAACTTTAGTCCTGATTTCTTAATTTCTGATTTTCTCTCGAATTGATGCATTGAGTATTCTTCTCAAGAATATCATTTCTGTTGTTATGATTTTTCTTATCTTTTTCTGTCATTGTCCAGGTTTGTCATTGGTAGCATAGAATTTGTAGGAAGATTGTGTTGTATAGTGCTTTCTTAGTGGCCATTGCCTATCTTCTCTTCGTGTGTTTTTAGGTCTTCCATTATTTTGTTCACCCTGTGGGTTCCAGAAGAGGGAGCTTCGTATTATATTATCCTCAGGCTTTTATCAGTGTGTATAGAATAGGAATGGTCAGAAGTATTTTCAACAAGAGAAAACAATTTACATGTAGAGGGATAAATCCCACATTAAGTACAAGAAATGTCAAATGTTGTGTGTTCAACACTGTGGCTCAGACGTGTGGACAGTGAAAACAAGCAATTGGAATGTGGAAAGTAGAACCTGGAATTGTGGATATACACAAGAATGTGTCATATTTCATGGAAACAAAAGCTGTCAATAGATTTTCGAGAGGCTGGGAATGATGGACAAATTTATGACAAAGTTAAATATTTCATACACATTAAAATACCTTGCACTCCACTCTTGTAATATAAAAAACCATACTGAAGGGGAGAGATGAAGGCAGGCAAGCAAAAGGTAGACAGCAATACAAATGAAAAGATTACAACTAGACATGGATGAAGAGCAGTTTGTCAGCACATGAATATAGCACCCTAGTTATTCAGAAGTGCATATGGCACCCATTTAACAAATGTTTAGTCATATATGGACAGTGAATCTCTCTCTCTCTCTCTCTCTCTCTCTCTCTCTCTCTCTCTCTCTCTCTCTCTCTCTCTCTCTCTCTCTCTCTCTCTCTCTCTCTCTCTCTCTCCATCCATCCATCCATCCATCCATCCATCCATCCATCTCATTCATTCATTCATTCATTCATGAATCAGCAGCAATGTGCAGATACCTCAAGCAAACCGTCATGTCGTGACCCATGCCATGAAGTATGTTCACAAAATCACATTTGCTACTTCTGTAGCAAGATTAAACATCCTCGTGTAAAAACAAATGGAACATCTTGACTCGTTGAACTGTAGGGGCGCTCATTGCTTTCAGTAATTTCTGTGCCTGCCAAACACACATCAGTCTCCATCAGTGAAACTACCCAACTCACACAAATCCTTGCTTGTGTACTCTTTGTTGTTATTTTCACTTGTCCTGTCTTCGCATTTAGCTGCTGAACACTTACTGTCCTCTCCACACGGGACATGCTTCCCAGCAATGCGAGGCATAGAGGGGTAGCACCACCCAACACTTTATAGATGAGAAGCACACATGAAAAACATGGTGTGGTGTTGCCGGGGTCCCAAAGGAGAATTAAGGAATAGTAACACTATAGACCCTGTGCATGTCATAAAAGGCTACTAAAGAGTACTGGTCTGAAACTGGCCATCTGACACCGAAGATAAACTCAGCCAACATGCCACCAGCCACGAGCTGGCCTAAAGAATGTCATGTGGGTTTGTATTCCACTAGGAGTCACACAAGAAGAAGATGCACAAAATAAATGTCTTAATTTTGTTGCAGGCATGAATAAAGAAAATCTCAGTGTCTGAAATAGTCATCATCCTATGCCCTGCTAACTGGCATAGGTGATCACGCATCTGCACAGTCTGTCTCTGATGTAGTGAATCAATTGTAGTGATGATATTCCTCCATGCCACTATCACAGTCCACCCAGCAACATTTCTGTCTGCTTGCACTGCCTCTTCACCCACTGATCTTTCTAGTCACAATGTTTTCCAATGCCTCTCTTCTCATTACATGACCAAAGAACACTATTTGTCTCCTTATATGGTCGGACAAGGGTTTGATGCCTGTGTTAGCTGGTTGGGTGGGTGGATGGGCTATTTTTTTTTCTGCTTTCGTTAGCTATAGTCTGTATATATTCCAAAGCTTTTAGACACCCATAACAGCATTGGATTATCCATTAGTTTAAATTTGAGTATAGACTCTACATTTTACCAAAGAAGATAGTATTGAATTTGTTTAGTTACAGTACCAGTGGAGTTAAGTTTGCATGCTGTGGCTCAGAGTTTTCCTGTGATGTTTCAGATTATAATAGGTTTGAGGCAAAGATTCAAGATCTGAGAGAACAAATGATGAACACAAGTACTGGCAGTCTTCGGACCACACAGAAAAAGACACTGTTTGTCAGGTAAAATTGTTATAAAAATGACAGGTGTGTGTTTTTTGTCACTATTCCTTACACACACATACGCAGATTTTCAGCATGTGGAGCGATACTTGGACTGGAATATCAACAAAGACATATACAGAAGTGAGGCTAAGTAGCCATGGGCAGGGAATGCCCATGGTCTGCCCTGCCTTCCCTTGAGGGTTAACCGGGATGCCTTTGGCCATTCTAACTTGACCAGCTGGAATGTAGATGACACCAGAACAGTGAGCGTCGAATGTCCTCCGAGTGAGAGTGGAATGTCCTTCAAAACACCTGGGAAGGTTAACTCAGCCAACAAATGCTCGCAGAAGTTGAATGTATCGGGCTAAAAACGCAAGTATAGCAGCTCTGCTGTAAACAGGCACACAGCAATTACGTCTGGGGGGGAAAAAAAACACTGGATGAATGCAGAAGAAGAAGAAGAATGCAGCAAAAACAGAGTCCCATAGCAGGAAGCTACTGTGGGTGTGTAAACTGTTGGGACTATCACATTTTGTAGGTCTGTGCATGAATAGGTGGCCAGTCTTTGCCTATCATAGCAGATGTTGAAAGCTGACATTGTACCCTCATCAGACCTTGCTGATGCCATTGTCAGCGTAAGCACCTATTTCACAAAGTTGCACACAGGAATATCAACAGAAGAATAATAAACAGCCATGAACATTTAACAAACACTAATTTTTGTTTTCACACACGGTCCATCACTCTCATTGCAACCCTCAGAAAATCTTGATTTGTTGCCACTTCTTCAGCCTTATGCATTTTATGGCCAAGGTGTCGTTAATGGTCTCTGTCCATCATGATGCTGATTGACCACCACTGTTCCTTCCAAACCACTGACGTTTTCATATGCCCAAAGTATTTTAGTTTCTGAGGCCTGATTTTGATTATGACCAAACAATTGCACAATTTGGTTGGAGCCAATTTTATTAGAAGCATGGGTATTCAGAGGGGTTAAACAATCACATTTTACAGAAACGGGTATAGTAGTTGGTTTACTTCGTGAAAATTGTTTTATTCAATCCTACTTCTTGGTGGGGGGCTGAGTGGTCTCGAGGTATGGTGTCCACCTCGAGTGCTGGAGGTACCGGGTTCAAGCCCCGGTGAGGACCGGGATTTATTTAACCCTTTACAGGGCAGACGATTGTCCATTTTTTAGCCCTGAACGGGCAAGATTTTTTCAGGTTCAGTAAAATTTTGGGTTGCGTTAGTAAAAATATCACAAATAAGGTGTTAGTCAACCGATTTTAGTTAAATAAACAACACAATGAAGGGAAAAGCATGCAGAATATGTTACTCACGTGATTGTTGCCGGTAATCCATATATGAACACAAATATTTACGAAATACAGCATGTTGTTTGTGATTTTCCGTCATCTATACGGCAATTTACAAACACATTTTCAGAATCATAATCACTTTCTTTAAAGTCCGACTCACGACTGCTAATGCAAAGTAACGCTTTGCACTGATATCTAGCTCCGATTAATAATCAACTTCGTGCCCTTTAATGTCATTTAAATTGAACAGAGCGAAATCTCGGCTATCACTTGAAGAATCGCCGAAATCCATTTTGAAAAACAGCGTAAAAATCCAGAAAACTATCAAAAAAAGTCCGTTAAAGTCTGTTCAAAGTCATTGTAGCGCGTTTACAAATGGCGGCCACGTTGTCAAGCTATCGGCGAAAGTGAAAGTAGTCATCGGAAGTGTCGGAAAATCGAGAGATCGCATTTTTAAAACGACTAGTCGTCAAAGACGCGATTGGGCGCTATGCCCGTTTAACGCATCGAACGCTATCAGGCGCTATGCCTGTTAAAGGGTTCATCCACCTGGGCTTCCAGTAATAACATTTCCCCTGGTCTCTGGGTAGTGAGATCGGACGCCCGTGTGTATTGTTGCGCACATAAAAAATCCCATGTCAGTTTGAAATCGAAAAAGAGTAGCCTAACGGCGCTGCCTGGGCAAAATTTCGAGTTAAAAATCTACCCAAAGTATTTCAGGATCCTCGCCGATGCAGCGGAGTTCGTGCATTGAGCTGAGTTTCTCCAGACTCAGGTTTGAGTTAGGAGGAAAACGGAGCACTTATGGGTTAAACCGTGTGCCGTGATGTTGATCCAACGACTAAACTAATAAAAACTACTACTGGGTGATTCAAAGCCATGATAACACAGTGGCTAGGGCCCTTATCTGCTGGTCCAGTGAATGTGTTCAAATCTCCCCCGAAGCAGGGATTTATTTTGTGATGTGACCTGGGCTCCCAAGTTGGCTCGGCCTACAATGTGTTCCAGAATATGTTCTGGGAAGTAAAGGCGGCCGCTGTGATGTTGAATATGTCACCCGTTGAATGTCGATTAGCCTGTGAAAGTATAGGACTAGCACCATATACCCAGTGAGCTTCAGGGCCTGGGAGAGGGTCCTTTTTACAGTGGATGATTCCGTGTAGATCTTTGTGGTCAATATTGCAAGTGGTGAATTCTTGTCATTTATTGTCTTGTTTTTTGTGTGTAAACCTTTACATTTATTTGACCAGTTTTGCGATGCGAGATTTCTTGTGAGGTTTTCAAATGTTATCTTCCCTGCCAACAGAGCCCTGTTTGATTATGATCCGAGCAAGGATTCGGGATTGCCCAGTAGAGGATTGGCTTTCCACTATGGGGACATACTGCATGTGACAAATGCCAGTGATGACGAATGGTGGCAGGCGAAGAGAGTGACCTCTGTCGGTGACGAGGAAGGAATGGGAATTATCCCAAGTAAACAGAGGTATGTCTGATAGTGTGTGTGTGCTCTTAAAGGATGTGAGGATTTGTACATGGTTTTTCTTTGTATACTATTTAAAAAATTGAATGTTTCAGTTATTTCCACATTTAATAATTTTAGTAGTGTTGCACATAACCATGCTCATGTTATACACAATTATACTGATGTTATACCATGCTCATGTTATACACAATTTTACTGATGTTATACATAATTATACTGATGGTATACATAATTATACTGATGGTATACATAATTATACTGATGTTAGTTAGTTAGTTAGTTAGTTAGTCGACAGATCATCCTCATTACACATCGAACCATTCAGTCCATAAGTGCTCGGATCCCCTCCTCAGCAAATCCCGCAACGTGTAGCGGCTAACGACGCCAGTTCTGTGTTGGTTTATCAATCTTCTTTGGCTTCCTGCGTAGTGTTCTTATTTGGCCACCCCTCTTTTAATTTGCTGCTCTCGCAGTCTGGCCATTGTTGTAGATTCACAGTCATCACTTGGTTCTCGCAAAAGTCTTACTTCTTGTAGAGCATTCAGAATGTCGGCCTGGTCCATGGCGCGTCCGCCCTCCACAGTAGCCTCACCTGCGAGCTTGTCAGCCCGCTCATTTCTTTGTACTCCCGCATGCCCTGGCACGAAGATGAAACTAATCTTTGCCAGTCGAGACCGCTCCAGAGGCAGCAACCATTCTCTTCGGATCGACCCCTCCTCTATCCTCTTTATCATGTTCATTGAGTCGCTAAGGAAACATGCCCTAGTGAATGTCTGTGTCTCGAGCCATGTTATTGCTTTACTTACTGCCATGACTTCCATGGTCAGGCTACTTGTGGTTTCAGTGAAAGCACCAGAGTCCTCCTTCACAATTCTCCCTCCGGCCCGAGCTGTAAAGGCCCATGAGCTTCTCACATGTCGGACGACCGACCCATCTGTGTAGATGACCGCGTCACTGTCTAGCGAATTCTCGAAAATCAATGCTTGTACTTCAGCCTCAACAGCAGCCGGATTTTCTTGTCTGCATTTTCTATCTAGTTGGATGCAAACTGAAAAGGATGTGCAGAAGTCTGTTGGCACTTGCACCCACTCCTCGCCAGGTTCCATCATCATTGGCACCTTGCCGTCTTAACAGTCGATAGTTTGTGCTTCAAAAATGCATAATAACTATTACCCATGGCTGTAGCGAATGTGACTGATAAGGCCAATTCGCACTGTAAATGTTTGTTCACAGTGGGTGCATGTGAACACATCATTTCCACCATCATGCACCATCTTACGTCTCACATGCTCGGTAATTATACTGAAAGGGCTTGCGAATGCGGTTTGTGAGCCCGTATACCCGGGTTCGAAACACGGCGGTGCTGGTTTTATCGAAAAAGGTATAGGGGCCGGTCGTTCAGAAATTGGCAAACTACTGAACGTAACACTTGCTAGAACATCAACAGCAGCTGAAAATTCTGGTGTTGACTGCAACGTCCCGTAAGGGATACTCAACAAAATAAAAAAAATTTAAAAATATATAATTATATTGATGTTATACAAAATTATAAGGCTTAGTCAATGTATTCCCATGGGAGTTCTCGCCTTTGGGCTGTGACATGTTAGGCCTTCTCATGGTGTGTGTGTGTGTCAGTTATACCTGAGTTGAGACTTATACACTGTTGTAGATGGTTATAAAGAGACCATTGAACATTATAATTCAGACAAAACAAAATGAAATCTGTAGGTTACCAGCCATGAAAGCTGGCCTGTGTTGCCTCTTCTGTATGCCGGGCACACAAGGTTAGTCCTCTAAGCATAAGGATGTGATATAGCAGCAAATGGTACATTACAGTCGGGTATAGCAGTACTCACAACTTCAAAGTTAATGGCTCATAAAGTAGACTTTTTTGTAAGTGCAGGGTGGGCTTGGGTCTGTGTCGAAAGTTTTAACTAGAGTCAGGGTTGGCTTGGATTAAAACAGTAGTGACCTTGGTTCAGGCTTAGATGGGATGCAAATGATACTGCCCGATAAAGAGTGGGGTATTTAAGCACAGAAGCCTCAAACTGCAGGTTGTAAAGTTGATTGCCTGGCATATGCCACTGTATCTCATCGGGTGCATACTGCAGAGTTATATATCATATGAAGTGAGTAGATTAATTATATTTTTAGCTGGAACAAGCCAGCTCTGTGTCAAAGCCATTACGAATGCAATTTGTAATCCTGCATACCGCGCTCAAAACACAGCTGCGGGCAGTTTGGAAGCAGGTGGCCTTGCGTTGGTTTTCATACAATGGTATGAGTGTTGGTTATTCAGAAAGCAATGGCGAATTACTGATTGTAAACTTGCCCAGGAATTACAAACAGCCAAAAAATGATGGGGTTGACTGCTATGTCCTGTAAAGAATATGTAACTAACTTAACACCCATAGTCATTAATACTAGTTGAATGTGGATCCACAATAATCTGCTTGTGGATTGTGATAAGGTCCCAACCAGCTGGACTAGGATTAATATAGAGTTGGATTTGGTTTGATGCTAAGGCAGGGCAGAACTACATTTACTTATTTGGTGGTTAATTGTAACCAGGTGGTTAGGGTGCCAGTGTCTCATGTTTAATGTTACTTGTTGGATCCAAAGCATGCCATTGGTTTGCAATCTTTTAAAGGTGGAGTCCCCGGGAAGGTTAACCCGGTCAACAAATGCCCACAGAAGTCGGATGTGTCGGCCTAACGGCGCAAGAACGCAACTCTGCTGTAAACAGGCACAACGCAATCACGTCCGAAAAAAAACTCCGGATGAATGAAGAAGAAAAGGTGGAGTAACAAATGAAAATGGTTCACCTGCATCCTGAAATACAGCCAGTGGTTTGATCAGTTAGAATTGTAATCAAGTATGGTTTATTTTGAGGGAGACTTGTGCCTATTGTTTACTGAGATTTTTATGAATTTGTGTCAACATTTCTTTGTGCTGGTAGTTAGTCTCTCCGCCATATATATCATGTCTAGTGAACATATTTTGTTTGTTTTCTCTCAGGGTGGAAAGGAAAGAAAGAGCAAGGTTAAAAAATGTCAAATTTACTGGCAAGAACAGTACAAATACAGACAAGGTACATTTTGTTGTGCGTTTGTCTTGAATTTCCACATTTTCTTGTTTTATGAATTTTACTGGATATGTTTTTTATTTATGACTGTCCAATGGTCAGTAGAAATGTCCAAATGTAACCTCAACTCTGGACCCTTTAGGGAGTACACAACACTGTAGACTACAATGCACACCAAAAGGGGTGACCAAGGAGAGTAAGGCTTACTGTAGAACATTTTAGGTGCAAACTTCAACCACCAATGAAAAAGTCCAAAGATAACAAATAGCTCGAGCATCCAAGATCAATGAAGGCTTTTCTAGAAAACGTATGACATTTTGCAGGAATCTGAGTTGCCGACTTACCTCCTTTCAGCTGGGAAAATCTCCATAATAATGTGGGAGGACATGGAGGAAGCTGAAAGAGACAGCAAAAGGTAGGAAGCCTTGGCATAGGTGAATGGGGGATTGTGTTATAGTGGAGGATAATGGACAACAAAAGTAGGAAGAATGTCAACTGTAGCTGTTATTTGTAAATTAGGATGAGTTAGTCTTTTATTTGTAAAAAGGTGGCGCATGTCTTTTGCATCATGTGTATTCATATCTTTTGATGATTATGATACTTTTATTCTGTAAGCTGTGTAAAAGTATTTCATACAAGTTAATATATAGACGTAGACTGGCAGTAGCCTTGGAGAAGTTATGCAGTATTAAAAACCTATGGAACAACACCAGAAAGTTTAAGTAACAAGTGCATCTTTCCTTTGGTAACATATAGATGTGGGTTATTAACTATTTTGCAGTCACAAAAGAAGAAAATTGGGCTTTTGAGCTCAAATGTTACAAAAAAGTTTATAGAATCTTGTGGACTAAGAAGAAAAATACTGACATTCTAAAAGATCTGAACATTGAAGAAAACTGGCGTATGAACGGTATCATCTCTTGGAAAATGAAATACTTGCATTTTTTTTTTTATTGTTCTGTTTTATGTAAAAGATTCAGCATTTTTGTATATTCTATGTTGTTGTTTATGTAAATGATTCAACATTTTTGTGTTTTCTGTGTTCTTATTTATTTAAAAGAGAGCATTTTTTGTATATTCTATTTCCATGCAGCCAACTCCAGCCTCGGCAGCAGCAAATGACAGAAAGAAAAAGAATTTCTCTTTTTCACGACGTTTTCCATTCATGAAGAGCAAAGATCACAGCGGCAGTGAAGATGTCAGTGCCGATGAGCGTAAGTTTTGTGCCTGGCCTGGCTTTTATCTGCCTGTCATGATTCAGTAGTCTGGTTAAATAGCAGCATAATGTTGAGGCTCGTTAAACTTTGTCTGCAACTGAGTTTTTGCCTAAACCGTCTGAACTGTTTATCTTCAGCTTTGAGGTTTTGTCTCAACCCTTTATCTTGGGTTGTGAAGTTTTGTCTCAATCCATTATCGTCATATCTTAGACTCTGTATTAGTTCATATTTACATAGCAGACTGGATTACTTCTTTATCTTCAGGTATCAAACTCTAGGACTAATATTTGATTTAAAAAAAACAGCCAAGTCAATTAATGGTTACTGGAGCATTTCAGATAGTTACCAACAACAAGCAGTAGTGATGAAGAAATACAATACTTTTACGATGAAGTAGAAATGGCGATGTCTCGGATGAATTCACAAGAAATAAAAATAATACTGGGAGATTTTAATGCAAAAGTGGGGAAGGGGGAAAATGATGGATGAAGTGGGGAATTATGATTTAGGTACAAAAAATGAAAGAGGAGAGACACTAATAGAATGGGCAAAATCAGTGGTATGATAAATTAGAAACGCCTGGTTTAAACACTATAAAAGATGACTTTACACATGGAAAAGCTCTGATAAGACAATGCTCAACCAAATTAACTACATTCTTATTAAGAAAAGGTTCAGGAATGCTTTAATTAATGTAAAGACAATGCTGGGTGCTGACTGTAATAGTGATCATGTACCACTATGTGGTATAATAAAAGTAAGACTGAAGAGAGGAAAAAAGTGGTTAAGAACATGAGACTTGATACAGAAATTCAAGAACAATACAGAGTGACTGAAAAAGAGGTCCGATGCAATAGCTCAAATACAGAGTAGAAACAAACAATGGGAAATGTTAAGGGATTCCATTCATCAAACGAGCAAAGAAATATTGCAGGAGAGAAGCCAAAAAGCTAAGGAAAAATGAATGAATGAAGAAATCTTAAAGTTGATGGCCAAGAGAAAAAGTAAAACTTGACAAACAAGAATATGCTAAGATAAATACAGAAATGAGAAAACGTGTGAAGGCAAAAGAAAGTTGGTTAAAGTACAGTGCAAGAAAATTGAATTAAATTCTATTAAAGGTACAAAGAATAGGCACAGACAAATCTGAGTTCACATGAAGAAAAATGAGAATAAATACAGGTTGCTTAAAATCAAAAACAGGAAAGATATTAGAGGAAGATTATATAATGAAGAGATGGAATGAGTGTATAAAAGAATTATATGATGAAGAAAGGGAAGAATGAACAGAATAAAGTAACTTAGAAGGTCCACCTATTCTAAAAGAAGTTGCTATTAAACTTATGAAGAAATGAAAAACAGCTGGGCCAGATGGAATCACAATAGAATTATAAGTACTAGGTTGGATGGATTGAGACGGTTGCATGGGGGAATATCGTCAGCAGGGTTGATCCAGAAAACCAAAGACTAAGATCTGTGGAAAGTCATGTATGCCTACGCCACTTGATGATGATGATGATGAGACTCTAGATTAGTTATTTATCTTCACATATGAGACTCTGTATTAGTTCTTTATCTACAGATATGAGACTGGATTAGTTCTTTATATTTACATAGGAAATCTAGATTAGTCCTATATCTTCTACTGTGACACTCTGGACTGGTCAAATATCTTCAGCTTGAGTTATTCTAAATTAATTCATCTTCATCTTCAACTGTGGGGTGTTGTCCTAACCTTTTGTTTTGAACCGTGGGGGTTCTGTCCTAACCTTTTGCGTTAAACTATAGGGTTCAGTCTTAACCCTTTGTCTTGAACTGTGGTATTATGTCTCAACACTTTGTTTACAACTTTAAGGATCTGTCACACAAACGGTTAGGCACTGGCCTCAGATAAATTATCAACTGTCTCTTGAACTGGTTTTCTTTGCTAAAGACTGCAAATTTGTTACAGAAGTACAATATTTTTATATTTATTTCCCATTCCTCATTCTGTTTCATGTATGTGAAAAACGAAACAAGTCCAGGTTGTAGTTCTCTGGCTAGAACTGTTCACAGCTTAACTGGCACACCTAAGTTGTGGCCAGTTGGTGGAAATGTATGTATTTTTAGTGTAGAATAATCGACCTACTCTGTAATTTAGATATAAAATGGTCCACATTGATAGAGGGAACATTTGAAATTACTGTGGTGCATCTTGTGCAATCAGGGATGGCCTTCTACATGAGACTTGCAAGCGCAGGCTTCATCTTTTTTTCTGGCTAAAACAGCATGTTGCTTACTTGAAATACTTGGAATGAAACATAGATATGCTAGGTTTGGTTCACACTGCATGTTTGACTGGACACAAATTGTGAATCCACTCATGTGTATGCACTTACACCCCAAGTGTATCACTGCATGTCATGAGTAAGTTCATTGGTGATTAATCCCTGTGTGGTTGGTCACAGCAGTTTAACCTCTTGTTTCAGTGTTGATATTATGGTTATTTATGACGATATTTTGGACATTTTGCCATGGTGATACATTTTGTTTTGTCCTTGGTAGGTTGTTAAATAAATGAACTATGGGTCAGTTGGGATTAAAGTAATTATTGCACTGGGTAGAAACAGAAACATTTAAAGTAGCAGCTAGGACAGGCTAGGAAAAAGTAATACAGTAGACCCCCAGAAAGTGTGACCCTTGTGTTTGACTACTGCATAAGGCCCAGCTGGATTCAGTAGAAACCCTAACCCATGATGATGAGCATGTCATACAGAAAGTCCAGCAGACTTGTCTCTTCTCCCACACTATATTTATTCAGTTGAATTTATGTCACTGGGTGGATGGATAGGTAGATTGATTGATTTAGATAGATGGATGATGGGTGGGTGGGTTGGTAAATCCTCCTGAAGGTAGAGTTTTAAGACATACGCCTGTTGCATTGACACTGAGGTTCTTTGAGCCCTGAAAAGGGCAGCTCTATCAGAGTGGAATTGGTGTGGAGACTCATTTCCTTCCTGGATACCAAAGCACAATCTCTATGGGGACTTTTACAAAGCTGTCCTTCCCCAGTTGGAGAGAAACCCATGGCATGAGCAAGACGGCTGCTGGAACTTCATGTCTGTGGAGGGACATATTGTGATGTCAGCAGCAGATGAGGCCTGTGTTGGTAGTGTTTCCTCCCACAGTTTAGGTAATTCATTGTCAGCTGACTCCAACCCTACGAACATCAGTTAGTCAGTCGCATTTCCAACTTCACGGCAACAGGTCGTCCCCATAATGCTCCTTTCCTGTGCCAGTGAATATCACACAAAATGCTCCTCACCGCCCCTTGTGAAAAGTGGATCAGACTGGAGTCTCGACAAACCAACAGCCTGCACAGGCATACTATGCTAAGGCCGCTGCCAGAATGCCAACACATGAATCTGTCACAAAAAATACAGTTCATCGTCAATGGAAGAGACATTCACTAAAAAAAAACAGCAGCCACACATTACTGCATAAGGCAACCCAGTCAATTCAGCAATTGTATCTTTCTGAACATGCAGTTCATGATACAAACAACCGCAGACAGATGCAAAAGCACTCCACACAAAATCCACAGCTCACAGTGTCGCTCCATGCACTATGTAGCTGGACCACGGAACCATGCACCACCAGTCCAACATGAAGAAAATGTGCAGACAAGCCATAGCCACAAGCATAAACACTCCAGAGGCCTTAACAGCTCAACCGCCTATCCTCCATGTTGGACCGGGGGTATATATATAGATACATATATATAGATACATACATACATCTAATTGTATGTGTATATGTACAATTAGATGTATAGATATAGATAACCTCTTAGAGAAAGGAAAAGGTTGTTTTTTTTTTCATCCTGAAGACAATACATCCACAACCTTCACCATTAACCCCTATGTCTTCAGATTCTGTGTGGTAAAGATAAAATGTAACAACACTGTAAAATTGCCCTCAGTCTCTGTACAAAGAAAATCATTGTTTGAAGTATCTCATCTTGAAAAGCTTGTGTTGATATTACATGACTCTACTTGTGGCTTATTGCTACCTGAAATCACTTATCATTACAACACAATCCTCCATGCATCCAATCTTGACAATCATTACAGCACAATCTTTCATGCACCCAATCTTAACAATCATTACAACACAATCTTCCATGCACCCAATCTTAACAATCATTACAATACAATCTTCCATGCACCCAATCTTAACAATTATTACAATACAATCTTCCATGCACCCAATCTTAACAATCATTACAATACAATCTTCCATGCACCCAATCTTAACACTGTGCTGCATGTCCTTTGCAGGACACTGTGATCAACCATAGTTTGGTTTTTCTAGGCAATTCTATGCTCAGCAGTTTGCCACTGCTTTCTTAACGAGATGTACTAAAATTATATGAACACAATTATACAAACATTTGTTGGTTTACTTATCTTTCAGGTTTTAGTTTCACTTTACGTGTATTTATTTGTGTAGCATAGAGCTGTATTTAGCTTTAAGGTTTTGTTTATTTAGCTGTCTATGAATCTGCAAGGGATGTACAGTGTTTTGTAACATATATTTATGTGTCTGGGTGTTAGAATTTATTTGCATGCTAAGGAATCACTCTAGTTTTGTGTCCAACCGTGTTCTTGTCCTTAATGATGTCACTTTCAGGGGTCTGCTGTTAACTGGGGCTTAAGGAGTAAGGCCTGAAAGTATTTTGGTCATATGAGGAGTAATAGATCTATGTTTGGTAAATTATGGATGGGCAAAAAAACACAAATGTGATAGTTCTTCAAGAAACATGAAACCCCTGAATTGGTTTAATAAAATATGCACAGACAAACATTTCCCAGGCACATTGTAGGGAAAAATAAACGTCAGAACTTTGTGGCAATTAGAAATTTGATGGAAAAAGAGGGATTGGAAAGATAAATACCTGAATGGCTTGGGCCACTTGACACAATTAAGACAAGAACACAGACCTGATCTGAGACTCTAAGGTGATGAACCGTGACCACCCACAAGTATTGACATGGCACATGTTGACGGTAAATTGTTTATTAGAGACTGAACTAATGTCACATGATCAATAGTGGTCCATTTATCTGTGTTGCCTGCAATTAAATGTAATGCTTCTGTTGAAATTCACACAACTGGCATGTGAACTGATTATAACATTTATTCTTCCACAATTTCTTCTTACTGCATCGTGATGTAACCACCTGGATATATAGAAGGTAAATTTCTTCTTGTTTTTCCTAGTTTTCTCTGGAGTATTGTTTGTTCAAGTAATTTGCAATATATTGTGTAGACTTGTATACTGAGTATTTGAAATTATTTGTTTATGCCTTGTTGGATATCCATTTGTTGAGAAAAAAACAGCAAAATAAGCTTTAGAATGTAAATTGTTTACAACCTCACAAATAACATAGATTACATGTTCTTACAGTAATGTTACACTAACATAAATGGCATGTTTCACGACAGTTGCTTAGTCTCTCAACTGTGGATATTGTATATTTATTGATACTGGTAGCCATTGTAATGCAATCAACCATACTCCTGCCTACCTGCCTGCCAGCTCGGCAATTTTGTTCTCCATTTGGCCTGGGTTCCCATGAAAACTTAGCCTAAAATTGGTAACAGAAAATTTGCTGGGACAGTATTGGTGGCCATCATAATATTGGCGATATCACCCATCTAGCGCCGATTGTCTAACATTATGGGTTAACTTCTCAAGGCGTGGTTTGTTTAGTTATACTACAATGAGGAGTGAGTCACCAGGTAGTTAGAATGCCATTCACTCAGTCTAAATACACAGGTTCAAACTCTGGTACTATAAAGGTTTCAAATCAGTTGGCAGAAAAATGTATTACTTGCATTCATAAATTGGCAGCACAAAGTGAGCTTTCTACCTGAGCTTTGGGATTCTTCAGTAGATCCCCAATGTTCCCCCTAAGTTGTACAGTGTTGTCTACACAGCATTCTAGCTATAAATGGGTAAATCTACACTTGACTAGCGCATACATTTCTGCATTGTATTGTCTGCTAGAGCACTGCATTAAAATTGTGTGCATCAAGGGCTAAAATTGTGCACGCTAATGCAGCATAGAAGGAGCATTAGTCCCAAAATAAAAAAAGTAAAAGGTGTGAAATGAACTGGTAGGAGGGTTCCCCAATCATGTTTAGTTAAAGAATGAATTCTGTAGTTATTGTAAATGTCAATGTAGAGTATTGCCAATATATTTTTCCAAGTCTGTATGAATTGTGAAGTTTGTTTTGTTTTGTTGTTGTTGTATTGGTTACTGTGCATTAGTAACAGGGTGAGATGTTGTGTGTGCATCAATAGCAGAATTAGTAATAAGGGGTTTTGTGTGTACTAGTGGCTATATGAGTTATTTGTTTGTACTGGTGATAGTAAAGTTGTTGTGTGTTAGTAGCAGTATATGTTACTATGTGTGTAGTGTAGTGTAGTACCCAGTTTGCTGTGTTATGGGTGCTACGACCCTACAAATTGTTGTGTTGTGAATGCAATTGTTCTACAAGCTGGTGTGTTGTAGCACTATGATTTGCTGTGTGTTGTGAGTGATATTCCCCCACAAATTGGTGTGTTACAGCACTATGAGTTGCTGTGTGTTGTGGCTGCTATGCCTCTACATGTATATGTGTTGTGGCATTCACTATATGCTGCTGTAGTTGTGAGTTCTATATTCCAACAAGTTATGTCATATCATTGATGTGGTGTGTGTTGTGAGTGCAATGATCCCACAGCTTGGTGTATTGGAGCACTATGAGTTGCTGTGATCATGTGAGGGGTATATTCCTACAGGCTGGTGTAGTGTAGCATTATGCGTTGGTGTGTGTTGTAGCACTATGGGTGTCTGTGTGTTGTGAGTGCTATAGCCCACCAAATTGGTTTATTGTGGCATAATGATTTATGTTTTAGTGGCAGTATGAGCTGCTGTGTGTGCCTGTATAAATTGGGTGTTTTATGAAAATATGGGACATGTATATTTTGTAAATATGTGATGTGTGTGTGTGGTGAATTGTCAGTGTGTTGGGGAAATACGAGATGTTTGTGTGGTTGCAATATTAATACTGTTGTGCAATAAGAGTTACATTGTTTAAATGTATCTTCTTTTTGTTTTTATTTGAAACTTTCCGGGAACTCAGAAGGTAATATCCAATTATTGTTTTGTTTGCTTATGCTTTGCTCAATTATCATTGCTAATATGCTGTGTGTGGTGTAAGTCATTGTTTCATATGTTGTTATCTTTGTATTGTAGATCAAGGTTGAATATTCAATGTCTGATGTTTTAGCATTGTCAGTGTAGTTACATTCAACTTGTCCCTCACCAGCGGTGGCACCTAGCTTTACTCTAATTGTTCCGTATATTTGTAATATTAGCCAACTATGTCCTGGTTTAAAATTAAATCCCTACTGTTCTGGGCGTGCGTTACTTATGCCTCAGTGATTATTTTCACTTCTGCTGGCTCTGCCTGGGCATCAGGCTGGAGTCAGTTGACAGTGAGATATCTCACGCTAATGGAGGAATCATGACCTACCTAGGCCTGATCAGTCAGTCTGCATGTGCTGTGCTGAAACATGATAGTTACGTCCTGATGTGCCTCTACGCAGGTGTGAAGTTTCTGTGTCAGTCTTGCACACCCTGCTGGTTCTGGCCCTGGAGAAGGGAAGAGCCCTGTGACACAGTCCCCATTTAGATTGTACTTTGGTACCGGGTAGGAGAAATTTCTCTGCACCAACCTGACTCTCATAGATGCTAGCCCTTTTCAGGACTTGGATAATCTAAATGCCAGTTCATGAGTCTTGAATCTCTCCTAGGAGACTCACAACCAACCAACAGCCAGGGCAGAAATAGTTCAGTAAAGTAAATGATGTATGAAATAACCAGTGCATGTGTACTGAGTTTCTTGGTACAGAAAGGGTTCATTGACATGGAAATTGCTGTAGCATAGCAGTGAGATCGTCATGAATATAGATAAACTGTTTCAGTAGCTTTTAAAAGACAAGGTAGTTCAGTCTGATGTGTTGGTTGCCATTATTGTCCACATACTAGTGTGTCGTCTACCGCTGCCAGTAATTTCCGATAGATAGGAATATAGATAGATAGATAGAATAGATCAGATGGCTCACTCTTAAACATCTGGTGTGCTGGTGCCAAGGTAGTAGATTCAACCTTTACATCAGTCAATTGACTAATATGTTGACTTCTTGTCCTTGGAGATGTAAATTGCAAGTACCATAGAAGTTGGGGTGGGTTTGCCTGATGGCGGGGGACACTGGTAATAGAGAAAGCTAATCTACACGCAAAATCATTTAGTGTACAAGAAATTGTAGTACATGTATGGACTATGCTTGGGTTCAAAGTGAGGAAACTAAGAAATATGTTCCACCGTGCTGGGACAGCCAGAGTGACAAATGATTGCCTGAAAGAAGCTAATGAAATTATCACATTATGCAGAACCATAAGAAAGAGAGAAAGTGTTCCTGGGTCATATATTGAAAAGAGATGTATTAGAGAAGATAGTGGAGACTGACTGGAAAGACTAGCAGTAAACGATGCAGACTGAGAGACATTGTGGTTGATGGTCTTAAATGATGGCAAGAATGCAGTTCATAATCCTGCATATCCGCACTCGAAACACAGCTGTGGGCAATTTGGCAGCAGACTGCCGTGCATTTTTTAAACAAAATTATATATGTTCCAGTCGTTCAGAAAGCAATGGCAAATTACTGAGCGTAAACTTGTCCAGGAATCACAAATAGTTAAAATAGTATTTATCTTGTGGTAGTTGATCTTCAGCTTCCTTATTCTGGAGTGTTGAAACTATATTTTTGGGGTTGGTGTGCAGATAGATAAGCAATTTTGATACCTTATTCTAAGTATAGGGATAGATGTGTGATATCTCAGAAGTGTAATGTTTATAAGAAGAGATGTATGGTCTTTTAGAAGTGTGATGTTTGGCAAGGAGAGGTACTTGGTCTCTCAGAAGTTTAATGTTGGTGCAGATACATATGTGATTTATGAGAAAAATTATGTCGTTAGAATGCCAGACAATTGGAAGAGAAACTTTAATATCAATCAAGTGCTGTTTCCACAATGAAGATTGGCTGCAGTGTCTTTCGCCCTGTCTGTGCATTCTTTCAGATTGCTGTTCATCCATCTCTTGATGTTATCTTTCCACTTGTATCGTTGTCTACCTCTTACTCGCTTGCCTACAACCCTACCCTGCAGTATGGTTTTTATAAGAGTGTTACGTCTTTTAACGTGATCATAATATTTTACTTGCCTCTTTTTTATTTCTTTCATCAACTCTTTTCATTCCCAGTCTTTCTAGAACTTCAGTATTTAATTGTTCTTTATTCCATGAAATACTACAAATTCTTCTTTATATCCACATATCTAGGGCCTCTATACGACTTCTAGTTGCTTGTTCATTGTCCAGACTTCTGTGCCATATAGTAGTGATGAATATACATAACATTTGACAATTCTCATTTTTAATGTTTTGTTAATCTCTCTCTAGATGTTAATACTGATTTCATGTTGTAGAAAGTGCTTTTTGCCATTCCTATTCTCTTTTTGATATTCTGTTTCACTTCTGCCATTATCTTTTATTACATGTCCAGGTTGGAAAAAACTTGTTTCTTGTTCTAGTATCTCCCCGTTGACTGAGATGTTCATTGATGACCTCTCCTCTCCACTGCTAATTATCATAGATGTTTTTTGGGATGTTAATATCTAATGTTTAATATAAACGTAAACATTTACATACCATTTACCTTTATAAAATGTTATGGTGATTAGAGTATGGGCCTACCAACATGGTTGTCCTGGATTTGACCCCCAGTAGTGAATGTTGATTTTTGTGTTAACCAAGTCTCTTAAAATAGGTAAAAGAGATTTAGGAAAGTAGTCACCTGGCATATAGTACGAACTGTAATATCCCTCATGCCCTGTTTGATCACTGGAGTTAAAGGCCCAATACCAAATTCCCAAATGCTTAAATATGTGCAAGTAGGGTAATGTACTACAATTTTTGACTTGTTTATAACGTACTACATTTCATGAGACATTCCTTTAGTATTATTCCATTTTCACTGTTGTTTTTCATGCTGACTTTCAACCCATGCAGAAGGTAATTTTCATTCTCCCAATACCTTAATCCTGTATATACCTAACATGTGCACATATATATTATATTAACAGCTTTGGGGACTTTGGCTTTTTTTCTCTCTCTGCATCTGGTGGCATCTCTTCCGTTTGATTGTAGTTTGATTGTTTTGCTGATTGTATTTTGGAAGATATGTAACAGTATACACAAGCATTTGCTACTTGTTCGTGTACAGGAGACATTCTAGCCTTTGCAGCTACAATGAATGAACTAAATGTTGAAGTTTTGAGTGAACCTTTGTTTGGGCTCACAGCACCAAGAAGAAATCACATGAATTTTGTGTTGATCCAACTGAAAACAATTGAATGTTAAAAATTTGAGCTAACCATGTCCTCATGCACCACAGCACCAAGAAGAAAGCACATAAATTGTATGTTGATCCAGCTGAAAACGTGGCATTTCTTTTTCAACATTTGTGATAGATTTGTGTGCTTTGAGTTGGATTGATGTGAAATGTCTTCTTTGTGTTGCAATGGTGGCAGTGAGAGGAATTGACCCAAGATGTAGCTATCATTTAGTTTGTCATTGTGACAGCATAGGCCAGTGTTTATTTTATTTGTGTACAATGAGACCATTACAAAGCTTTTGTAACACTACTTATTAACGTGATGGAATCCAGCAATTTCTTCTTCTTCTGTGTTCATCCTGAGTGTTTTTCCGGATGTGACTGCATTGTGCCTGTTTACAGTAGAGCTGCGTTCTTGCGCCGTTAGGCCGACACATCCGACTTCTGCGGGCATTTGTTGACCGGGTTAACCTTCCCGGGGGAATCCAGCAATTTAAAATAGCACATTTCTCATCCGCATATGTTTCATAACAGAAGCATCTTTGTTCATATGAAAGACTTATGTTCCATAATGTATCAGTGCAACAAAGAATGGCCGGAATAGACAGGTTACGGCATCCACTTCTGGCTCAAGCAGACCATGTTCGTTTCACGTGTCGGCTGTTTGGATTTTTACAAATTAAGAAAATAAATTACATTTCTCACACGTTTCCAGCCATTTTATAGCATCATAAGACTTTAACACAGACGGATATTCAACAGAATTATGTTCTGTTTAAACTCTGAATTTATCTACCTTAGGGCAAGCTTTTATATGCTTACCTAAGGGCAAGCTTTCAAACAGATGATTTAAGCTCTGGTTTGAAGTTGGGAATGTTTGCATTGTCTTTTTGTTTGACATATTTCATGAGACAAATGACTCAGTTTAACTTTTACAAAAGTTATATATTGTATTTAAAACACATTCAGTTTGGAGGTGTAATAACTTTTCAAACTGAAGGTGTATATGTAGCAGTTTGGCAGACATTTTTTCCTGTAGCCTTTGTAGGACAGACGTGATTTTCCTGTGTGAAATCTGTTTAGTTTTCCCAGTTATTTGTAGTTTCTCTCCTGCAAATCATCTGGTCATAAACGGCGAACAGTGAAGCCGTTTATCATCAAAAACCTGGTCAAATGGGCTTCTTGCACACTCAGGTTATATTGCGACATCTTAAGTTTAGGTAAAGGCCCCATACTTGTAGATCAGTTGGGTCTCAGTGAAAGTCAGTATTGCGTGTCTTTACCTTCCCTGAACGTTCTCTGGTGTCCAGGTTGTCTGCTGTGTTGACTCAAGAGCAGTGTTGTCATGTAAAATGAAACCACTGCAGGGAGAATTGCAACCCGGAAGAGCTAGCTTGTCGGGCAACTCGGCTACTATGACTGCATTACTGTATATGCTTCGTATTAATGAAAACTACTGTTAATTTTGTAAACAGTGACATTCTATAAGTGTTGTTGTTTCTTAGTTTTCGTTCTTAGTTTTTGCTTAAACATGTGTCAGTGCACCTATCATTTCCTTCCTTAATGCAGCAGCCTACATAGTCATTGAAGCACCCTGTTGATTGTTTATTTGTTTGCTTGCTTGTGTAGAGGTGTCTGCTAATGCTTGGTACACCCGGATTTTGTTTCATTTTGTTCTAATATCAGTGGGGTTATGGTTAATGTGGAGGCGCTAAATGTTTCTAGTCGTGAGATGAAGATAATGTAATATCAGGTTATTTAATCACCCACATGATTCTGGTGTTATGACTGCTTATAAAATATATCTTCAGAAATTGTGGTGGTTTCCCATGGCTATATAATGTGAATGCTACCAGTACTTAATGAAGTATGTGTGTAATGTGTTGATGAAGTTGTGGTGGTGCACTGGTTAGTGAACTTGCCAGCCAGCCCAGTGGTCTTGAGTTCAAATTCACCTCAGGGTTTTCCAGGGACCTCATTACTCCGGGAGTCTATCCAGCTTCAGAAAATGTTCTGGAGAGTTTAAGGTGGACAGTAATACTCCCATTGAGTACAGGCTTGTCTAAACATACAGGCCCATACCATATCATCCCCAAGATGCCACGTGGCAATGATTGGGGGTCTTTAACTTGACATGTTGATAGCCAGGCACTTCTGCAGTAGAGAATAGTTGCACATCCGTCATTATCTGCTATGTAGGAGCAGTGGTCCTGGGTTCTACATCAATTGTTGACAGAGTTGATGTTCTGTTTGACCAGTGCAATTTTGTGTTTGACCCAGCTTCATAAAGTGCATAACAGATCTTGGAAAGTCAGGCTGCTGATGTTTTTCTGGTCATATAACCATTCATCAGCTGCTCAGTCGTGTAGAATATGGGCCTATCGTTGTTATGATAAAACAGGTCCTTTGCAGAACAATTCTCTCATTGTGGCCCACTGACAAATGTGTTTATTCTATGTCATTTTTCATGTCTCAGGCATTGTCATGCCCAAGATGTTTGCAATGTCCTGTGTCCATCTTCGTGCTGGTTGACCCCTGCCTCATCTTCCAGGCTCTGTGCCTGTTATCGGTGTTTCCTTCCAAACCATTGTGATATTTAATACGGCCAGCGTATTTCAGTTTCTGAGAGGACTGCTGCTTATGAGCCAGTTTTCTGTGATCTTCAGATCCTATATTTCTTACTGGCATTGGCAAGCACATGGGCTTGGTGTATGTGTTTTTATATCTATTAGGGCTGTACCGGATTCAAATTTTTGAAATCCGGCCGGAGCCGGATTTGGCCGGATTTATGAAGTGAGATCCGGCCGGAGCCGGAGCCGGAGCCGGATTTACAAATAAAAAAATAAAAATAAAATAACATACTACATGACTTGACTTAGGTGAGTGGAGTCAATCGACTGTTCATTACTGCAGTTCATTACTATAGACATGACAATGATGACATATACTCATATTAAATCATTTAAATGTAAAATAATTACATTCACAGTAGAATAAGTAATTAAGTAATATTAAGTTCCATAAGTTCAAGATGAAACATAATACATAAGCACATAATGCTAATTTAGTAATTTTAATTGTTAGTTTTCAGTTTCAGTTTTTAGTTTTCACATTGTTTTCCGTTGGCAAATTATCAGCTCAGTTACAACTCACAACAACAGTACACTGAACAGATTGAATTTATTGAAATACATTCATTTAGTA
Organism: Cepaea hortensis; assembly: GCA_963921405.1. Taxonomy (NCBI): domain Eukaryota; kingdom Metazoa; phylum Mollusca; class Gastropoda; order Stylommatophora; family Helicidae; genus Cepaea; species Cepaea hortensis. The sequence goes on from OY992883.1 coordinate 83,426,939, forward strand.
ATTTCACTTTTCAGTCAGTCTTCATTATGGCTGTGAAGTTGAACTCTCAGAGTCAAGAAGAGACGAGTTGTATTTCAGGAAAATCAACGTCTCCGCATTTTCTGGTAAAAGGCTACTACGGTGGTCAGTGATAATGTCTCCTGCAGTACTGAACAGCCTTTCCGATGGCACACTTGTAGGTGGTGGTGCAAGAAATACCTGCGCCAGTCTAGCCATGCTTGGAAATCTTTGCTTATTGGCATGCCACCATGAAACTGGATCTGACTGTCGAGTTTGAAGTGGCTCTGACAGGTACTGTGTCACCTCAGTGTTAATGCTGTTGCCTTCGGCACTTGCAGAACGATCTGCGGTGGGATTTTCCTCGACAATTGTGTCAAAACAGCTCCATAGGCTGGACTCGTACTGTGTGGCAGTGCTCACAGAAGTCAAAACACTAGTACTACTACTACTAATAGTAGCTGATGGATCCTGTGGACTGACTGTGTTTGCTGAATCAATAATGGAGTTAGCTGCTAACAGCAGATGGGCTCGTGCATCACTTCTACCACGTTCGGAGAAGAAGCACAGCTTGAATCGAGGATCCAGTAGTGTGGCACAGGTGTAAATACTGTTGGATTCAATGTCCGCAAATCTGCTGCTAACAGCTTCAAGCAGGGCTGCTTTCATAGTTTTGATCCCAGCATCACTACCTTCTTTCTGGAGGAAAGCCATGAGTGTTTTCACTAATGGGATCACATCTGATATTGATGCCTGAGCTGCACTTATTTCACGTGTGATTTCTTCAAATGGTGCCAAAGTAGCTACCACATTCTCCGTGACTGCCCACTGTTGTGCCGTTAGCCCAGTTACCGAATCAGTTTCAAAATTTTCAACACAGTACAGGCTGATGCTGCGCCGTTGTTCTAACAGACGTCGTAACATATAGAACGTTGAGTTCCATCGTGTTGTCACGTCCTGGATAAGCTGATGTTGTGGTAGGTTTAATTCATTTTGAAGTTCATGCAAACGACTGGTTGCTGAAGAAGAGTGTTTGAAATGTCCTACCAATTTTCTTCCAGTACTGATGATGCCAGAAACATACTTTTGACTCAAAAGACCATCACGCACACACAGCTGCAGTGTGTGTGCAAAACATCCAACACTTGAATAGCTGCCATCACGAAAGCATTTGGCAATGTTGAATGCATTGTCTCTCACAACAACATGGCACTTCTCACGTGCAATTGACCACTCATCCAGCATCATTTCAAAATGTGCAAGCAAGTTTGTGGCCGTGTGATGTTCATCACATGCAGTACAATGGAAGACTACACTGCGGAGAACGAAGGAGTCTGTTAACCAATGGCCAGTGAGGCCCATAAATGACTGAGTGGTGTGTTCAGCTGTCCACGTATCTGTTGTGAATGATATGTAATCAGTGTCAGATATCATTGCTGCAATTTTTACCTTCAGACGTTTACACATGTCAGGAATGATATGTTCAGCAAAGTACTTTCTTGAAGGCAATTCATACCTTTTTTCCATTGTATGCATCAACTCTCTGAAACCTGGTCGTTCCACTACTTGAAAAGGCTCCATATCTACGGCTATCATTCGGGCTACGGCAGCATGAATGCGTTTAGCATTGGGACTGTTGATGTCCCAAATTTTGGCCCGGTCCCATGCCTGCACAATTGACTGCTGGGTACTGCTGCTTGCTTTGTGCAAACACGGTCCCAGATTCATCATAGATGTGGTCGCCAATACACTGGCCTTCAGTGATGCTTTCTTTTCCATCATTTCGTCATAGCTTTTCTTGTGCATCGATCGCAAATGGGTCTGCATTGATGATGTTGAGAAGTCTTTGGGGCGATCTGATCGTCCACGCGATAACTGTTTGTCACACAACTTACATATTACCTTCGCTGAATCATCGTCTTTAACCTTGAAGTAATCCCAAACGGCGCTGTATGACTTAGATTTTGATGCCATTTTATTTTATGGGCAAGACCAAAGAAATTTACGAAAATAAATATTCAAGTCCCACAAACTCATGAAGTAATGCACCATTAAAATTCAAAATGAGTGTTTTTTTCTTAAAATTCTTATTTACATCAGCGAGAAATAGTAAACCGGAAGTGCTACTGTGCTATTGCCTAAAATTCGGCTTGGCCTCATGAAACATGTACAGAAAATTCACGTGACTAGGCAACACAAATCCGGCAACATTGGACCGGAGCCAAAGCCGGATTTGTAAAAATGGCCGGATTCCGGAATTGCCGGAGCCGGAGCCGAAATCCGGTACACCCCTAATATCTATGTGGTTGACTGGTGTAGGTTGTCTACTGTAGAATCTTATGGTCTGATGTCCAAAGAAGAGTCTCATTGTCCTCGCTTCACAACTGAAGATACTATGTGCGATAACGGAACAGGCATGCACATTGTGGAGTCACTGTAGAGAACCAGGGTTATTATGGGCAGACAATAAGATTATCATGGGCAGACAATAAGATTATCATGGGTGGACAATAAGATTATCATGGGCGGACAATAAGATTATCATGTGCGGACAATAAGATTATCATGTGCGGACTATAAGGTTATCATGCTTGGACAATACAGAACTGATTCTATGTGGTAATGTTGATGATTGAAGCAGGAGAGTCAAGGGTAATGGCAACAGTGCCTGCAGAACGTATTTAATAGGCTAAAGGAAATTGTTTTAGCTACGTAGTTCATGAAACATCTGTGGGGCTTTGTAGTACTTAAGAAGTCAGTTTGTGTGCTATTGAATGTAGTACTTAAGAAGTCAGTGTTGTGTGCTATTGTAGGTGACCTTCTCATAGTTTAAGCACATGTGATGTAAGAAATCAGCTGCCGTAGACGTTTGGTCACATGCTTTGTAGTTTAGTTTTAACACCAGTTAAGTGGTTCTCCCTATCTTATAAAACTGGTCTAATCAATTAATATATAAAAGTGTATGTGGCTTTGTTTGTGGTCAGCTATGTATTGGATGCGTTTGATAACGGTACATCTGATTGAGATGAAATTTTCTACACGTCTTCCTTTCATTCCTGTGCAACCGACTATAATAGTTTCTTAGTGTAAAATCTTCTACTTATTTAATAACATTTACTTTTTCATTTTTCATTATATAATTTCTATATAGCAGGGGGACTTCACTCTAGAAAAGTTATTTCAAGGGGCATAACTTTTAATAACATTTCTATATACTTTATAGTCATATTGTTGGACTTACTTGCACTATTGTTAAACTCTTTGTCTATAGTTATTTTCAGGCATATAAGTTATAATAAATAATGATATAATCTTTAAGGCATTTTCAAAGTTTTCATAAAAATAATGTATAACATTGTAACCCATCTTTTTCTGCTTAAAGAACTTATCAACTGTCATGTCGGTGATTAAAAACAGTTTTCATTAAAAATGTGTGGAAGGACATTCTTTTAAGTTACTGTGCGCCAGGAGCTGGGCGAAACCACGCCGGGTCAGATAGATAGACAGATAGTCGGGAACGGAAGCTTATTTGACTACTTATATGAATTAAATGGCATGCTCCCCACCAGGGACTGGGTGGGGCCGGGTCAGACAGACAGACAGTCGGGAACGGGAGAGCTTATATGACTACGTATATGAATTAAACGAGATGCTCCCCACCAGGGACTGGGTGAAGCTGGGACAGACAGATAGACAGACAAACAGATAGTCGGGAACGGGAGCGCTTATATGACTACGTATATGAATTAAATGAGATGCTCCCCACCAGGGACTGGGTGAAGCCGGGTCAGACAGACAGATAGTCGGGAACGGGAGAGCTTATATGACTACTTATATGAATTAAATGAGATGCTCCCCACCAGGGACTGGGTGAAGCCGGGCCGGGTCAGCCAGACAGACAGACAGACAAACAAGCAGACAGACTGATAGATAGATAGATCCCCTCCAGGGCCTGGGCGAAGCCGGGCCGGGTCAGCTAGTCAATTAATATATCTTAGCACCTGATACACATCTTTCAATGCTTGTTAGACTTTGTCTTCCACACTCCAACATCACAGCACTAAGGGCATGCCCATATGTGCTCCATCTCCCCCAGAAAATAAAAGAATGAATACTTAGTTTCTTTCAACGCTGTCAACCGTAGGATTACTTCTGCATGTAGAGCTGATGTGATTTCAAGGCTTAAATTACTTTGCCTACATTTATGTGCTTCTACTGATAGGGGAGAGATGGTAAACACAGATGATCTTGCCATGAGTTATTTAAATAAATGTGTGTACACGTTAGCAGATGTATTCCTGTCAGAAATGTTATGCAGGTATGATGAGTTCAGGGGCATGTTCTGTTTCTTTTTTCTTTGTTTCCATACTTTTCTTTCTTGTTTATTTCCTTTGAACGTATAAATTAAATTGTATGTTTGAAATCATGTTACATCAGTTCTAGATTAACTTTATCATGAGAATTTCCACACATCAATTTATTCTGCTGTATTCTGCTGCAGGTAGTTGGTTATTGCAAAACAAAGGAAGGTTGTGTAGCAATAAATAAATGCACATTATTTTCAAATGATGATACAGAAAATCTGGCCAGTCTGTTTCTTCAAGGAAACACTTTTATCCATTGTAATTGATACCTTTGTCTCGCAACATTTTGTTAGTATCAAATGCTGAGACTCACAACAATCATACAAAAGGACAAATTAAATTTATGGAGCATTAACGACATGATGGTTATAGAGAAATTAGTCTGCTGTGGCAAAATACAATGCAATAGAAGCAGAGGAACAGAAAGTTGAGTGTGAAAAGTTATGGGCAACAAATTATATTAATAACATCAGCTTTATCACCGTATATGAGAGACAGAATTGGGGAGTCTTGGTCACCGATAAGGAGTATATGCACACCAGGCATCTGACGAAGAAACATCTATAACTAGACATGTGTATATATATAACAGTTGTCCATAAGCGAATGTGTGTTGATAGCAATCTTCTTTAATCATGTATTAGTTTATATTTGATCACCTTCTCTGTTCTCACATATTTGTATGTGCAACAATCTTTTATAATGGAACGTTTTGAGTGTATGTAATTATACACTCAATGTAATTATTGAGTTATTGAGACATTATGTAATTATAATCAAAGATTGTTTTGATTGTGCAAGATCGCAAACCATGACCGCCCACACTTATCGGCATGGCACATGATGATCTTGATGATAATGATAATGAACTGTAATCTCCCATCTACTTCATATTCGTTCCATTTTTTTAATGAGGTGATAGTGTCTGACTTGACATGAATTTGCGTACTTTTTACTTTCTCTTCCCTGAGTGTTGGGTTGTTCCCTTAATAACAATTTTGCCAGGCCTTGTTGCCTACAGTTTATGATTTGTGGCATTAAAACCTGTGCAGGGCATCCTATTTTCATCCTAATCTGTAAAGGTTAGGTATCTAACACACTACCTAAGAGATCAACATGGCCAGATATCCTTAGAAAGTATGTTTGTGTGTGTCAAAATGTGCAGCTCTCCTATGTTGGAAGTAAATCTAATAACTCCTGCACTAGAAGCCAATGCCAAAACCTCTGTCAGGCTTCAGCTTCCCTTCTCTCCTTACTGCTCCCTTCCCTGTTCATTAACTATATGTTTCCAAAAGACAATAGATATTTTGAAGGTGTGTACTTTTGGTAACTATCAACTTTAACATGTTTTCTTTACACCACACAATAGGTAAATTGTCTCAGATTGTAACATTTAACTCGATAACAATCATTTATTTAATTTAAAACCACTAGACGTGGAATTAAAAATGGTTCTGCTGCAGCAATACACAATATTGCTTCTACTGTATAGTCATTTTAATTCCCTGCGTATAGCTGAAATAAATGGTTTAAATTAATTGTCTAACTATTGCTTTTGCCGGCTCCGTGGCCGAGGGGTTAGCAGCTTTCTCCGCTAACCCCGAATACTCTCGTCACGTGACGCGACGAGAATTAGCAGTGGTTCGAATCGCAAAAGTGACATATGAGAGTATGGAGCCGGTCGCTCAGAAAGTCGTGGCGTGCTGATGAGCGTAATCTAGCCTAGGAATCAACATACAGCTGAAAGATGCTGGTGTTGACCGCAATATCCTGTAACAGGATGGAAACACGAAAAAAAAAAAAAAACTATTGCTTTGGTTTGTAACGACCATAACTACACCTTTTTCTACAGAAGCTCTGTGGTGGGTCCATTTCATAAGTAAAGACTTCTGGCCGATACCATCACCGTGAACTCTTCAATTTTAATGGTGTTTCAAGAGCTTTTCTATTCTCATCTAAGAATCTTGCATGAAAATAAATCGTTACCACTTTATAATATCATTATATCGGGAAATAATTATAATAGTCATGATGTCACTGGTAGCACTCCAAGGTAATAAAACACAATGGAGAATGTTTTTGTTGGGGTGAATTAAGTGGCTACATCCTTATTTTGTGTTATCTATTTATTTTCATGCAGGATTTCTAGAGCCTGGAGGTGAGAGAGTGGGAAAGCTCTCGAAACATTGTTACACTTGCATTATGTCTTGTGACTGTATAGCATGGTCTTTACTCACCAAAACTACACACCTTCTAGCTACCAATGTTACATTTTAAATACCCTGTATATGCAACTATCATCTGCACTCATAACATATTGTTGTACCCCAGATATTTCTTGCATTGTGTACTACACATACAGAAAACTGTTAATCAGCATGGCTATTTGTGCTGCATGAACCCATTTTCTTTTTTGCCTTTACATTTTGTTGTTCTTTTTTTCTTCCCCCTTACCATTCAGGCAACCCACACAGTGATAGTGAAGCCAGCTATAGTGAGTAACAGTTTTGTTTTGTTTGTAGATTGTATGGCATTTTCTGTTGACAACTTAACAAACTCCAAGTGTTTGTGGTCTATACATGAAAACCTAATTTGAGTGTCAAATGTATCTAGTTCTGTAGCATCAGTTGTATCCAAAGCCGTCAGTTGTTTCTATGCCCGGGCTTCTCAAAGCAGGGATCATGTTTAAAAAAATAACGGGGGGGGGGGGGGGGGGGGGGGGGGGTTGTCACAAACATGCTATACGTTAATGTTAGTATTATACAGTCTTAGTACCTATTGGGGTGTTGCGGTAGTGTAGCAGCTAGGTATTCGCCTGCCGCACTGGTGGTCTTGGGTTCGATCTGCAACAAGGTGGTTTTGGGTTAGTACAAATTTACCAGGGCTCACAAGTCAGCCTAGCCTAAAATGGGCACCTGGACATGTCTTGGGAAGTAAAGGGGACCAGCAGGATACTGACCAGTTTGGTCTATACAAATATGGGTGTTTCCACGCCAGCTGTATTCTAGTATTGTAGAACCTGGGCATCGGTGATGTCATGGTGTATTAGTTACATGGTAGAGTATGCATTGTTTCCTAGAGTATCAGATGTCTATTCGCCTTAAATGTAAATTCTACTTTAGAATATTACTAATATCTTAGAGATTCAGTGTTATTCTATAGTGGAATGAGTAGCCAAGTGTAGTAGAGTTTCAGTTCTGTTATATAGTGTAATAGGTAGCCAAGTCTAGAGTTTCAGTTGTATTATATAGTGGAATGTGTAGCCAAGTCTAGAGTTTCAGTTGTATTATACAGTGGAATGGGTAGCCAAGTCTAGAGTTTCAGTTGTATTATATAGTGGAATGGGTAGACAAGTCTAGAGTTTCAGTTGTATTATACAGTGGAATGTGTAGCCAAGTCTAGAGTTTCAGTTATATTATATAGTGGAATGGGTAACCAAGTCTAGAGTTTCAGTTGTATTATATAGTGGAATGGGTAGCCAAGTCTAGAGTTTCAGTTGTATTCTATAGCAGAATGAGTAGCCAAGTCTAGAGTTTCAGTTGTATTATATAGTGGAACGTGTAGCCAAGTCTAGAGTTTCAGTTGTATTATATAGTGGAATGTGTAGCCAAGTCTAGAGTTTCAGTTGTATTATATAGCGGAATGGGTAGCCAGGTCTAGAGTTTCAGTTGTATTCTATAGTGGAATTAGTAGCCAAGTCTAGAGTTTCAGTTGTATTCTATAGTGGAATGGGTAGGCTGGTCTGAAGTTTCAATTTTATTCTGTAGTGGATTGAATTGTTGTATCCAATAGTGGAAGTTGCAACCTAGTATTTCATTTGCAACCTATGGTAAACATTGTAGTCTAGTCTAGAGTTTCAATTGTATTCTTTAGTAAAGATTGTAGTCTAGTTTAGAGTTTCAGTTGTATCCTGTAGTAAAGATTGTAGTCTAATCTAGAGTTTCAGTTGTATCCTGTAGTAAAGATTGTAGTCTAGTCTAGAGTTTCAGTTGTATCCTGTAGTAAAGATTGTAGTCTAGTCTAGAGTTTCAGTTGTATCCTGTAGTAAAGATTGAAGTCTAGTCTAGAGTTTCAGTTGTATCCTGTAGTAAAGATTGTAGTCTAGTCTAGAGTTTCAGTTGTATCCTGTAGTAAAGATTGTAGTCTAGTCTAGAGTTTCAGTTGTATCCTGTAGTAAAGATTGAAGTCTAGTCTAGAGTTTCAGTTGTATCCTGTAGTAAAGATTGTAGTCTAGTCTAGAGTTTCAGTTGTATCCTGTAGTGAAGATTGCTGTCTAGTCTAGAGTTTCAGTTGTATCCTGTAGTAAAGATTGTAGTCTAGTCTAGCATTTCGGTTGTATCCTGTAGTAAACATTATTGTCTATAGGGTTTCAGTTGTATCCTATTGTAAAGATTGTAGTCTGGTCTATAGTTTCAGTTCTTTATGCTGTGGTAAACATTGTAGTCTAGTCTAGAGTTTCAGTTGTTTATGTTATAGTTTTTTTGTTTCTTTGCTCACTCGTTTTTAACTCAAGCGTTGTCCATACACACTACTTCCAGTAGTGCTGGACTGAATTTTCCGTGTGGATTAGCTTTCCCTATTAACAGTGTCCCCAAATCAAGGACGATAGGTCAACATTTTAGTCCAACTGTCCGGTGTAAGAGTTGAGCCCTTTATCTCTGCATCAGCACACCGGATGTTTAAGAATACACGTTCTTATCCATTCGGCCATGCTGGCCTACTGTGCTATAATAAACATTGTAGTCTAGTCCAGAGTATCGGCTGTATCCTATAGTGAAAGTTATAACCTATAGTTTAGGATGTATTGTAGCTTAAAGTATCAGTGTATTAAAATGTGGATGAAACTCTGCCTTGATCTTATTGTGCAGCTATAATTTGTATGATAACTCTTGGTTGTGAAACATCCCATTTGGCCTGTTCCATACCTTCAAGCATGTAGGCTATATGGTGCTAACCCCACATTTGTGTCAACCAATCAATGGCTGCTGTGGTCATATCCTGCCTTTACTCCTCATGACATTTCCTGGTACCCGTTTTAGACGGGGCTTTACACATCTCCACCTCAATGGGGATTCAAACAGACGACCTCCAGACATGGCAGCCACTGAGACTTAAATTATGGTTTTTGCGTGTTTACCGGACATGATGTTCTCAGTTATCAGATTGATGGTCAGCTAGCCCGTCTTGATCAAGTTAACTGTTCTTGAACATCTCTAGGTGTAAAATATTTGGTCATTATTTTTTTTTCTTCACACTGGTAACAATATACCATTGAAAATGTGTTCCCCCCCCCCCCCCACACACACACACACACACACACCTCTCTCTCTCTCTCTCTCTCTCTCTCTCTCTCTCTCTCTCTCTCTCTCTCTCTCTCTCTCTCTCTCCTTCCTTTGCAGGACATTGCAGTCAACACCAGCATTTTTCAGCTGTTGTTGATGTTTTGGCAAGTTATATGTTCAGTAGTTTGCCATTGCTTTCTGAACGGCCGGCTCACATATCCCAGTAAGTAGCCAACACGACGCGATCCGTTGCTGAATCTCGCGCAGCTGCGTTTTGTACGAGCGTATATGGGATTACGAACAACATCCTTAACCCCTAGGTCAGGGAGACCGGCATTGAACTTGTTACCCATCCACATCCCATGTGCAATGCCAAAAAGCGTGGGTGGTCATGTTTCGCCATCTCGCGCGGTCACCAGACTAGTGGATCAGCTTTGTATTCTTGTCTCGACCATTCTATGTGACCAAACCATACAGATATTTACTTCTCAGCCTTCCCCTTGTTCTTTTCTTCTCAAAACATACCCAACAAATTGTGACTGTCTACGTCTAATTTCTCTAATCAGTTCACAGTTATCTTTTGTTTGTTGTAGGAGACTTGCTCATTGGTTTTTCTGCCTGTCCATGGTATTCTTTGCATTTTTATCAGAAACCACATTTCCAGTACCATTATTTGTTTTTCATCTTGTCTGTTATTGCCCATACATGTCATGAAAAGATTGCTACAGTACTGGATGATAGCATGTACAGTGCATGGAAAGAAACCGCTGATTAACCAGTGAATCCCAGTCTGTCAGGCCTAGACATGAAACAGAATACGTATCAATGTCTCCATACATGCTAAATTTTAACATTTTGTATTCTTTTCCTCAGCATGTTTTTTAAAATTATTATTTCATTCTATTATGGTGGAAAGTGACAAGCATCAGATGTTTGATTGTTCTGTTTTTGTTTGTAGCTTATTGTGTTGTGGTGTTTGTTGTACTGTGTCAAATGGCAAAATTGTCCAGTAAGTTCAAGTAAGTTACCTCATGTTGCCAGATTGATCATTTTTGTTTTGCAACTTGTACCCATATAAAACACAAGCAAAACACTCAAGTCCCGAAGCCCAAACCTGCTATGAGTCTGAATTATTAGGCCCATCCCATTTTGTAGGCCTGAGTGCGGAGGTATAGGTGGCCAGTCTTTTCATTTCTTAGCGGAAACTTTGTGGAGTGCTAAACTGGCAGTTTTAAACTGTAGTTGAATTTGTTTGTAAATTGTATAAAGTAAGCTGTATTTACAGGCTTGTAAACACACTTTGTTTTATATCTAATTTTAGATCAGTTTTATTTTGTCAGAATGTTGACATGATTAAATTGTTTCTGTTTAGGAGGAGATGAACCTATTTTGTCGTACGAGACAGTTGTACAGCAAGAATGTAAGTAATTATGTTTGTCTCTGATTTATATTTTCTTTTGTTCATAGCACAATGATTTTACCTGTTAGAGGTAGTCATGATGATATGGACACCTGGACAGTGTAGTGACCACATAGGGAAGCAAAGACATCATTAGTAGAGCAGTCTTTGACAACAAAAACATCATCAGCAAATGCAGCCAGGAAGACACAGACACCTGGATAGTGTAGTGACCACATAGGGAACCAAAGACATCATTAGTAGAGCAGTCTTTGACAACAAAAACATCATCAGCAAATGCAGCCAGGAAGACACACTAAGATAAGATTACCTGAGAGATGAGTACATCGTGCACCCATGTGTTACCAGGGCCCCTACGGGAGGCCAATAATGGCCACAATGTCACCTACCATGCATGTCTTTAGGAGTGACTAAGGAGGATTGGTGTGGGACTGGCCACCTCATCTAATAAAAAAAAAACAGCTGCAAGTTGAGGGTGTATGCTTTGCTTCTTTGGGAGATGAAGGGTGAAAGAAGAAGAGTGCATTATGTACTTCTTCATGAGAAATAATACAGCAAAACCTTTGCATTTGTCCACGTGACATTTGCTTCTTTTAAAATGTTTTCTCTTTGTGAGTTTGTATTTTTTGAGTTTGAATAACGAAGACATAAACAATGTATTGCACATTTTATTGTATGACACATTTTACTATTTAACATCAGGTACATACCACAGAAATCGTTCAAAATATATTAAAGCAGTGATGTGAATCATTTTGCACTCAAATTCACAAAACACATTATCAAATGTTTTACTGTCGCCACAGTTGTTTTAAATAGACTGTCATGGCTTTTTGTTTATATACTTGCGGTTCACCCAAGTGAATAGCAGACATCTCTGCAAACCTACATCTTCTATAGCGTGCCATTTATTATACATTGGGCTTGTGGCAGACAAAGTGGCCTGCAGTGTGCTGTTCACCCTATGTAACCAAAAGTTATTTTAGGATTGCCATTGTTGAATGCTTTACTGAGAGCATAAAAACTCAAATCCAACCCAGTGTGTATCGAACCTTTGACCACTGGAATGGCAGGCGGGTGCCTGGCTTCTACATTACCACGGCTTCCTTACTGAAAGGAAGGCCACGCTTAAATGTCTAACTTGCCATATCTCCTGAAGGACTAGCAACCATAGGAAGGTCACTGTTCAGTGTCTTACTTGTCGTGTGTCCTGAAGGACTAGCAATGATAGGAAGGCCACTGTTAAATGTCTTACTTGCTGTGTCTCATGGCACTGAGAGAATGACCACTTATGTTTACAGGGGGGTGGTACATTTCAAAAATGTGTAAGGAGACAGGGTATCATGCAAATGTTGACAAATGAACTGAGAAAATCTAGGTGGATTTGTTGCTTCCCCACAATATGTTCTAGGTTATTACATTTGTCATATTCATGAACAAGTGTTCGTATGTCATTATTAATATTATCTCAGCTCATTTTACAGTGAAATGAAACTTGTTTTACAGTGAAATGAAACTTGTTTTACAGTGAAATACACAAGACCAGTCATCATTTTAGGGCCTCAGAAAGATAGGGTCAACGATGATCTCATTTCAGAATTCCCAGATAAATTTGGCAACTGTGTGCCTCGTAAGTAACATACCCTTGTGATCTTGTGTCTGTGCATGTTTCATAAGTAACTATTACGTTTCTTCTTGTGTCTGCCTGATAATTAACATCATACACTTGTAGTTGTGTGCTTGCTTCATAAGTAACTGTCTGTATTCATGTGCGTGCCTCATTGTAACATTTTCTTGTGTGTGTACTTAATAAGTAAATGTTACTTTTTTTCTTGCAAATTACATTTTGTTCTTGTATCTACCTCATAATTAACGTCATGTACTTGTGTTCTTCCTTGTGTTTTGCAAGTAACTTATGTTCCTAATAAATAATAGTGTACTTTTGTTCTGATATGTTCTTGTAAACTTCACCTTCTTGTGTACATGTTGTCTTGTATCTGCCTCATCGTATGCTTGTATGTAGCATCATCTTCTCCTTTTGCTTTCGTTTGCTTGAAATTTGGTGTCTGTATCTGTAGTGTGTTTCTTGTATAAACTTCCTTGTATTTTTTAATTCACTCTGTAGTCCATAGAGCTTATCTTCCAGTGAGTAGCATCATATCACTTGTGTGTTATAACATCAGTGATCAATACTCTATGTTGTGAAGCCCATGAGAGAGCGAGAGAGAACGAACGAACTTTATTTTAAAAGGGTAACAAATTGGGCACGCAGGCCTGTCTTACATTCGGCCCTTTCAATCACTCATCTTTCATTCATCAAATGTGCATGTTACATTTACATAGGGGGAAAAACATTGTCAAATGGATTTTGTAAGCATAAACAATGCATATTACGCATGATACATTCACATGGGGGGAAAAAAACATTGTCAAATGAAAGTTGTAAACATAAACAGTGCATATTGCAATGTTGTGAGACACATCCCCCATCCACCCTCACATCCCGCAGCCACCCACACATAGCTCCATGCACTCACACAGACCCAGGCAAACATACATGCCGCCACCCACACACATTTCCTCACCCACACACACATCCTCCACCCATCCCATAACCGACACGCACACAGAGAGATTAAATCTGCCCATTAGATTTAAAACGAGCAACAACATGCAAGAAATATTGTTCTTCTAGGCAAGGGAAATCATACTCTGAGAGAGAGAGAGAGAGATTAAATCTATCATGCATATGTGTGCTCCTTTCTAGTTAAGTCAATGTGACTTTGGCATGCATTTTTGTAAGGTTTGCGTCCTTTACGCAGATTGCATCAAGGTAACGGGTTGTGTTCACTGGTAGATAGGTTTTGTTCCTAGCAATGTTTTCAAGACCTTGAGGCCTTCTCTTTGCAATTTCCAACTGCAATGGGATGTTTAACATGGACACTGGATTTCATTTACTTATGTGCAAATGGTGAATGTCAAGTTTTACATCCCAGGAAATTAGGGGGAAATGTGCTATCATTAGAAACCAATGGTTCTTGTAAAACTGTCTAGCCCTACGCTGAAATTCCAAAGTTGTAACATCGTCTCTATATACCAAATGTTGTGAAAATGTAAAGGTGGCTAACACTGGCCATAGGACGGCTCATTGCCTTTCAGTTGTCAGAAATAAGGGGCTATATGTCATGATTCACCAGTATGGCATAGTGATATGTAAACAGTATTACTTTGTGCACATGTGTAAACATGGATAATGTTTATTACTTAGATACAACCAGGGAAAGGAGGGCACATGAGGAAGATGGCAGGGATTATCATTTTGTTGCTTCCCGGGAACAGATGGAGCGAGATATCCAGAATCATTTATTTATTGAAGCTGGTATATACAATGATAACCTCTATGGCACCAGTGTTACTTCAGTTAAACAGGTGGCAGAGCAGGTCAGTGATCATTTTAAGTAATATAGCTTCTTGTTTCTCAGCCTCACACACCAACCACACTCGTCATTTTTGTTTCACCTTTTCTGTAACACAATTAATCTTGCTCTAGTCCTCATTATCTGTCTACCTGATCTGTCTATCCTCTTACACATCACATTGTTACTGGTATGTTGTGATGGCTGAGTGGACTAAGGAGCCACACTCAAGGGGATGGGGGGGGGGGGGGGGGTCTCATCTCCAGGAAGTGGTTAAGTCACTTCCCAAAGTCGTGGCTGCATTTTTTGATACTATCATTCAGTTCATGGGAGCAGTGTCCTTGGAGACTCCTGGGGGATCTTCGCTGGCGCTAAAGAGTTTTTGCTTTGTGTGATGCTATCGGCAGGCCATTCTGCAGAAAGAGACTGGGCCATGTGAGATAAAACCTGGTGTGGAGAAGTGAATCTTCTCGTCTTTAACCCACACTGCTGCCATTCCATAGGGTATCTAATACATCTGTCCTACAGATACTGACTGTCTTACCAACCCTATCTGTACTACAAATACTGACTGTCCTACCAACCCTATCTGTACTACAGATACTGACTGTCCTACCAACCCTATCTGTACTACAGATACTGACTGTCCTACCAAACCTATCTGTACTACAGATACTGACTGTCCTACCAACCCTATCTGTACTACAGATACTGACTGTCCTACCAACCCTATCTGTACTACAGATACTGACTGTCCTACTGACCCTGACTGTCCTACCGACCCTGTCTGTCCACGCACCTTTCCATATTACGCATGGTCTTGCTCTTGCCCTAACTATCTGATCTGCCAAACACATCTCCTTCGTTGTGTATCTTATGCCTCTCTGCCTACCTTCCAGACAATCTAGATAGAATCTAGCTAAAGCTCAGTGATATTGATTAGGAATGTTCCTCAGTGTTTACATCAGCCGTGCCATTCAGTCTAGCACATGCATTTATCACGTATTCCGAGCTACAAAACTGCACCATCAACTATTGATACCGTAGATATCACCATACATCTGTCCAAACATCATGCATGGACAACTCAACACAGAACATGCAAGATGCTCCACTTTATTAAATCACTACATAGAGACAAACAAAAGTTAGCTGTTCTCATATAATTCTCATATAATTGATAGTTTTTTTTTTGTTTTTTTTTTAAACATAACTACTCTTTCACACCTTAAGGGGCATATAGTGCAAGAATTTATATACAGAAATCAGCACTTGATAGGTAATAGTAGTAGGCCTCTTTCAGTCCTGAAGGACTAGAGAGTTGTGCCGCTGGGGAGGTACCTGACAGCACCGCTGGTGACAATCTCTGTCAGTTTCCGCATCTGTTAGACGGGACAGGTACCGCAGTAAGTGACTGCATTTTATGCCTGTGTCGCCTACCCTCAGTTTGTTGGATCAGATTACGCTTAAAGAGCACCAGCCCGTTTCGTACATCTTTTCTCCAGGAACATCTGTCTGTTGCAACTCTGTCCCACATGTCTGGATCTATGCCAATGGTTTTCATATCTTGTTTACACACATCCCTATATCGCATTTGGGGTCTTCCGGTTGGCCTCTTCCTTGTGGCTAGTTATCCATATAGGAGATCTTTGGGAATACATTTGTCCTCCATTCGAGATACAAGGCCCAGCCACCAGAGGAGGGAGTGCACTGTGGAATTATCCGCTCTTTCAAGCACGTGTTTGTTATGTGGTCTTTCCACGATACGCCCAGGTTACGTCTCCGACATCTCATATGGAAGGAATTCAACTTTATTTCCTGTTGTGAGTACAAGGTCCAGGATTCAGACTCATAGAGTAGTGTGCTAACAACACAAGCTTTATATACTTGAACTTTTGTACGCTCTGTTAGTCTGTTATTCTCCCAAACTCTGT
The DNA here is from genome assembly GCA_963921405.1 of Cepaea hortensis. Classification (NCBI taxonomy): domain Eukaryota; kingdom Metazoa; phylum Mollusca; class Gastropoda; order Stylommatophora; family Helicidae; genus Cepaea; species Cepaea hortensis. The sequence goes on from OY992883.1 coordinate 83,443,352, forward strand.
TGGTCTATTATTCTCCCAAACTGTTTTAGTTAGTCTGGAAAGTGATGTGGCTGCCTTTCCCATGCGTCTGTCAATTTCTGTCTCTAATGAAAGATTATCTGATATTGTCGACCCCAACTGCGCAAACTCATGGACAACCTTCAATTTGTAATTAGAAAATGGGTGATAATGAGACATATACATATATAAGGAGTAACTGGCCAGCATGATTGGATTTATTTGGTTCACAGTAAATGAGGCTGTGGTTTCAATTGTGTGTGCAACATTGTGAGAGTGCACTGTTTATATTCACAATTCAGCTATGTATGTGACTTTTGTCAGTTTGTATTTTCTTGTGTGCCTTTAATCCATGTCCAAATGCTAAAACAGTGTGTCCCTCTTTAGCATTTCCCATGCAAAACACCGCTCTCATCACGGCCCTATGAAAAATCTCTTGGTCTCTTGCCATTTCTCAAGCACCCTTAAGTCCAAGGTGTCTGATTTGTGCTGTGTCCATGTATTTGTGCCTCTCTTCCCTCAACCATGCCTTTCATGCCTGTTCTCCCCAGGCTCCCCCTCACTGTGATATTTAATATGGCCAAAGTATTCCAAAACATGATACTGTTTATGAATGTGTTCACCGTTGTTCAGATCTTTTAGAATGTTAGTATTTGTCTTCTTGGCCCACTATCACTGAAGCTCAAGAGCCCCAATTTTCTGTAGTGACTGCAAAATGGGCCGTGACACACAACAGTATGTTGCCATGGGAAATAGAAATGTTCTCTACGGTATTGCTGTCACTTGTTTGCTGGTGTTGTGCCACAGGTTGCTCATGTTGTTGAACTTGTGTACTACTGTTGCCAGCCTACACCAGACTTCTTGTGAACAGTCCCCATTGGCGTGGTTCAGGAGCCATGATATCGACAGTTTGTGCCATTTTTAGTTTCTTCATGGTTGATTTTGATCTATCGTTGGCATGTGGTTTTGTCCATGGACATTTTTTTTTGTTTTTTTTTTTGTTTTAAGTTCCAACAACAGATTTTGATTTTCACTTTTTCTTGGCAAACAGAATTAACCCTTCTAATCCTTTAGCATTATATGAGGAGGGGAATATATAAATTGATTAAGTGTTAATGGGAGTATATATATATATTGTTGTTGTGATTTTATCTTCTTGAGAGTTGATGTTGTGTATTAGATGTGTTATTGATGTCAATGATGATGCTAATCTGTCCCCAGGGCAAGCATTGTATATTAGATGTCAGTGGAAATGCCATCAAAAGATTGCAGGTTGCTGGCCTGTATCCTATTGCCATATTTATTAAACCAAAGTCTGTGGAGTCCATAATGTGAGTATTCAGTTCTTGTTGTTGTGTATGTTTTGTGTTTGGATTCATGACATTAAGCTTGGGCTAGTATTGATTTCTTTATGCCATTGTAATGTTGCTAATGTACTGGGCTACCAGTATAGTGGTCTGGGTTCAGTCCCCGTTGGAGAGGGGTTTTCTCTGACCATGAGTCGATCTTGCCTTTTAAAATGGGTATCATGCGAGGAAAATAGTTTCCGCACCTCATACTGCCATGAATGTGTGTGCCCTATCACTCTAACAATACCATCATTTCAACAATATTAATGTTCTTCAGTTCCCTGATCAGGAGCAGATATTGTTTATCATGGCTTTCAGTCCTTTTTTGTCTCGTATTTCAATGAATTTGGTATTGCTTATTAAATGCTAATTAAAATATTAAATTTAAGTTTTCCAAAATACATCCTTCTGTCTTCCAGGGCCTCTCCTGCCAACAGTATTGCCACGTGAGGCTAATTTCTCTATTCCACCTATTTTAATAACATCCCACAACTTTCATCTATCTTTTTCTCATATTTGTGATGAGTGATCCAGTAACAACTGCAGCTGACAGTACCTCAGCATTTGTTTTTGTCTTGTGTTCACAATATTCTCAACATTCTTCTCAGAAACTACATCTCCACTTATTTTCCATTAATTGCATGTTCTTTACAGGACATTGCAGTCAACCCCAGCATTTTTTGGCTGTTTATGATTCACTAGGCAAGTTTACATTCAGTAGTTTGTCATTGCTTTTTGAACATCTTCACTGTCCAATTTATTCACCATTTCATTATTTAGTGTCCAACATTCACATCCGTACAGGAGAATAAACCACAGACAACTTCTCTTTTGATATTTGTTTTTCGTGACATTGCTCATTCGGGACCCACACTGAAACATGCAAATATACCTATGGCAGATAGTAAATAGCATGTTCACTTAACCCTATGCTACCTATGTCAAACTTGGACTTTATCCAAATCACACGTACTCAAAATCAACAACTGCGGAATGAGATGCTTGATGTGAGCTGCTATACTTAACTATACCCAATAAGAAATTATGCTATCAGACAGTGGGATCAACACCTTGTGCCACATATATTGACAGGCAGAAGATCAAATGGTTTGGCCATCTTGTTAGAATGCAATACCGTCAACTACCAGCACTGGCGCTACATCAAAGAAGATCTGATACGAGAGCAAGAGGATGCCCAAGAAGAAAATGGATTGACAATGTCAAAGACATTGTACAGCCACATGAAATGACACTATCCAATGCCACCCATCAGGTGCTGGAGCTCCAACTATTTCTACTCATGCTTGATGGCAAAGGTGAAAGTTGGTGTTGATGATGTTGGGGGAGGGGGTCTTTCGGGTCATCTTGCATACATCAATTCATACAGATAAGTCTCATTCCACTTGTACATCCTTGAATTGCCATGATCCTCTATAGCCTTGCTTGATTCTTTAGTCATGATACACTTGCAGTGTTATTCACAACATGTTGCAATATGTCTGCGTGCTACTGGGGCCCCAAGGGGGGGAGTACAGAATAGTAACACTGTAGACCTGCTGAGGATATCATCAAAGGTGACTCAAGAGGGTTGGTCTGAGGTTGGCTATCTCACACTGTAGAAAGACATCATCCAACATTCAACAATGAACTGGCCTCAAAGGGTTATGGGCCGATATTTTACTAGGGATCTCAGGGCTGATTCTTGACGAGACTCCTGTCTATTCCACTTTTCACATAAGGCAATGAGGAGCATTTCGTGTGATATTCACTGGTACAGGAACAGAGCATAATGGGGACAACCCATTGCCGTGAAGTCTGAACCGCGACTAACTAACATCTTAGGGCTGAAGATGATGATGTTACTATTACTTTCTGTGGTGAGTTATTGCTGGTCTCTGGGCCTTTAATAACATCCTCTCCTTAGCACAGCTAAAGCATTAACTTTTAGTCTACACCATTGAGGTCTTGTTAGTGCTGTAACTCATTTATTTGTGATGAAGGCGAGTATCTTTGTTTAACCAGATGCCCTTCTGCATCTTACCCTAGGGAAATGAACAAAAGGATAACAGAAGAGCAAGCCAGGAAAACGTATGAGAGAGCGCTCAAGTTAGAAGCTGAATTTGGAGAGTATTTCACAGGTTTGTAGTAGATAGTTGAGGTAGCTCATTCTTGAAGCATTGTAAACATACTGCAGGGTATTTCACAGGGTAATGTAGTAGCAGATATATTGATCATGTTTATCAAATTTGGAATTTACTGATGATGCCACCATTGATAGATAAGGCCTTGAAAACCAAAACCAACAGTGCCTCAATTATGCCTGTATGTCAGTTCTAAGCGGAGATGGGTGTCAGGATCTTGAACAAAGAATTTTTCAGGATTCCTCTCACTGAGCAGCTTTCCTTTGTGTCCCAGTTGGAGTGACAGCTGAAATTGATCAAATTTTGGCTTCATACTACTTTAACATTTTTGTTTTTAAACGAACATCATAGTAACGAGCCCTAACTGCTGATGTCATCTATTTTTAGATATGATGCGCCGCGACCTAATTAGCAATAAACAATGGCCGCTGATTAATTATTAATTCATTAATTACTCTGTGTATTATTCATGTTAGCTTACAAGTTTTGCAAGATATATATTTTATTATGCGGAGTGATGCTATGGACCCAGCAGATACTTTCCTTTTTTGATAGGATGTGCCATGACCTAATTAGCAATTAAAAATGGCTGCCAATTATTATTTATTAATTACTAATTTACAGCAGTTACGTCTCGCTACCCCAATTGCAATGATATGTGGTTCTAAGTTGTTCATATAATAACAAAAAGTTATAGTAGCAAGAAGCTCAGTGAGCGGGTTCCTGAGTATTTCTTTGATAAGGATCACGACACTCAATATCTCTGCTTAGAATTTACATACAGTTTCATTGAGGTACTGCTGGGTTTGGTTTTTCAAGGCTTATGTGGCTGTTGTGGTACTCGTTAGTAAATACCCAATTTGAAAAACACTATCAAGGTAATGCAACATAACATTAAACAATTTAATCTTCAAAAATGATTGATTAGGCATGTTGTCGCCATGAAAATTAATTTTCTGAGTATGACGGAGTCCATGTAGAAAATTGTCTCCAACAGACACTACCATTGACGGGCAACAGTATTTTCTTATTTACAGTTAATTGTAAAATAAATTGTACTGCCAGTGTGTGCGTGATAGTCTCAGACGGGTCATAAACGAGTGAGATTGTCTCAAAAGGGCCATAGACGGATATGAAAACTGACTACAAGAATGTGTCCCGTCATGTTAAATGATAAAAAAAACAGTAAACGTATACAGTTAAATTATTAATAATCTTTAAACTTGTATTCTCTTTAACTTTAGTAGTTAAAATTGCACGTTTTGAGTGTAAAGCGTATACATGACTTAGTCCAATTGGAATGTACACCACCACCATTTTGTATTTCCATTTGCAAAGATGAAACATCATCTCTGCAGAAATATTTTTTTTTTCCTACCACAAATTGAAGATAATTGGCGATAAAACTCCAGATATATGAAAAAATTGGTGCAGAATTTGAAAATCCATTTAAAATTGTGTTAAAATTAATTAAGCAAGCTCTAGAAAATAAAATTACTTATTGTATGCCAAATAATTGAATTTATTTAAAAGACAAGATAATTTCAACTAATCACTATGCACAGATTGTTAGGCTGGCCTATTCTGTAGAAACTAAAATAGAGTTTGTCATTGTCACATGATATTTGAATGAATTGATGATGTCGGAAGCATGCAGGGTCGTTTCATAGCCATATTTGGGGACTCAATGGATCCTTCTCCGCAGGCGTGGACTATTATTTCCGGTTTTGACCTAAGTAAACCACCTAGTAGTAGTAGTATATAGTTCAGGTAGTTCATTCTTGACTCACTGTAAACATACTGGAGATATTTCACAGGATAATTTAGTAGTTTATATTTGAGGTAGCTCATTCTTGACTCACTGTAAACATACTGGAGATATTTCACAGGATAATTTAGTAGTTTATATTTGAGGTAGCTCATTCTTGACACAGTTATTACATATTCTTCACTTCTTGTGTCTTGTATATTATTCTTATCTTCTAGATTGTCTCCTTCGTTTCTTTATGTTTTGTTTTTTAGTCTTCATTTCTTTATGGCTCATATATTATCTTTAATTTTTGTGTGTCTTGTATGTTATCTTTTGTTCTTTCTAGATTGTCTCATATGTTAACCTTTGTTTCTTTATGGTTTGTTTATTATTCTTAATTTCTTTACGTCTCTTATATTATCTTTAATTTTTGTGTGTCTTGTATGGTTATCTATCTATTATTCTTTCTAGCGCCTGTGTCTTTCCCTCGCTTCTTGATTCGCTATAATCTTTCTAGTTCTCTCCTTAAACTCTTATCTTTTATTCTCATCTAGTTCTACCTTTATGAACAGACAGATATTTCATGTTTTCTCATCTGCTTCTGCTTTTATGAACAGCTAGAAATGTCATGTATTTTCATCCATGATCTGTTTTTATGAACAGCTAGAAATTTCATATATTCTTATCTGGGTCTGCCTTCATGAATCACTAGATATTTCCTACATTTATTACTACTACTTGTGCCTTCATGAATCGCTAGATATTTCCTACGTTTATTACTACTACTTGTGCCTTCATGAATCGCTAGATATTTCCTATGTTTATTACTACTACTTGTGCCTTCATGAATCACTAGATATTTCCAACGTTTATTACTACTACTTGTGCCTTCATGAATCACTAGATATTTCCTACGTTTATTACTACTACTTGTGCCTTCATGAATCACTAGTTATTTCCTACGTTTATTACTACTACTTGTGCCTTCATGAATCACTAGATATTTCCTACGTTTATTACTACTACTTGTGCCTTCATGAACAGCTAGATGTATATATGTATATATATATATTCTTGACTACTTCTGCCTTATTGAATAGCTAGGTGTGTGATGCTCATGTCTTTATTCCTCTAACAGCTGTCGTTCAGGGAGACACCCCAGAAGAGATCTACTCAAAGATCAAGGAAGTCATCAGCGACCAGTCAGGTCCTCACATTTGGGTTCCAGCCAAAGACAAGCTCTGAGACCACATCCCACCTCCCCTTCTCATCCTATCATCATCACCTCGTTATAATTTCCGCTAGGTCATTGTTGTACATTTTGTGTACTCATCCATGATTATCACGTTTCATCAGCGTGTATATTATTCATTATATACACATATATACAAGTCATTGACATATTAAATTGTACATTATTTTATAAATACTGTCATTACTTCAATTACCAATTATTTTACCATGTGTACATGTAACTATCCATGTGTGTTTTATACCTTGTCCATACATTCTGCTCTTTTAGTGATGATATCATTGTACAAATGAACTGGCAGTGTTTGGTAATTTAAATGTTTGTTATTGTGTTGTATGCTGCAACTTAGAGTATATATAGCAAGGTTAGAAGCTTGAGTAGATGGAGCTTGTGGGGTGGCAGTCGGAGAATGGTAATGTCAGTGAAGAGGTGACGTAGTGTCACAGAGTGAATGACTTGTTATAGTTTTTTGCTTTGATATAACAATGTATATGCAGAAACTAGCAATTTGATCAAATGATGATGTAAACTTATATATAAATATATGCATTCTGGATTAAAACAGATCATGACATCTTAACACAATATTGAAGTGGTCCTGTAAAACTGCTTGAAAGAAACTGCTGTAGCCATATTGCACTGATGTATTGACACTGTCATTCTCCATGGAGTAACACTACTGGACACCTGCCAGTCCTGCTAACAGTTGGTACAGCCAATTTGTACTTGGCCTTTAAAACATTCGCACCAGGTGTAAATCCTGCCCTTCCGTCTCCCACTGACTAAGTCAGTGTTTAGATACAAATCTGAGGTGCTGGCCTCAGTAGTGTTCATATCTCAGCCTGAGAACTGGTGGCTGACTGTCCTGGGGCCACGTCATCACTGGACATGTTAATCAAAATACCGGCTCACTTCAGCTGTTCTGCTCAACGGTTGTGTTGTGAGAAGATGATAGTGTTATGTAGTCAGATGCTTGGTGTAACTGGTGAGTCAGATGCTTGGTGTAATTGAGGAGTCATTTGCTTGGTGTAACTGATGATTCAGATGCTTGGTGTAACTGGTGAGCCAGACTTTCATTTAACCTGAGAGCCAGAGCCTTGATGTAACTGGTGAGTCAGATGCTTGGTGTAACTGGTGAGCCAGACTTTCATTTAACCTGAGAGTCAGATGCTTGATGTAACTGGTGAGTCAGATGCTTGATGTAACTGGTGAGTCAGATGCTTGGTGTAACTGAGGAGTCCAATATTCATTGTACATGAGTCAGATACTTGGTGTAACTAGTGGATCAAATACTTCATGTAACGGGTGAGTCAAATATTCATTTAACCTGAGAGTGGGATGCGTGATGTAACTGGTGAGTGAGATACTTTGTGAATCAGATACTTGATGTAACTGGTGAGTCAGATACTAGATGTAACTGGTGAGTCAAACATTCATTTAACCTGAGAGTCGAATGTGACTAGTGAGTCATACGTTTAGTGTAACAATAAGTCAGATATTTCAGATCCTTGATGTAACTGGGAAGTCAGATCCTTGATGTAACTGGGAAGTCAAATATTGATGTATCTAGTGAATCAGATACTTGTTGCAGGGAAATATTTTTAGAAACACGACATTGAGATGTGTTTTTTGTATTTTAACTGTATCAGGTATGCTGGTGTGAAGTGACATCCTCAAGTATAGGTGAACTAATCTGAAAATAAATTGACCCGATCAGTTTTTAGCGAACCAACTTCTAGTGTGTATGTGTGAACTAACTGCCTCAATTGTGAGTGACAGGAAACATCCTGGGTACCGCAGTGCTGTGTGTTTATATTCACGTTATTATTACTTCCATTTGTGGGATGAATTTATCCTAGTAGTGTGTGCCTCTTACCCTCAGTGTGAATTAGTCTTGTTCAACAGCAGTTTTCTTTCTACGTTTTATTTACCTCATACATTTTTAACATATTTTTAAAAGGGTAAAGTTGGGTCAGTGATCATTTCTCAAGCCTTGAAGTACATTAAATACATGGTGCTGGTCCCATTTTTTGTTGTGGACCAGGCAGCACTCAAAGGGTTGTGTGGCCAGTATCACACAGGCTGCCTTATTTCCTGGTGTCCATTTTGGGCTGGGTAGACATAGAACCCAACTTCTTTTTGTGTGTGTGCGTGTGACTCGCCTAGATGGGAATTTGAACATGTGACCACCGGGCGTCATTTAGGTATGGTAGCCCCTGTGCCACTTAAGCTCTCTTTTAGCTAGCTGCTGACTGGGTAATACTTCATTATTGGAGTTTGTGAATTATGGTTATGGAATGAATTGTGTTAAAGGCTGAAGTCAAACTACTTTGGTTAACTGTTAGTGCCTGTTAGAAAATCTTACATCTGTCATCTATGCCGCTTAGAATATCTTATGTTTGGGAGATGTGTCAATTAGAATGTCTTCTGGTTTAAAAGGTCTGTATGAGAATAATTTACGCCTGTCAGTGTCATTTAGAATATCTTGAGTGTCTGAATGAGAACAATTGACAGCTGTAGGTGGCATTTAGACAATCTTGACATTCATTTGTGTCATATAGAATAAATGTCATCTTTGTCAGTTGTTGGTGTCATTTTTAATCACCAACAGTTGTCTGTGTCATTTTGAATATCTGACAATTGTCTGTATCATTTAGGATACCTGACAATTGTCTGTATCATTTAGGATACCTGACATTTGTCTGTTTCATTTAGAATATCCAACTACAGTCTATGCCGTTTAGAATATCTAACAGTTGTTAGCTTGTACACATATTAGGTATCGTAAGTAAATATAGACACAATATCATGTTATAATGATATAGAATTTGTCTTATGTTTGAGATTGAACAATGTTAGAACTGAATGGTTCATCTCTCACCTCATAGAATTAGTGTTGAAAATGTGTGTTTAGTCATCACAAACACCAACCATTATAAACCACAGCTCCTACAACCACTATCATGAAGTGGTTAGCAGACCTTGTGAATTGTAACACAGCTCCATTGGCTTCTGTAGGCTTGTCTGCCCTAGCTTAGAACTACAAGCAGTCCATGTGACATAGTTGAGATGATAGGCAGAAGAAGTTGAGAATAGAAATATGGCACTGTTTTATCACAGATCTTAATGAGGAACGATGATGTTGCCTTATTGTAATGTTTGTATTGTACACACAGACGCTCAGTTTTATTCACAACTCAAGCACATCAAACATTTGATACATTTATTTTAAAATAGCTTGGTGGGTCTTTATGAGCTTACTGTGTGTGAGCCATAGTTTCAAAATCCAAACTAAATATTTCTAAGTTTTATCTTTTGTCTCTCTCTGCCCTCTTGTATCTATGTTTTTATTTTGGGCCCTTTTAACATACCTTAAGTTGCGTTGGGTATATGGTGTTAGCCTGTATTTTTATTGGCCAATAGCACTCGAGGAGTGATGTGATCAGTATCACATTGGGAGCCCAACTCCATTTTATTTTTAAACATCCTTGCCTCAGTGGAGATTCAAACACAAGGCCTCTGGGCTGGCAGGCAGGCTGGCTGGGCTACCTCAACTCCTGACACTACATGTAGGGTTTCATTTTATGCCAGTCTAGTGTTGGGAGGTGGTACAATTGTGCTGTTTCAGTGCTGTGCTACCATGTCTGAACTTACGTCTTTGATGATGTTAGGTGATTTGACATGTTACTGGGCGTGCTGTACGTTAATGTCCATTACTCGATTACTTATTACTGAATGTGTAGTAACTGTTGTCATGAAAGCAGACTTGATTGCATGTTATTTGGCGTGCTGTACGTTAATGTCCATGACTCAATTACTTATTAGTGAGTGTGTAGTAACTGCTGTCATGGAAGATCTCAGACTTGATTGCATGTTATTGGGCGTGCTGTACGTTAATGTCCATGACTCAGTTACTTATTACTGAGTGTGTAGTAACTGTTGTCATGGAAGATCTCAGACTTGATTGCATGTAATTGGGCGTGCTGTGCGTTAATGTCCATGACTCAATTACTTATTACTGAATGTGTAGCACCTGTTGTCATGGAAGATCTCAGACTTGATTGCTGGCTGTTGTATGTGCTGTAGTTGTGATGATCAACCCATGGCTTGAATACTTGCTGTTGGGTGTGCTGTAGTTATTGTAATGATGAGCCAGTGGCTTGACTATTTGCTGTTGGGTATGTTGTTGTTGTAATAACAAGTCCATGACTGAATTAATTTATGTGGGATGTGCTGTAGATTTGATGAAAGATGTCATGTGTGTTCCCTTGGCCATCACAGATGCTCATATAATCATGTCCTGTACATTGCAAACCAAACTGGCACATACATGGTCAGGAAATCCACCTCTGGATATATTTACTGCTGTATATTCATCTTTTAGATGCTGACAGATTCTGTGTCATAATAGATACCAGTTCTGATATTTTGTATGCATTTCTTATATTTTCCATCAGACACTTTAAAAAAAATATCAGAAAGTTGTTTCAGAAGTGTACATTGTTTTGTTAAAACTAGTTCTCTGTTTTATTTCTTCCTGGGCATTCAGAATTGCATGTTACACTTAGAGAAAGTTAAGTCAGTTCTGGTTGGTCAGAGTGATTAATTCTGATTGGTCAAAACTTAAGACATTCTTATTGGTTAGAATTAGAACAACTTAGTTTTAGGTCAATTCTAACTGGTCAGAGTTAGATAAGCTTTGATGACATCAGTAGCCAATTTAGAGCTATAGAATTCTGATGTTCCAGGAAAATGCAGGTACAATAAAAAAAAAAATTGTTCATATAAACAAGACGAGTTTGTTACTGTTGAGGCATATACTTTTTGTGGTTCTGTAGCTGGTGTTTATGCCTAGAGTTGCCTGCTCTTTTAGTGTAATCATTTGGGGACTGCGCTGCTAATGTCAGGAGCACCGTCAGTTGAAGGTCCAATGACTGCACTCATCATCTCCAAGAGAGGGAGACAACCGTTACTCTGTGTATTCAGACCTACAAAACATGATGGCCTAAACACATCTTAAAGCAGTTTCCTCCTTGGGGACTTTTTCACGAAAGAAGAACTAGAAGACGAGGAACAAATTTATGTCTTTGCCCTACCTCCACCTATTTTATTAAAAATGGTTTTCCTGTAAATGAGCCGGTGTTCCTGTGTAATAGTCAAACAAGTTTTCAGATAATATCAAATATAGAGAAGTGTCCTGTGCTGGTTTATGCTCAGATTTTAGGAACATTCCCTGGCTTTTTCCTTGTTCCTGTTTCAAGTGCAGTACACCACCCAGACTTATGCACCACAGTAGTCAGTGTAGACAGATTTCATGCAAGGTAGCGGTGCTGTCTAACTGGGGGTATGTTTTCTTTCCTAACAGTCTTGCTAGAGCAGTGTCTAGGCCTACTCTGTGCGATCTCTTGCTGCCATGGAATTTTGTATTTATACACTGGTACTCCTCCTTCCTCTCTCTCTCTCTCTCTCTCTCTCTCTCTCTCTCTCTCTCTCTCTCTCTCTCTCTCTCTCTCTCTCTCTCTCTTCCCCCCACCCCCTGTGTCCTGTATGAGAAGACTAGATGACAAAGAGATGAGGGTAAACGTGATATTATCAGACAACAATGGTTTTTGTAAAAATTGCCAGCTCTGTCTTTGGTTTTGAACCCAGCACATTCTGAGGCAGATACTGCAACTTCTCAGCCATCATGCACCAGGCAAGAGTTCCATTCCCTGGCACTACTGGCTGAAAGTAAGTCAATAAGTCAACTTGCAACTGATGCCTTTCTTAGTGATGAGCAAGCAAAACACAGTAGCAGATGCTCATGAATGGAACGAATGCCTTTCTTAGTGATGAGTAAGCAAGACACAGTAGCAGATGCTCATGAATGGAACTAATGCCTTTCTTAGTGATGAGTAAGCAAGACACAGTAGCAGATGCTCATGAATGGAACGAATGCCTTTCTTAGTGATGAGTAAGCAAGACACAGTAGCAGATGCTCATGAATGGAACGAATGCCTTTCTTAGTGATGAGTAAGCAAGACACAGTAGCAGATGCTCATGAATGAAACTAATGCCTTTCTTAGTGATGAGTAAGCAAGACACAGTAACAGATACTCATGAATGGAACTAATGCCTTTCTTAGTGATGAGTAAGCAAAACACAGTAACAGATTCTCATGAATGGAACTAAAGCCTTTCTTAATGATGAGTAAGCAAGACACAGTAACATATACTCATGAATGGAATGAATGCCTTTCTTAGTGATGAGTAAGCAAGACACAGTAACAGATGCTCTTGAATGGAACGAATGCCTTTCTTAATGATGAGTAAGAAAGACACAGTAATAGTACTTCTAAGTGTTCAGGTTATTTCATTCATTCACTAGCATATCCTTTGCAGAACCTCGCTCCCATAACAACCTTCTGGAAAACCTCTCGATCATAAGTAAGATGTCGGTTCCTAAATCAATCAATCATAAGTAAGATGGGGTCCGATACACCCATATGGAGATCAGGCGCCGCATCCAGCACCCATCTTCTCTTTGGCCTTCCTCCTCTCTTCCCGGGCAAATACCTCTCCATTATTGTTCTCTCCAAACTTTCGTGACGTTTCAAGTGACCAAAATATTTCAATTTTCTTTGTTTTATCATCTTTAATAGCCAGCCATCTTCAATATTCAGCTCTTGAAGTGTGGATGCATTTGTTCTTTTCTTTATCCAAGATATTCTTAGAACTCGTCTATAACATGTATTCAGGTATTTTGGTCAGCCTATATTTGCACCCAACAATGATTGCTCTCTCCTCTGCTATTTAATATCTACATGGACAGAATATCGATGAGAGTATTCCTGAAACAGGATGGAAACGCGAGGGGGGGGGGGGGGAATGGACAGAATATCCTGGTCCTCCAGGTTGGGGTTTGAAGCGTGGGGTTAACATCCCCCACCTTTGTAAAAACCTTTCTTTGTTACGAAACAAATACATGAGCCTCGATATCGGACTGACTTATCTGGACAACGACCTTGGAACGCTAAAGGACTTTTGAGATTTGGAACATGGAATGTACGGACACTATATCGAGCTGGAGCGGCCGAAGAACTAACCCGGGAGCTGGTTGAATATCAAATGGATATAACAGCAATTCAAGAAATAAGGTGGCCAGGAGAGGGTACTTTAGAGCAAAATGGAATGATTATAATATATGGAGGAAATACCCAAAATAAACATGAATTAGGAACAGGATTTGTCATCAAAAAAGAGTTATGGGGGAACGTTTTAAACTTTAAAGCTTTTAATGACAGGATTAGTAAATTACGAATAAAAGGTAAATGGAAAAATATAACGATGATTAATGTACATGCACCTACTGAAGAGAAAGAAGATGATATTAAAGAAGGCTTTTATAATGATCTGGAAGATGTCGTAGAAGAAACCCCCAAACAGGACATCCTGATTGTGCTGGGAGACTTCAATGCAAAAATAGGTAGAGAGCAAACTAATAAAAAAAAAAGTGGCCGGTATGGAAAGCCTACATACAACTTCAAATGATAATGGATGGAGAGTCATCAACCTAGCAGAAGCCAATGGACTGCAGATTAGCAGTACCAGACTACAAAGAAAGGATATACACAAACAAACTTGGAAATCATGTGACAAGAGAACCTATAATCAAATAGATCACATTTTAATTAACAACAGAAATGCATCAAACATACAACAAGTCAGAAGTTATAGAGAAGCTGAGTGCCACAGTGACCACTTCCTCGTTGGAGCAAAATTTAAAATAAAACTTAAGAGAGCTTTCTATACTAAATTACAAAGATTACACCCAACATATAACAGAGAAAAACTACAAGACATTACAGTCAAAGAGAAATTTACAGATTAAATAAAATGTAAACTTGAAACTCTGCAAAACCCTTCGGAGGAAAGCGTTGACCAAACTTGGTTGAACATCAAGAATACAATTCAATCTACTGCAGAAGAATGTCTCGGTGTGTTAATCACGCATAGAAAGAACAGATGGTTCAATCAAAAATGTGAAGAAGCAGTCATTAGGAATAAGAATGCCAGACATGTATGGTTAAATGACATCAATAACATCCAAAAGGAAGAGCATTATAGAAATGAATGTAAAGAGGCTACAAAAATAGTCACAGCAGAAGCGAGAATATATGAGTAATATAATCAAAGATATGGAAACTAATCACCAGAAAATTTTTTAAAGAACTGAAGTCAATGAAACGAGGGCACCAACAAAACACATATGGTTTAAAAGACAAAAATGGGAATATGATAAATACCAATGAGGAAATGTGCAACACATGGAAAGAATATTTTATTGAATTACTAAATTGTGAAGCTCCAAGTAACATTTTCCCACAGGAAGAGGTTCTAACATGCGAACCACAAATTGAAGAACCTACATTTGAAGAAATCCTATATGTAATCACACGACTTAAAAACAATAAGGCAACTGGGACTGATGGAATTGCTGCTGAATTTATAAAGGCAGGTGGCCATGCATTACATCTAAAGGTATACGAACTAATAATAAAATTCTGGAGGACAGAAGAATTACCCCATGACTGGAAAGAGTCATTATTGATACCTATCTTTAAGAAAGGAGACAAGTTCCAATGTGGAAATTATAGAGGAATATCACTACTGTCCACAAGCTATAAGATACTATCCGCAGTATTACTAAATAGACTAAAACCATATTCAGAAGACATATTAGGTGACTACCAGGCGGGTTTTAGACAAAACAGATCAACAATAGATCAGATATTTATCTTACGACAAATAGCCGAGAAACATTGGGAATATAAAAGAGATCTCCATAACATTTTTGTGGATTTTAAAAAGGCTAAAAATTATGTCAAGATCGCGTTAATACAAGAACCGATTACTTGATATTGTTTCCCCTTCCAAACTGTACAGTTTTGTACTTCTCGCCCTTCTGAAATTCATTTTATAACGTAATTAAACCCGCAAATCACGCTTTATGTAGACGTCTAGACTTGTTCTAGTATGTGTAATTAAATTTAGCTTCCATTTTTATGTATACTGTGTTGGGGGGGGGGGATTAAAGAGAGGAAATGCAAAGGGGGGGGGGGGGGGATGACGTTCTGAAAATATGGTAAAGGGGTGCACGGGCCAAAACAGGTTTAGAACCACTGTGCTGAGAGTTGGGCATCAGAAGACGCGAGAGCTCAGGCACAGAAACAACTGGGTTTAGTTTAGTCGTTGGTTCAACATCACGGCACACGGGTGTAACCCATAAGTGTTCTGTTCTACTCTCAAGCCTGAGTCTGGAGAATCTCAGCTCAGTGCACGAACTCCGTAGCACCGGCAATGATCCTGAATACTTTAGGTAGATTTTTAACTCAAAATTTTGCCCCGGCAGCGCCGTTAGGCTACTCTTTTTTGATTTCCAAATGCTAAGGGGAAAAAAATCTCGGTCCTCACCGGGGCTTGAACCCGGGACTTCCAGCACTCGAGGCGGACACCATACCTCGAGACCACTCGGTGAAGCAGCTGAAAAGGCCTCGTGCTGGCTATGGAACAACTGGAACTTTGAGTGGGACAATATGGTTAACGTTTTTGACTGTAACTAACTGCATGGCAAATAACATCGGAACCAATCTCTCAATTAAGATCTAGAACAGGGGTGGCCAAACTTTTCAGCAGGCGGGCCAAATTTCAGAAATAGTATTTCCTGCCGGTGACTATGTATTAACGTCATTTTGCGTCTAATTTTTTTTGTTAATTAAAGTATAAAAGCAAGCGTGCTACAGCTTCGACTACATCGTCGCTTCCCAGTAGGTGAGATCGTGGTCAAACGCTTGCCTGGTTTAATGTAAAAACACAATTTAAAAAAAAAAAACAATAAATACGTATATATTTTTATTTTGAAGAAACTAAAACAACAGAGAATCAAACATATTTATTAGACAATTTAAAAATACTTAAAAGTGAAACTTCTGACTTTGTTTTGCAGAACTAAGTGCATCAAAATTGATCTCGACTGATGTCGCTACACGCAAACAGTTTTCCAAATGAACATCAGTAATTCGTGTTCTCACTTGTGATTTGATGTGTTTCATGCGACTAAAAAGCTGTTCACACGCGTAAGGTTTCCAAATAGCGAAACCATCGACAGAGCATGTTTGTAAAACGCAGAATATTGATCCTTGTCCACATACACTTTATAAAACTCTTCCAAACCAAACTGATGGAACTTCTCCTTTAACTGTGTATCACAACACATTTCATAATGTTCCATTTGTAATCTTCCTGGTAATAATAAATAAATTGATGTCTACCGCGAATGGCGTTGCAAATGCACAAAAAAGCACATGTTTTTTTGGTTTTTTTAAATCCTGAAATCGGTTTTCAAATTCGAGGTTTAAGTCAGATATCAAAGAAGCATATTTATCCGTCGCCTCCTGTGTGACGTCTGGTTGTAATGAAAATGTAGGAAAGTGAGTAAAGTTTTTGTCCTCAACTGTTCGCAAAGACCAAGTTTCATTTGAAATGCAGAAATATGATCGATCATACATCTTATTAATTAATTGATCTTTCCCTTGTATAAGAGTATTAACGTCATTTAGGTAGCTAGTTATATCGACCATAACTGCAAAGTCACAAACCCACTCGTTGTCTTCAAAGTCTGGGATACTTTTTTACTTGTTTGCAAAAAAACATGATTGTATTTCTTGCTGCAAATCAAACACACTTTTCAACAATTTGGCATAGGTCAGCCATCTTATTTCTGCATAAAATGTAACGTCATTATAATGAGTCCAAAGACATTAGAAATTCTTGGAACTGACGGTGATTCAACCCGTTCGATTTAACGAAGATCACAATTTTTACGTCCACTTTCATGACATGGTCCATGTTGAGGGACTTCGAACATAAATTCTCCTGATAAATAATGCAATGAAAATTTAGCATTGAAGTAGGCCCTATTACCGACTTTGGAGGCCTCATTTTCAAGCACTTTTACTAAACCTTCGTGTTTCCCAACCATTGCTGGAACACCATCCGTTGTTAAGCCCGATACGTTGTTAAGTTGTAACGAAAAGCGATTCAATGTCGATGTAACTGCCTCTAACAAATCTCGTGACTTAGTAGTGTCCTTAAATGGATTCAGTGCCGCTAATTCTTCTGTCTTTTTTAAAATGACACCAACACCCCTGATAAATATTGCCTGCTTGGCAGTATCTGCCATATCTGTGCTTTCATCCAATGCTAGAGCATAAAATATAAAAGTGGATGCTCGACTTTTCAAATTATCTTCAATATGTTTTCCAATGTCGTTCACACGACTTGTAATAGTCTGACGAGAGAAACTTATTTTTGAAAAATCCTTCTTCTTTTCTTGACACAAAACTTTATCGACGCTGTCCAAACATTCCTTATCCATTTCACCATCTGAACATGGCTTAGATTTTGTTTTTGGTGCTAGTATCATGGCTACTGCATAACTAGCTTTTACATAGCATGTTGACTCTAAACCCACGGGGGGACTGCGTGGTTTCGAGGTATGGTGTCCGCCTCGAGAGCTTGAGGTCCCGGGTTCAAGCCCCGGTGAAGACCGGGACCTTTTCACGTGGACTTCTAGTAATAAAATTTCCCCTGGTCTCTGGGTAGTGGGATCGGACGCCCGTGTGTATTGTTGCGCATGTAAACAATCCCTTGGCAGTTGGAAATCGAAAAAGAGTAGCCTAACGGCGCTGCCCGGGCAAAATTTCGAGTTAAAAATCTACCCAAAGTATTTCAGGATCCTCGCCGGTGCTACTGAGTTCGTGCACTTAGGTGAGTTTCTCTAAACTCAGGTTTGAGTTAGGAGGAGAATGGGGCACTTATGGGTTACACCCGTGTGCCGTGATGTTGATCCATCGACTAAACTAAACTCTACTAAACTAGACTCTGAACCCGCTCTAGTAAATATCTTTTGTTGTGCAGACATTTTTTTTAAATGTCATTTGCTCGGTCTTGTCAAAATTGCCCTTTGTACTTATCAAACTTTTTTTTGCATGTTTAGTCTCGTAGTGCCGTTTGATGTTATGCTCTTTCAAAACAGAAACAGATTCGTTGCATATCAAGCATATTGGCTTTTTTTTTTTTATTACCACGAAAAAAATAGTTTATTGTCCACCTGTCTTGAAAACTTCTTAATTCTTCTTTGATTCTACTCTTCTTTGGTTCAACGTCTTTACTAGTTGACGCCATGGTAGGTCATAGTTTGTAACTGAAAAAAAAATTAAACACTACGGGTAATACTAATTAATAATAATTAATTAATTTAAATTACATAAATAAAACGTTTCACGGTTTAATTATCTATAGAATCGACATGGTAGACAGGATACGTGGTTAAAATTGTTTGAACTCTTCTTATAAATATGATAAATATGTATTTTAACGTAGATCTCAAAATCTCTCCAGACGCTGTGGCGATAATAGAACGAAACTAGAGAATAACACGGAACTTTGTCAAGCTGAACTGAAAGTAGTTATGAATATGAGCCCGATAGCGTTGCGAGCTTCCCGAAGAAGCCGAAAACCACAGAACATATATATCAGAAGTTGAAGTCTCATATTAAATTTTATCAACACCTAGCGTCGGACAAAAAAAAATAAGTAACCTTGAATGTCAAATAGCGAGGTATTTAAAATAGCTCAAAACCAATGAATTTTTCCAAAAATGCAAGATATTTCAAATTTCTCTTAGCTATAATTTTAAAATATATGATACGGACGACTCATGGTGTAACGTTCTTTTGGTGATATGTACAATAAATTTAACATTTATGTTCATTTGACCTAGCTCCGCGGGCCGCAACATGACTACCTGCGGGCCGCATGCGGCCCGCGGACCTTGTGTTGGCCACCCCTGATCTAGAACTTGTACTGCCTCGTGTCGACTCTATAACCTTCCCTCTGAGCGAGGGCAGTGCAGCTGAGATCGGGACTGTTATACGCCATACGGTAGCAGTCGACAAGTCACATAAGTGTCGGCCGAAGTCCAAGCTCCATGCCATGGAAGAGCCGTCTTCCCAGAGAGCGGTACCATAAACGAGGTACGAAGAAGAAACATGATAACAAAGACGAACGTCGATGCATAGCGAGCGTCGGCGCCGAGGCGACAAAGGCAATGGCCAGGGAAGACGTTGGCTTCCCTGGGCCACAGGTGCTAGAATTTGTGTGAGGGCTCCAAGCACCGGGTGCACAAGGCTCTCCTCCCCGAGGGATGGGTGGATTGGGAGCAGACATTTCGCAGGTATGGAACAAGGCAAGACGACGCAAAGACCGAACGTCTCAATCGCACAGCAGAGGAAAGACACCCGGAGTCATGAACCGGACTGGCCTGCCCCCAAAGAGTGTCAAAAAGGTACAGAGCCGGACAGTCTGGGAATGTGGGACGCTTCTATCAGAACACCCCTTTTGTGCTTGCTCCACGGCGGAGTTGTTACCACTCACTATAGTTTCCGATCTGAAGCGGCCTGTTGTGCTTGCCCCAAGGCGGAGGTTTTACCACTCACTATAGTTTTCGTGGCGAAGAATTTACGGGAGTGATTCGTAATCCCGTATACCCGGGTTCGAAACACAGCGGTGCTGGTTTATTTTATTGAAAAAAAGGTATACTTGCCGGTCGTTCAGAAAGCAATGGTAAATTGCTGAACGTAAAACTTGCCCAGGAATCACGAACAGCCAAGAGGCTTGGGTTGACGTCCTGTGAAGGACATGCTACCATTTTTTTTTAAAAATAGTTTAATACAGTGGTTTCTCAACCGGTGGGGAATTCCCCCCCCCCACCCCCAGGGAGGAATTTTAGGGTTTCCGGGGGGGGGGGGGGGGTTAAGATTATTTCAAGATCGCGTTAATACAAGAACCGATTACTTGATATTGTTTTTCTCTTCATACTGTACAGTTCTGAACATCTCACACCCTTCTAAAATTCAATTTATAAAGTAAGTAGACCCACAAATCATGTTTTATGTGACTTGTTTTAGTATGTACTATTAAATTTAGCTTCCATTATTACGTATACTGTGTAGGGGTGGGAGCAGGATTTTTAGGTAGGAAATATGAAAGGAGGGAATGACGTTCTGAAAATATGGTGAAAGGCGGGGGGGGGGGGGGGGGACTCGGGCCAAATTTTCAGGTAGGAAATATGAAAAGGGGGGTGGGGGATGACGTTCTGAAAATATGGTGAAGGGGGACACGAGCCAAAAAAGGTTGAGAACCACTGACTTAATGTATCAGAATTCTTCTATACGTATATTATGAAATCTGTATCGGCCTCTCTTGGGCAACTGGCACAAAACATAGTTAATTTCTACAAGTTGCTGAAAATATAAGTAATTCTAAAACGCAGTTATACAGAAAAGTCCAAAAACAAATCACCGGGTCAAGATGGAATAACCATAGAAGCTATTCAGGCCTGTGGGAAAACGGGAGTTAAATGGCTAACAAGACTTTTTAATATAGCATGGGAAGAAAGAAAAGTCCCAGATGATTGGCAACAGGCAATATTAGTACCAATATGGAAAAAGAAAGGCAATATGAGAGAGTGTGAAACATACAGAGGTATATCACTCCTGAGCCATATAAGGAAAATGTTCGCAAAACTATTGGAACAAAGAGCTAGACCCATAGTTGAACAACAGTTAAGCAAAGTACAATTCGGTTTTCGGAAAGGTAAAAGTTGCACGATTGCACTATTTACACTTACACAAATATGTGGGGGGGGGGGGGAACCATCGAATATAGTAACCAGCAGCATAATGTGTTTGTAGATCGGTAGAGTAGACAGCAACAAATTATGGACCATCCTTGAAGACAACGGAATACAAGGGCAACTGCTAGAAAACATCATAGCCATGTACCACTCGAGCCGAAGTGCAGTAAGAACACAAGAAGGTATATCAGATATGTTCACGGTACATACAGGAGTGAGACTGGGATGTGTGCTCTTTCCTCTGGTTTTTAATAGCTACATGGACAGAATATCCAAAGAAGCTGTTCAGATGAAACAACTGATCCACAGGAAATAAATGAACTTCTATTTGCAGAAGATCAGTGCCGGTTTTATAGCGACGAGAGCAGACTGCAAAATCATATTAATAATCTGAGTTCAACATGCAGCAGATACAATATGAGTATAAATACAGCCAAATCCGAAGTAATGCAAGTTAGCAGATCCCCTGGTATCGAAATCAGTCAAAAAGCTAGTGTACTTACATATAAACTATCACCCTTACAGAAACATCCAAATATACACATGTACTTTTGGGGTTGGAACTCTTCGCTGGCTTCTGAGGATAGGGGCGGAGCGCTTATGGGAATGCCCCGAATGCTGCGATGTCGATTCTTAAATCAATCAATTAATCAAACCAAATATACACATGTCCGCAAAACGACAGATAATAAACAGCATATTCACACCAACCCAATGCTACCAATCTCAAACTTGGACTTTATCCAAATCACACTTTCTCAAAATCAACACCTGCGAGATGAGATGCCTGAGGAGAGCTGCCAACTTAACAATCGGAGACCGAGTAAGAAATGCTGTTATTAGACAGACAGTGGGATCAACACCTTGTGCCACATTTATTGAAAGACAGAAGATCAAGTAGTTTGGCCATGTTGTTAGAATGCAACACCATCAACTACCATCACTGGTGCTACATCATAAGATCATCTGGGACGAGAGCAAGAGGATGCCCAAGACGAAAATGGATTGACGACCTCAAAGACATTGTACAATCACACGGAATGACACTATCCAGTGCCTTCCATCGGGCGATGAAGCGCAAATTATTCCTCCGCACGAGGCTTGACGGCCGACGCGGAAGAAGAAGTAGATGATGATGATGACTGTTAAATTAAACTCAAATGAGCCGGCGTCTGTGGCACGGTAGGCCGTGAGACGCGCAGATTCTTAATTCTCCGACACACCGAGTCGAGGGTTCGAAATGACGAAATCATCTGTGGGTTATTTGGAAGCAGACCGATGTGCTTTAAATTTAGTGGTTTAGACGTCGGCCGTTCAGAAAGCAATGGCAAACTACTGAACTAAAATTCGTTACTAGACCATAAACAACTAATAATTGCTAGGGTTGTTTGCGACGTCAAGTAAAAGGCATGCAGCTGACTGTTCAATGAGTGATTACCAAATCTTTTTATGTTTTATCATTGGAATTGACATCAACTACCGCATGGATGGAAAGTTATTCAATCTCAGAAGGCTGAAAGCTAAAACCAAAATTGACAGCGACACCGTCAGAGAGCTCCTGTTTGCTGATGATTGCTCTCTATACGCCAACTCAGAGGCGGACATGCAACATAATGTTTCAGCTTTCTCACATGCCTGTGCCAACTTTTTGCTCAATATCAATTTGGAGAAGACTGTAGTTATGTACCAGCCAGCTTCAGGGAATAATCACGCTGTGCCGAATATCAAAGTGAATGTTCATAGTCTAAGTGTTGTGGACAAATTCACCTATCTTGGCAGCACTGTGTCACAAGCTGCCACAATTGATGATGAAGTGAATGCAAGAATCTCCAAGGCCTGCGCGGCCTTTGGCAGACTGTACAAGAACGTATGGGACAGAAATGGAATAAGCCTGCAAACAAAGCTGAAAGTCTACAAAGCAGTTGTATTATCCAAACTGCTATATGCTTGTGAAACCTGGACTGTTTATCAGCGACACGTTAGGAAATTAAACCACTTCCACACAGTCCGCCTTAGGAAGTCACTGAAGATTAAATGGCAAGACAAGATTCCAGACACTGAAGTCCTAGAAAGAGCGTCCATGCCCAGTATCCACACTCTACTAATGAAGAATCAGATTCGCTGGGCTGGTCACTTGACTCGCATGCCAGATCACAGGCTACCTAAACGAATTTTTTACGGCGAGTTGCGTTGTGGTAAACGCTCCCAAGGCGGCCAGAGGAAACGCTGTAAAGACACTCTGAAAATCTCACTGAATACTTTTGGAATTCACCATGACACCTGGGAGACTACAGCCAGAGACCGAAATTCGTGGCGTGCATAATTACGCAAGGGCGCAGTCACTTGTGAGGCAACCAGGACTGCAAGAGCTGTGAAGAAAAGACAGAACAGAAAAACCACTGCAGAAAATCCTCCTCCAGAAACGTCAAGCATTCTTTGTCCACATTTCAAAGAACATTTCGAGCCAAAATAGGCCTTATCAGCCATCTTAGAACCCACGGCTCCATACTTTTAACCCCACTGGATGAAATGAATGGTCATCATCATTCTTGTTGGACAAACATGTGCTTCTTGCTTTGGTGGCGTTTTCTATATTTTCTAAACTTAGCAGGGAGGGGGAAAACTTGATGGAGAATGTAATAATGCCATCTGATATTTACATCTTCCTTGTCATCTTCTGTGAATGCCCACGAATACCCCCATATTATCTTCACCCAAGGGAGGTCACTGCTGTAAGTTCGTTGAATTGTAGTTCTTGAACAAACATGATGGTGCACAAGATGTGTGTTGTGTTCGGGCTGGTTGCCTTAGTTCATGCAGCCTTTTCCGCAGCTCAGCGTGAGTATATTTACAGCTCGTATTTAAGTTATTTTTGTAGTCGCATGTTTACTGTTTAGATTCAAACTAAGTCATCCAAAGAGACGATCACAGCTACACACGACACGGCTCTGACTCTTGAGTGTCGTCTGAGGTCAGTCCAGAATCATCGTTTTTGTTTTATTAAATAACAACAGACAATTTAGTGTAGTGTTACCAGTTTTTATTTTTAATGTAATATTTGTTTTCGCAATCGAGCATACGGCGTTCGAAACACAGCTGCGGGCGATTTGTAAGCAGACTGCCTTGTGTTGTTTTCCAATCAAATGGTATGAGTGTCAGTGTCAGTACTGTCAGTTGTTCAGAAAAAAGCAATAAATTCAATGTAGGGAGCCCTATCATCATTTTAATTTTGAGTATTTACAAATGAGACTGCGACAGTAGATAGGCCTTGAAATTCAAAATCTAATGGTACCTCAATGATGCCTGTATGTCACTTATAAGTGAAGATATTCACAATTTTGTGAAGGCGAGACTAGTTGCGATTTCTCATGCTATTCACTCGTAAGTGTAGCTCTCCAGTATGTCTGATTACCTCCACCAGCGGGTATGCGTGCGAGATTGTCTCAGACGGTCGTATGAAAACTGACTTTAAAAATATGTTCCGTCATGTTAACCCTTTACAGGGCAGACGCTTGTCCATTTTCTAGCCCTGAACGGGCAAGATTTTTTCAGGTTCTGTAAAATTTCGGGTCGCGTTAGTAAAAACATCACAAATAAGGTGTTAGTCAACCGATTTTAGTTAAATAAACAACACAATGAAGGGAAAAGCATGCAGAGTATGTTACTCACGTGATTGTTGTCGGTAATCCATATATGAACACAAATATTTACGAAATACGGCATGTTGCTTGTGATTTTCCGTCATCTATACGGCAATTTACAAACACATTTTCAGAATCATAATCACTTTCTTTAAAGTCCGACTCAGACTGCTAATGCAAAGTAACGCTTTGCACTGATATCTAGCTCCGATTAATAGTCAACTTCGTGCCCTTTAATGTCATTTATAATGAACCTAGTGAAATCTCGGCTATGACTTGAAGAATCGCCGAAATCCATTTTGGAAAAAAGCGTACAAATCCCGAAAATTATCAAAAATTGTCCTTAAAAGTCAGTTCAAATTCATACTATCGCGTTTACAAATGGCGGCCACGTTGTCAAGCTGTAGGCGAAAGGGAAAGTAGCCGTCGGAAGTGTCGGAAAGCCGAGAGATCGCGATTTTACCTGGCCATTTATCCTGCCTCCCCACACCTGAGGTGTCTGCAATGTCCTGTATCTATTTACTGGCTGCTATAAAGTCTGTCCACACCTGGAATCGGACGCTACGATCGTTTTATGGCATCGGCCGGAATTGGCCGCTGTGACCTGTAAAGGGTTAAATGATTACAAAATAGTACAAGTATACAAAAAAATTATTAATAATCTTTAAATTTGAGTTCTCTTTAACTTTGGTAGGTCAAATTGCACGTTTTGTGTGTTGAAAAGTGTAGCTCAATCGATATGCGGCGACCGTCATGACCCGTGGGTTTCTAATTCACAAAGTCACATCTTCGCAGAAAATCTGTTTTTCAACCACAATTCGAGCAAGTTTAGCGATGAAACTTTGCTGATTTAGGGGCGATATTTTATATGGCAATTAAAATTTACATTAAACAAAGACATCTATTGGATTCATCGATTCCGATCATTCTGCTGCCTCTGTGGTATGTGCTCCCCGGCAGTCAGCAACTTGCAAAGATCCATAGAGCACACTTTATTCACAAACTTCCAGTTTCTTAGTTCTATATAATATTTTAGTTCGTAATGTTTAATAGTTAAATATGTGTCGAGCCGGGAAGAGAACCCTGGTCTCCCGCGTGACAGGCGGATTGCTTACGACAACGCTAGCGAGAATACAATGTTTGTTCCACAAAGATATTTATATTGTCAAGCCGCTGTTTTGGGTTTCATGATTGTAAAATTTTCGCCTGTTTTTCAACCACAATTAAAGCAAGTTAGCGATGAAACTTTCCAAATTTCTGAAAAATCTGATGCAGAATTCGAAGATCCATCTACAATTGATGGTTTTCTATTGCAAACGTCAGAAAAAAATTATTTGCGGTTCAGTGTGCCGTTTTCATTTTTCTCCGCGTGCGAGGTTGGTCTCAACCAATGGGTCATAGGCGGATTATGAAAACTGACTTCAAAAATATGTTCCGTCATGTTAAATGATTAAAAAATAGTACAATTATACAAATAAATTATTAATAATCTTTAAACTTGTGTTCTCTTTAGCTTTAGTGCGTCAAATTGCACGTTTTGAGTGTTGAAAAGTGAAAGTGCACATGCCATTCCCATCGATTCGCGCATGCGCAGTCACCATGGCGCATGCCATGCGTTTCTCCATTCACAAAGGCACGCTTCGCCGAAAATGTTGTTTTTCATCCACATTTCAAGCTATCACAGCGATGAAACTGTCCAAATATATTAACAATTTTATGGAGAATTCAAAAATACATCTATAATTTAGTTAATTCTATGGACAACGCTAGAATAGTGTTACAAAGTGCACATGCCAGTTCGATCGATATGCTCAAAGAACAAAAAACATCTTTGCAGAAAATGTGGTTTTTCATCCACATATCAAGCTATTGGAGCGATGAAACTTTCCAGATTTATTTAAAATTGTATGCAGAATTCAAAAATACATATATAATTGATTAAATTCTATGAACAATGCCAAAAAAATAATTAATTACGGTAAGTATGAAATATATTCTTATTTATATAAAAGGTCAGAATGATTTCTACCAACCGCTGTGCACAGAATAATAGGCATACCTTTCCCGGAAAACCCAGGATGATGTGTGTTGTTGTCACGTGATACTTGAATGAATGAATGACGTCGAAAGAATGCATGGTAAATTAGAGAGCGTTTTCCGGGACAAGGTGAGTCATGGCTAAATGACTCCGTATATGATTTCGGTTTTCATTTCCGGTCGCGGCACGATGGAACTCGCTAGTATATGCCAGTTAGCTTTTTTACACGGCATAGGCTTAGCGGACGAGTACCTCCCCAGTTCACGATTCACGAAACCAAGGCTGTATAACATAGAATTGACTAGAAACAATCAGTCACAGAACGGAAATCGTTAAACTGAAACATTGAGAAATCATGTTTAAATTAATACAGTTATTCATGCAGGACGAAATAAAGAAATGTGTGATTTGCTATCAGTACAAACAGACGTTGCTCACTGTCATGTATAATTTGTAATACAATTTCATACATTTTATTTAATTACGAAAAAATAATTCTGCCGGACAGAGCCTCCTGCCTTCTCACACCTGAGGTGTCTGCAATGTCCTGTATCTGTTTACTGGCTGCTATAAAGTCTGTTCACACCTTGCCATTTAACCCACCTCCTGTTTCCCCACACCTGAGGTGTCTATAATGCCCTGTATCTATTTATGGGCTGCTATAAAGCCTGTCCACACCTGGCCATTTATCCCGCCTCCTGTCTTCCCACACCTGAGGTGTTTGCAATGTCCTGTATCTATTGTCTTGCTGTTGATCCCTGCCCTTTCTTCCAGAAACAATTCCCACATGCTGTTGAAAAATTTACATTACTATCATCTCATTTGTGTACATTGAATGTTTTATATCTTTGCTTCTGGTTATGTAATTGTTGCTTCCCTTGGAGTTAAGTGATGCTGTGATGTTTGTTTGAATATATTTATTTATACATCCACAGATCGCACTTATCTGAGGCTGACGGAACAGGAGTTCACAATGCTACCCCAGGATGTAAGTTCTCTTCATATTTGAAGGTCAAGTGGTTCAAACTATTACATGCTTTCTTTCATGATTTCTATATGTTTATTAATTTTGAGCATTTTTCTTGTCATGCAAAAATAGAACTAATCCCATGAAGTATCCTGTTATATAGGTGTGAAATGACAGCCCTCCATGTCAACTCAATTGTGAATTTATGAGGTGGGTTGACCAACTCAATTCCTCACTGTCTTTCCTTTTTATAGAATTTCCTGCTACCCATTTAACCAGATTTGGCTGACCCCAAAGAAGTTGGCATTCAGGAAATAATCCTTCATCTGAAGATTGAGTCCCAGGCAACAGATCTGTTCATTTATTGCACTAAGAGGAGCTTTCATGGCACTATGGCATTTTTGGGAGTCAAAATAAATTAAGCTTAGCACCTGGAATTTTTCACTGTGGTAAATCATTACTGCAGTAATGTTTAGAAACATGGAAAATGACTAAAGCAATGACTAATATACTACAGACATTAATTAATAGAATAGAAGGACTAAAATGGTATGTTACAATCACAAATGTTTAGCTCGTGGCGAGAACTCAACAAATCCCAGTGAATCAGAAAGCCGGGGAAAGATGCTGACGTTGAATATGACACACATTGAGAAAACCTGAGAATAGTATAACAAGAGAATCTTTGTCTGAAACCCACAAGGCAAGCAAAATAGGAGACCTAAAAACACGTGGAAAAAGAATTGGAGACAAAAAGCTGAATAATAGAGAGACACACACTCACTCACTCTCTCACTCAATCTCTCTGCAAGAGATGGCAAAGGAAAGGACCATTTGGAGGGAGTTGGTTTAGGGGCTGTGTTTCAAAGGGGGAATGGAAAACAAAAGAAGAGTGCACTGTCACATTCAAAACTGTTGCTGGCGATTTGGCAGCACACCCCTTTGCGTCGGTTTTAAAACAATGGTATGTGTGCCGGTCATTCAGAAATCAATGGCAAACTACTGAAGGTAAACTTGCCAAGATATCACAGACAGACAGGAAATGGTGTGGTTGACTGTGACATCCTGTAAATGATATTCAACTAGCTAACTGTCTGCTAATCTGTCAAGGTTTCAATCTTCCTTTACTTATCCTTAGTCATATTTAACCTCCAGGGTCATGCCAAATGGCATAGGTGATCATATTACCTGGCCACCCTTGTTTTCAGATGGTGTTTATTAATCCATTGTTAAATGTCCATCTCATGGTAGATTGTCTGGTATTTTGTCTCATCCGACATCCTTTAATATTTTCTGTCAATCTGACCGCTTATTAAATTCTTTTCTTCTCTTGATGTGACCAAAGAATCTTGTCTGTTTTATTCTCATATCTGTGATCCCCGGGAAGGTTAACCCGGTCAACAAATGCCCGCAGAAGTCGGATGTGTCGGCCTGACGGCGCAAGAACGCAGCTCTGCTGTAAACAGGCACAACGCAGTCACATCCGGAAAAAAAATCCGGATGAACGCAGAAGAAGAAGAAGAAGATATCTGTGATCGGTTTTCCCTGTGTATCTTGGTCATTTTGAGAACATTATCATTCCTCATGTTGACCGTGCGTGGTATTTTTAACATTCTTCTGTCACACAACATTGATGTTTGTGGAGAATTTCCAGCCATGTCACCAGTTGTGGGAGTTATTTGTTGTCTTGTTATTTACTGTGTAGATGGCAGAGCAGTTAGGATCCTTTCTCTTCACTAAACACCTTCAGGTGTCTACCTGAATACATTTAAAGAAAGCGGCGGTCAACTTGAGCTTGTTGAAATCTTCATCACATTTTTTCTCAAATGTAGTTGGTGTGGGCCAGAATAAATAAGGATCTCAGTTTCTCGCATCTGGAGATACAAATGTTCAACCCTAGTACAGTATACGTGTTTAAAATGTATCTCAGCTGTGACAAAACAAAACATCAGCTCGTTGACCACATCACCCAACTAGGGTCTGTTGGACTGTAATAACATAGGGTTGGCACCATACACTCATTACGTCTCCAGACATGTTAAAGTGCTCTACTTATTACTTTTACTACTTTCTCTGCTTGTATTGTTTTATTTATTTTGTTGCCTTTTGTTTACTCATTAACATTCAGGTGATTTGGTTTGGTTTCTTTTGTTGCCGTTTCAGATTTTCCTTCAGTGCATTTTAGGACTTCTTCTCACTTGCTATGGAGTGGTGAATGTTTCTGGAAACTTCAGAGAGATCAAAGCCAGTGCAGAACAGGATAACAAGTATGTAACTCCTTCATGCAACAAACATAACTTTTAACATCAGCATCATCATCATCATCCTTATCGTTTTGTTGTTTAGCTGAGATAATTTGTGTGGCTTCATGTGTTGGTACAAATACCCGCACACTTCATGGGCTTGTTGAATTGTTCTTGTCAATTCCCTTTTGTTCTAGGGTTCTTTATTTTATTTCTGTGGCTGTGGGGTTTCGGGTGGGGTTCAGAAAGATGCATTTCCAGCTAGTTAGAGGTCGTGTGTTCTGTGGCTGAGCTTTCACTGAGACTCTGTTCATTGTTTCAGTTAACACATGACACAGTGGTAGAGTTACCATTCATTGTTTGAGTTAACACATGACACACTGGTAGAGTTACATTTCATTGTTTGAGTTATCTTTCAACACAAGATCCACTAGTAGGGTTACTGTTCATTGTATAAGTTATCATATTATGTTAAGAGAGAAATGTCATTTTCTGTGGCGATTTCAACGCTAAACGCAGATCATGGGAAGCATTTCTTCCAACACACAGGGGGAGGAGCTCGAGGCTGCACTTGAAACCATCGAACTTGTCTGTATCAACAATGACTGTGTCACCAGGACAGCAAGTTGTCCAGGTGATGAGGACAATGTTATTGACCTGGCGCTGATTTTTCCTTCACTCACTTCAGTGTGTAGATGGGGTGTCCTAGGGTACCATGGCAGCAACCACCACCCTTGCAGCATATTGGTGGTGAACGGCAGAACCAGGCAGCACAGGTCAATGGCCAAGACTTTCAAGTATGACAGTACAGGACAAGATGTGGTGAGTAGAATAAGGCGCGACAAGTGTAGAAATTATCATGGCAGGAAAAACATCTGGGAGCAGCCACCATGGTGGAATTGTGAGGTGGAAAAGGCCTGAATGGATAAGCATGGTGCTGTGAGGAAATGGCAAAACGCCAAGAAGAACAGAGGTAGAGTTATCACTCATTGTTTGAGTTATCAACACATGGCATACATGTAGAGTTACCATTCATTGTTTGAGTTACACATGGCATACAGGTAGTCACCATTTATTGTTTGAGTTATCAACACATGGCATACAGGTAGTGTTAACATTCATTGTTTTAACAGAACTGGTGCTTAGGTGCTTAGCGTTAACATTCATTGTCCTGGTGACACAGTCACTGTTGATACAGACAAGTTTGATGGTTTCAAGTGCGCCCTCGATCTCCTCCCCAATGAATGGGCCAAGCGGAAGACATTCTTCAACAGGTGTGTTCACTGGAAGACTTAGAACCTGGCGAGGAGTGGGTACAAGTGCCAACAGATGTCTGTACGTCCTTTTCAGTTTGCATCCAACTAGACAGAAAATGCAGACAAGAAAATCCGGCTGCTGTGGACACGGAAGTACAAGCGTTGATTTTCGAGAATTCGTTAGACGGTGATGCTGTCATTTACACAGATGGGTCAGTCGTCCGACATGTGAAAAGCTCATGGGCTTTTATGGTGCGGACCGGAGGGAGAATTGTGAAGGACTCTGGTGCTTTTGTTGAGACCACAAGTAGCCTGACTATGGAAGTCATGGCAGTAAGTAAAGCAATAACATGTCTCGAGACACAGACATTCACTAGGGCATTTGTCCTTAGCAACTCGGTGAACATGCTCAAGAGGATAGAGACGGAGTGGATCCGAAGAGAGTGGTTGCTGTCTCTGGAGTGGTCTCGGCTGGCAAAGATTAGTTTCAAAGAGTACAAGGAAATGAGTGGGCTGACAAGCTCGCAGGTATGGCTAATGTGGAGGGCAGAAGCGTAATGGACCAAGCTGACATTCTGAATGCACTACGAGAAGTAAGACTTTTGCGAGAACCAAGTGATGACTGCGAATCTACAACCATGGTCAGACTGCGAGAACAGCAAATTAAAAGAGGTGTGGCCAAACAAGAACACTACGCAGGAAGCCAAAGAAGATTGATAAACCAGCACAGAACTGGTGTTGTTAGCCACTACACGCTGCGGGATTTGCTGAGGAGGGGATCCAAGCACTTATGGACTGAATGGTTCAATGGGCAGTGAGGATGATCTGTCGACTAACTAACTAACTAACTTCATTGTTTGAGTTATCGACACATGGCACAGTGGTAGAGTTACCAATTGTTTGAGTTATCAACACATTGCATACAGGTAGAGTTATTATTCACAGTTTGAGTTATCAACATGTGGCATAAGGTAGAGTTAACATTCATTGTTTTAATTTCATCCATTCTATGGCTTACAGTTATCAATACACGGGCCATTGGTAGAGTTACCATTCATTGTTTGAGCTCCATTGTTAGCGACATGTGGTAAGGTAACATATCAGGTCATGTGTAACCATGAAGACAAAATAAAAAATGTTTGCATATCTTTTACAGGACATAGCTGTCAACATCAGCATCTTTTAGCTGATTGTTGATTTCTTGGCAAGATTACGCTCAGTAGTTTGCCATTGCTTTCTGAGCGGCCAGCTCACATACCCTGTAAGTTACCAACGCGATTCGAACCACTGCTGATTCTCACTGTCGTCACGTTACTTACGAGATTACGGAGAAAAGTCGCTAACCTCTAGGCCAGGAAGCCGGCATGAAGACATAAATAATCATATTTTACATATTGCTTTCTGTACTGTCAGCAACTGTTTACCAATTCTGTTCACAGGACCTGGGAGATGCTCAGTAACAGACAAGGCTTCAATATATTTCATCATCGAGGGAAGGCTTTATTTCAACGAGTGAATGCCTAATTGTCATCCCATCATTTTATCTCTTCATTCCACCATTGTTAATTAATTGGTTCGTTGCCATTTTAAAGTCATGTAAATCTGGTATTATATTTTGTGTAGTTGAGTAACCTTTCCTGGTTGCTGTATGTGGAATTGGATTTCTTATTGTGGCAAGTGAATGTTAATTATATTATTGCATTATGGTCTTATTTTGCCTTTCATTTACCGTTGGACCATTGACCCTCAAATAGCTCACACTATGTAGACTTGTTCATGATTGCTTGGATTTTTCTGTTCAGTTTTCTATGGGCTGAGGTAGCCAGTCTCATGCCAACCCTCCTTAGTTGCCTCTTATGGCATGCCTAGTGGTCTAGTGCAACTGTTCTTTACTTCCCTTGTGAATCCCATCAACACACAGGAAGTGCTCGCAGTAGTTTCCAAAGTGTGTGGCACCATCCGTCTGAGAGCAGTGGGATAGAATCAGGGGAGAGAGGTTTTCACTTTTCAGTAAACCTAAAACTAAAGAGAGAGTTGTATAGTAGTATGTATGAGGTGCACAGTTTTGATCCACTCATTGATGGAAATCCAATTCCAGACCTGAGATGCATAGTTAGTTGACATGGTCATCAACTCAAACAGTACAAAACAATTAGAAAACTTTATCCTGACAGTCAAAAAGATACAGTGATGATTAAACTTTTTATAGACAGAAAAAATGAAAATTAAGTCCACAATCAAAACTTCTGTTTTACAAACACTTCCTGTTTTGTGGATAGAGTGCTGGATCCACTTTCTGAACCTGCGATGAGAGTTGCTACTATTTATCTGTTTGAAATGTAATGGATGTGGTTAAAATCTCCTGTTTCAATATGTGATGTTTCAGATTGTCATTTGCTTCATTATGTTTTGTATACACCATCTTCACATCATACAGCCCAGCATTGTGTTAGTGCTATTTATGAAAGCTGAGTATGGGAGTCAGGTTGATCTTCCACCCACTAGTTGTGTAAGCCAACAGTAGAAGAAACAGCAGGCAGGAAGTTTGCTACTGGGCGTAAAACTGCCTAGAAAACCACAAATGTCCAATAAATGCTGGGCTTGATTTCCACGTCCTGGGACAGACATACAACTAATTTGCTGTATTCTGTATGTTTTCAATGACGACTGTATTTCATATGTTTCCAATGGCTGCTGTATTTCGTAAACGTTAATATTCTTAAACAAGTGAATCGGCACAACTATCTTGGAACACGGCTGGTCTCTTGCCAATCTGCCATCTTGAAAGCATTTGCTTGCTTGCTTGCATTTGCTGGCTGTGAACTCCAGCATGAACTATCTAGAGGGCTGCGTGGTCTCGAGGTATGGTGTCCGCCTCGAGTGCTGGAGGTCTTGGGTTCAAGTCCCGGTGAGGACCGGGATTTATTTAACGTGGACTTCTAGTAATAAAATTTCCCCTGGTCTCTGGGTAGTGAGATCGGACGCCTGTGTGTATTGTTGCGCACGTAAAAAAATCCCTTGGCAGTTGGAAATCTAAAAAGAGTAGCCTAATGGTGCTGCCTGGGCAAAATTTCCAGTAAAAAATTTACCCAAAATATTTCAGGATCCTCGCCGGTGCTACGGAGTTCGTGCACTGAGCTGAGTTTCTCCAGACTCAGGTTTGAGTTTGGAGGAGAACGGAGCACTTATGGGTTATACCCGTGTGCCGTGATGTTGATCCATCAAATAAACTAAACTATAAACTAAACTATCTTGGAACAGTCATAACATCTAATGGGAGGTGCCTTGAAGAAATTAGAACAAGAATTGCTATGGCAAAAGTAGCCTTTTGCGAGATGAAAAATGTAATGACCAATTTTAAAAAAATTCAATTGCAACGAGAAAAAAAGTGTTGAAGTGCTATATAGAACCTATGCTATACTTTTGTGTGGATGTGAAACGTGGACAATAGGCAGACAAGCTGAAAGCATTTGCTTGCTTGCGTTTGCTGGCTGTGAACTCCAGTATGAAGTCCTGTATGTCGGATGAAGACATCCTGTTGTCCAACATCAGTGTGATGTCATACAGGACCTGAGGTTTGCGTGAGTATCCGCTCTCCCATGTCTGGCTTATTGGTGTGCAGACTGGTGGTTCCTGGCCGTGCAGGCAGATACTCTCCGACTTCGGAAGAATCAGCGATCCTACTAAGTTAGCCAGGACCCCGAAGGGACCTGTTCTGCAACCCCTGCAGACGGCCAGCCCATGGGTCGTACTGATGGTATTAATGCCCGTCGAGAGCGGAGGACTTTGACGTCAGTTAATTCCACATCATTGTTCAGAATAAGAGACTTGCGAATAAGAATTTGCACGGCCTGACACGAGAGACACATCGGGAGAAAGAGGGGTCTCGTCAACCAACACAGAACTGGCACTATTAGCCACCTGATGATTATGTTTGGAGGAAAAGGTGGGGCCTGAGCACATATGAACTTGTCCGGAGTGCAAGGATGATACCCCAGTAGATAACAATGTTAAGCAATGTCTAACATATTCTACAAAGGGAAGTAACCTTATCATTAGAAACACTTCATTGTGTCAAATTATTCAATTTTGTTGTCAAGGTAACTGTTCTATAAACATGCATTAATCTTAAAAAGTTAAGACCAAGTAACGGCATAAAGTGATTGCAGTTTAAAGTAAGGTGGTAGCAATAATGAAATATTTGCTTACATAATATTGTAGAAGTACCAAGCAGTTACTCGTCAGCGCTATGTACTTGAAAGTCTAATATCGGATTACAATAACATTATTTATATACCTTTTTCTAGGCGGGAAAACTGCACCGGCTCAAGTTCACCCTTACACCTCCAGAACAAGTCCTGGTTTTTCAACCTTTATTTTTTTAGTTTTGACCATGCACCGCTTCACCATATGTTCAGAATGTCACCCCCCCCCCTTTTCCCCGTATTTTCTCCCTATAAATCCCCCCGCCCTTACATGGTATACGTAAAAATGGAAGCTTAATTTAATAACACATACTATAACAAGAATAGACGTCTACATAAAACGTGATTTGCGGGTCTAAATTAAATGTTTGCATATCCTTTACAGGACATCGCTGTCAGCATCAGCATCTTTCAGCTGATTGTTGATAGATTACGCTCAGTAGTTTGCCATTGCTTTCTGAGCGATCGGCTCACATACCCCGTAAGTTACCGACGCTACCGATTCTCGCTGTCGTCACG
The DNA here is from genome assembly GCA_963921405.1 of Cepaea hortensis. Taxonomy (NCBI): domain Eukaryota; kingdom Metazoa; phylum Mollusca; class Gastropoda; order Stylommatophora; family Helicidae; genus Cepaea; species Cepaea hortensis. Next base: position 83,479,446 of record OY992883.1, read on the forward strand.
TTACTCATGAGAGTATACGGGATTACGGAGAAAGTCGCTAACACCTATGCCAGGGAGACCGGCGATTTGCGGGTCTACTTACGTTATAAAACGAATTTCAGAATTGCGAGAAGTACAGAACTGTAAAGTATAGAGGGAAAAACAATATCAAGTAATCGGCTCTTGTATTAACGCAGTGGTTCTCAACCGTTTTTGGCCCGTGCCCCCCTTCACCATATTATCAGAACGTCATTCCCCCCCCCCCCTTGTATTTCCTACCTAAAAATTTGGCCTGTGCCACCCCCCCCCCCCTTTATCATATTTTCAGAACGTCATTCCCCCCTTTCGTATTTCCTACCTAAAAATCCCACCCCCGCCCCTACACGGTATACGTAATAATGGAAGCTAAATTTAATAGCACATACTAAAACAAGTCTAGACGTCTAGATAAAACATGATTTGTGGTGCTGCTTACTTAATTTATAATTACGTTATAAATTGAATTTTAGAAGGGTGAGATTTACAGAACCGTACAGTATGAAGGGAAAAACAATATCAAGTAATCGGTTCTTGTATTAACGCGATCTTGAAATAATCTTAATCTCCCCCCCCCCCCCCGAAACCCTAACATTTCCCCCTGGGGGGGGGGGGGGGTGGGGAATTCCCCACCGGTTGAGAACCACTGTATTAACGTGATCTTGAAATAATCTTAATTCTCCATGGAAACCCTAAAATTCCCCCTTCAGAAAGGGGTGGGTGGTGGGTGAAAATTCCCCACCGGTTGAGAACCACTGCTCTAGATTATAGAGGATCTGCTATTCATTATAAGTGTTCCAGCTGATGGCGCTCTTGCCTCTAACGGGACGCAGAGGTGTTTCCAAGGCACCAGGACCAGGTCCCACACTGGCCAAGACCTACTAACACGTCCTAGTCGTGCTGAAAGCATTTAATGACATTGGAAATGTGGTTTCTGAGGAAAATGCAAAGAATACCATGGACGGGCAGAAAACCCAATGAGCAAGTCCTACAAGAAGCAAATGAAAACCGTAAACTGATTAGAGAAATTAGACGCAGAAAATCTATATTTTTTGGGCACGTTATGAGATGACGTAAACTAGAGAACTTGGTGGATGGTAAAATTAAGGGGAAGGCAGAGAAGTAAACATCTGGATGGCTTGACCTTAAGGCATTGTCGAGACAAGAACACTGAGCTGATCCACGACTCTGGTGATCGTGTAAAATGACAGCCTACGCTTATCGGCATGGCACATGATGATGATATGGAAACATAATAACGCAGAGAAGCAATACAAGCTAACCACTGAGTTCCCCAGTCATCGAGCGCAAGGCGTGGGTGCTGGCTACCTACTATCATAGCGAATTACTGTGACTGCGAAGTTTGTAGACCTAGGCAGGCTTGAACACAAAGGCCACACTAGTGTCCGGCCAGGAAACTTCGGGTTGAGATGAACAGGTATTGCCAGTTGGAATCTCAACCTGGACACATCATTAGCCTTACACCCCAGGGAAAAAGAAAACATTGAGAATCGCGTTAAGCGAGTGGACAAACATCACTGCAATCAGAAAGAGGTAGCTGGTGAACATTCAACAGACTCACAGACAGAAATACGGACAGACGGACGGATATTATGATAGGTGAATAAATGGATGATGCTTGGATTCGTAATAATATACAAGTAAATGGGCATTGCCAGCAATGTAAATGAATATGATTCTCAGCTCGCTGTCCAACAAAACAGTCCAGCAGAATAACTGGAGCAACTTCAATAAATATTAAACGACTGGAAGTAGGCGAATTACTACCTGGTACTACCTGGTTTCTGTTAGCGCTGAACGTTGGGCGGCGCTTACCAAACCCGACACCCCACATTGTGCCAACGGCTTCGGGCGGAAGAGCGCAATTGGGAGGGTACAAGCCTTACCCTGGTGCGAGGAAATGCAAGCTAAAGACAAAATGTCATGGCAGGGCAGACCAGGCCCTAAGCCTTGGTTGGCGACTGGTCTAGGATCGAAGCTCCGACAGGCGGACAGTTAGAGCATTGCTTTGCTGATCCGGCAGCTTCTGCAGCTTGTCTTGTTCCAGATGTAGGGGTGTTACCTTTCCTCTGGGGTAAACTAGGCAGGCCGAGAGAGGGATCATGCTGCATGGGCAACACATGATCTCTATATTTTAGCCCAGGCTTTGTGCTATGGAGAGGCAATAACTCCATCCCTGGTCTTAACTGGTCTCGGAATCAAAGCGAGAGGCAACTGTTACGGGTTATAAGTCCTTGTCAGTTGGCGTAGACATGGGGCGCCACGCGTTGCCTCTGACGGTGGGAGACACCTATAGGTGTCACTGATCAGCTACCGCCCGCCTCAAGCTGGGCAGCCCCCAGCCAATTGGGTGCTGATCCGCCACAGCCTGCCTGCTTCAATGAGTGCTTGGGGCTAGGACAAAATCTGAATCGCAGGCTGTAAAACCAATGCACCAGGTACAAACAAAAATAAAAATAGAAACCTCAAGCTACGGCTTGCAACCTGGAACGTGAGAACCATGTGTCCAGGATTTTCCACTGACTTGACCAATATTGACGATGTGAGAAAAACGGCTGTGATTGATGCCGAACTCAATCGTCTAAACATTGATATTGCTGGCCTGCAGGAGACTCGCCTCGCTGAGGAAGGGTCACTCAGGGAAAACAACTACACCTTTTTCTGGAAGGGTAGAGGGCAGACAGAAAAAAGGCAACACGGTGTGGGCTTTGCAGTGAAGAATTCGCTACTGGGAATGATTGAAATTCCAGCAGGAGGAAATGAAAGACTATTATCCCTGCGCTTGGCAACCTCTTGTGGGTTTGCCACCATTATTACTGCATATGCACCGACACTCTATTCCTCTGATGATGTGAAGGATTCGTTCTATGAGGAGTTAGACTCCGTGATCAAGGCAGTTCCAAAATCTGACTACATTTATATGCTCGGTGATTTCAATGCTCGTGTGGGCAAGGACTCGAGTTCATGGCCAGTGTGCCTTGGAAAATACAACATCGGTCGCATGAATGGAAATGGGCAAAGGCTGCTGGAGCATTGCACCAGTAATGACCTATGTATTACAAACTCCTTTTTTAAAACAAAAGAGATGCATAAGGTCACATGGAAACATCCAAGATCCGGCCAGTGGCACCAGCTGGACTTCATCATCACACGGAGACAACATCTGAACCATATACCATTGACTCGTAGTTACCACAGTGCTGACTGTGATACGGATCATTCTTTGGTTGTTGCAAGGGTTAGACTGAGACCAAAGAGAATCTACACAGCTAAACACAAATCTAGCCCCAGGATTAATATTATTAACACTCATGATCCTGAAAAGTGCTTTCAGTTTCAACAGCAACTTGAAGACGCTTTCACTGATACACCAGAAAATTGTACAGTAAATGAAAAGTGGGGTCAAATTAAGGAAACTCTTTATAAAACTGCCGTAGGGGTTTACGGCACTGTGGATCATAAGAGGCAGGACTGGTTTGCGGCCAACAGCGAGACTCTGCAGCCCTTGATTGATAAGAAGAAGAAAGCTCTCTTACGAAACAAGGAAAGACCAACGCGTAACACTCTGAGTGAGCTTAGGCAAGCTAGGAAGGATGTGCAAAAGGCTGCCAGGCAGTGTGCAAATGATTATTGGATCAAGTTATGTGAGTCCATTCAAATCGCAAGTGATAAGGGAGACATAAGAAGCATGTATGAAGGAATAAAGAAAGCCTGCGGTCCAGTGATCAAAAGAAGTGCACCATTGAAAACCTTGACTGGAGAAATCATCACTGATAAGAAACAGCAGATGGACAGATGGGTAGAGCACTATTTGGAGCTTTACTCAAGTGAGACCAAACTAGCGGATGATGCCCTCAATGCCATAGAGGCTCTACCAACTCTTGACCACCTGGACACACTTCCCACCATAACAGAAGTTAAGTGTGCTATAAATGAACTTGCATCTGGCAAGGCTCCAGGTAAGGATGGGATTCCAATAGAGGTTATCAGGAGTGGGCAAGACACACTCACTATACAGATCCACCAGCTAATAGAGCTATGCTGGCGTGAAGGACAAGTCCCACAGGATTTCAAAGATTCAAGCATCATAACACTGTACAAGAACAAGGGCGATCGGAGCGACTGCAACAACTATAGGGGTATCTCACTTCTGTGTATTGTTGGAAAAGTATTTGCCAGAATTGTTCTGCGCAGACTTCAAGTCCTAGGAGATCAAGTCTACCCCGAATCACAGTGTGGCTTTCGACAGAACCGGTCTACCACTGATATGATATTCTCATTGCGACAAATGCAAGAAAAATGCCGTGAACAGAATCAACCACTGTTTATTGCCTTCATCGACCTCACAAAGGCATTTGATTTGGTCAGTCGTGAGGGTCTGTTCAAGGCACTAAAGAAGATTGGCTGCCCACCAACTCTTCTGTCCATTGTGGAATCGTTCCACACAGGCATGAAGGGTATAATCAAGTTTGATGGTGCAACTTCTGAAGAATTTGAAATCAAGAGTGGAGTTAAGCAAGGTTGTGTACTAGCTCCCACCCTCTTTGGAATATACTTTTCACTTCTACTGAAATATGCATTTCATGATCAGGATGGTGGTATATACATTCACTCACGCTCAGATGGCGGCCTCTACAATGCTCAGAGATTGAAGGCTAAGACCAAAATTAGGAGGGTACTGATCAGAGAGTTGCTTTTTGCAGATGATGCTGCAGTTACGACCCACTCTGAGGAAGAATTGCAATGTCTACTATCTGCATTCTCCAATGCTTGTTCTGAATTTGGTTTAACAATTAGCAAAAAGAAGACACAGATTATGTCACAAGGTGCACATGGGGTACCATCAATCTTTATTGACGACGCCGAACTAGAGATAGTAGACCATTTTACATATCTAGGATCAGTGGTAAATAGCAAATTATCCCTAGATCAGGAAATCAACATCCGGATTGGTAAGGCAGCAACAACAATGAACAGGTTAAGAAAAAGAGTCTGGGAGAACAGGAAGCTTACTGCCAAAACAAAAGTCCTTGTCTATCAAGCCTGTGTCCTTAGTACTCTTCTCTATGGCAGTGAAACCTGGACAACTTACTCACACCAAGAGAACAACTTAAATAGCTTTCATATGCGGTGTCTGCGAAGAATTCTTGGTATTAAGTGGCAAGACAAAATCACAAATACTGAAGTATTGGAAAGATCAGGTTGTGTGACAGTTTATTCCATGCTCAGTCTTCGTAGACTTAGATGGATAGGACATCTTAGGAGGATGGATGATGGTAGAATACCAAAGGATATCTTTTTTGGTGAATTACAGATGGGTAAGAGATCTCAGGGTCGGCCTCTACTACGATACAAAGATGTGTGTAAGCGGGACATGATTGATACAACCTCTACAGGCATTGATAATGCACATTGGGAGCAAGTCGCCGCTGAACGTGTTGCATGGAGGGCAAATATCAGAAATGGAATAAAGACAAAGGAGAAAATTATTGCAGAAAAGTCACACACCAAGCGTTTGAGACGTAAGATGGTGCATGCTGGTGGAAATGACCACGTGTTCACATGCACCCACTGTGAACGGACGTTTACAGCGCAAATTGGCCTTATCAGTCACACTCGCTACCGCCATAGTTAAAAGTTATTATGCCTTTTTAAAGCACAAACTATCGTCTGTCAAGACGGCAAGGTGCCAATGGAATGGAATGGAGGTAGGCTGACATTTCTTGCAATGCAATATTTATTTATATAGAATATCTTGTGACGTCATTAAACAATCAACATCGCCGGTCCCATGTTGATGGGAGGGTCGGCGATGGGTGAATAGGAAAACGCACAATGCTGAACATTTGTATATTAAATTAATCGACTGCCAAGATAATGCTTCACCGCCTAGTGTTATTTAGATTGCATCCTTGCCGCTTATCATAATATCAACTACTTACAAACTCCTGTTTGTTGACACTAGCTAACCTTGAGCATTTCCTTCGAATTTTGATTTAAATACTCATGGCCAATCGTCAGTCCTGACTTTGGAGTATGCCTTGATCATCTGTGTTTCATAAGTGATGGTTCCCTTTCACGATTTCCATCTTCTAAATGATTTACGTTAATAAACCGCCTCTGAGAATTGTATGCCGCCTTCCTTGTTGTCAGCCGCAGACCTAACTGGCTGGTTGCTAATCTATCACGCGGTGACGTTTTTCACATAGTGACGTCACTCGGCGACTTTTGCCGTCTGCTTCTTTGAGATTAACTCTTGGGGTTCTTTCTCACTCATAATTATGTATCTCATTCTGAAGTGCTTCATGGCAGGCATATTCTTAAGTTAAACAAGGGAATCGGTACAGCTATCTCGGAACAGTCATAACATCTGATGGGAGATGCCTTGAAGAGATTAGAACAAGAATTGTCATGGCGAAAGTAGCCTTTTGCAAGATGAAAAAAATACTGACCAATAAAAAGATATCAATTGAAACGAGAAAAAGAGTGTTAAAGTGCTACATAGAACCTGTACTTTTATATGGATGTGAAGCGTGGACAATAAGCAGACAAGCTGAAAAACATCTGATGGCTGTGGAAATGTGGTTTCTTAGGAAAATGCAAAGAATACCATGGACAGACAGAAAAACCAATGAACAAGTCCTACAAGAAACAAATTAAGATCGGAGACTGATTAGAGACATTAGACGTAGACAGTCAACATTTTTTGGGCATGTTATGAGAAGAAATGAATTGGAGAACTTGGTGACAACTGGCAAGATCGAAGGGAGGAGACCAAAGGGAAGACCAAGAATTGAACACCTGGATGGCTTGGCCACGTGGCATGGTCGAGACAGGAACACAGAGCTGATCCACGACTCTGGTGATCGAGTGAGATGGCAAAACATGACCTCTCATGCTTATCGGCATGGCACATGATGGATGGATGGATCGAGTTGAGTTGAGGTAAGAACCGACATCACTGCATTCCCATACGTGCTCCGTCCCTTCGTTCAACGGCCAGCGAAGAGTCATACTACAGTACTAATCGTTCCCACCGCTATCTGATTAAAAGTTCTCCTGGTCGTCCCTCTCAGTTTTGAGATTCTTCCAGAACCCCTGCCGATCCCCCGCAATCTCATTCTTTCCACATATGGGTTCTCAATTTGTTCCCCCGCCTTCTCCACCCAGTCCCACAAGCGCACGACTACCTCCCCCTTGTCCATAGGCAAACTACCACCAAGAGGTGCATTCCCTGCTAGCCTATCAGCCTGTTCACTCCCCCGTACCCTCGCATGGCCAGGGCAAAATATCTATACAATTCTCACAATCTGTGACCTCTGAAACGACGATAACCATTCCACACGAAACATTCCTTTCTCCACCTTACTAAGCGTACTCTTTGAATCTCGATCATAAGCAAGATGCCCCGCGTCCGATATTCACATCTGGAGATCTTCCGTCACATTCACCACCCATCTTCTCTTTGGCCTTCCTCTTCCTCTCTTCCCAGGCGTATATCCCTCCATTATCGTTCTCTCTAAACTTTCGTGACGTTTCGTGTGACCAAAGTATTTCAATTTTCTTTGTTTTGTCGTCTGTAATAGCCAACCTTCTTCAGTATTCAGCTCTTGAAGTGTGTGGATGCATTTCTTCTTGTCTGTATCCAAGATATTCTTAAAATTCGTCTATAACATTTATATTATAAGGCATGAAATGATGTATGCGCTGTTCAGCTTGTTTAGGAACTGCCCAGGTCTCACAGGCGTATGTTGCAATAGATTGGGTGGGTATAAAGATATATTAATTTGATTGGTAGGTATGTATGTATGTTTAGTAGATAGGTAGGTGGGTAGGTAGATGGATTAATTCGATAGGAATGTAGATATCCTACATAAATCACTTTTGTTGTTGTTTGTCTATCAAGAATGATGATGACCATTCATTTCATCCAGTGGGGTTGAAAGTATGGAGCCGCAAGATCTAAGATGGCTGATAAGGCCTATCTATTTTGGCTCGAAGTATTCTTTGACAATGTGGGCAAAGAATGCTTGACGTTCCAGGAGGAGGATCTCCTGAAGTGGTTTTTCTGTTCTGTCTTTTCTTCACAGCTCGTGCAGACCTGGTTGCCTCACAAGTGACTGCACCCTTGCGTAATGATGTACGCCACGAATTTCGGTCTTTGGCAACAGTCTCCCAAATGTCATGATGAATTCCAAAAGCTTTTAGTGAGATCTTCAGAGTGTCTTTAAAGCGTTTCCTCTGGCCGCCTTGGGAGCGTTTACCACAACGCAGCTCGCTGTAAAAAATTCGTTTAGTGATCTGGCATGCGAGTCAAGTGACCAACCCAGCGAATCTGATTCTTCATTAGTAGAGTGTGGATATTGGAAATCGACGCTCTTTCTAGGACTTCAGTGTTAGGGATCTTGTCTTGCCATTTAATCTTCAATAGCTTCCTTAGGCAGACTGTGTGGAAGTGATTTAATTTCCTAGCGTGTCGCTGATAAACGGTCCAGGTTTCACAAGCATATACTATAGCAGTGTGGATAATACGACTGCTTTGTAGACTTTCAGCTTTGTTTGCAGGCTTATTCCATTTCTGTCCCACATATTCTTGTACAGTCTGCCAAAGACCGCGCTGGCCTTGAAGATTCTTGCATTCACTTCGTCATCAATTGTAGGAGCTTGTGACACAGTGCTGCCAAGATAGGTGAATTTGTCCACAACACTCAATCTATGACCAGTCACTTTGATATTCGGCACGATGTGATTAATCCCTGGAGCTGGCTGGTACATAACTACAGTCTTCTCCAAGTTGATATTGAGCCCAAGGTTGGTACACACATATGAGAAAGCTGAAACATTATGTTGCATGTCTGCCTCTGAGTTGGGATTTAGTGCGCAATCATCAGCAAACAGGAGCTCTCTGACGGTGTCGCTGTTAGTTTTGATTTTAGCTTTCAGCCTTCTGAGATTGAACAACTTTCCATCCATGCAGTAGTTGATGTTTATTACAATGTCGTTGTTCTCGAAGGTATTCGTCATCATAGCCCAAAACATAAGGCTGAACAGTGTTGGTGCACAGCCTTGCTTCACTCCATTGGTGACAGGAAAGGGCTCAGACAGCTCACCAATTTCCTGAACTCTTGCCTGCATACCATCATGAAATAACCGTACTATTTGGACAAACTTTCGTGGACATATTTCGTCATAATCTGCCACAGTCCTTCTGTGCTGACTGTATCAGAAGCCTTGGTAAGATCAACGAAAGTGGAGATCATTTCGGAGTTCTGTTCCTGACATTTCTCTTGCCACTGCCTTGCAGCGAAAATCATGTCAACATTTCCTCGTTCTTTTCTGAAACCACATTGACTCTCAGGAAGAGGACCTTGATCGAAATGGGCCGGGGGCGATTGAGAAGAATTCTGGCGAGTATCTTCCCTGCAATTTAGAGCAAGGAGATGCTTCGGTGGTTGTGAAAGGATTGGAGGTTTCCTTTACGTTTGTAAAGGTGGACTATTAATCAATCAATCAATCAATCATGTGCCATGCCGGAAAGCGTGGGCGGTCATGATTCGCCATTTCACTCGATCACCAGAGTCGTGGATCAGCTCAGTGTTCCTGTCTCGTCCATGCCATGTGGCCAAGCCATCCAGGTATTTTCCTCTCGGTCTTCCTCTTGGTCTGTTCCCTTCGATCTTGCCAGCTGTCACTAAGTTCTCCAGTCCATTTCTTCTCATAACATGTCCAAAAAATTTTGACTGTCTACGTCTAATTTCTCTAATCAATCTACGATTTTCATTTGTCTCTTGTAGTACTTGGACTATTAACGCGTCCTTGAAATCTTGTGGCATGGTCTCGTTCACCCATATGTTTGTGAAGACTTGGTGAAGCCGCTCTAATAGAACAGGCCCACCTGCCTTGTATATCTTTGCTGGGATGGAGTCAGGACCAAGTGCCTTACCGCTGGAGAGTTGCTGGATGGCTTTGTTTACTTCCACTATGGTAGGCAGGTCATCAAGAATTTCATTGGTGGGAACTTGGGGAAGGCAGTTGATGGTTTCATCATCAAAGGAGGAGTTTGCATTTAAGATGTTGCTGAAATGCTCTGTCTAGCGTTGAAGGATTTCTTTCTTATCGGTGACAAATGTTCCCCCATCTGCACTGAGGAGGGGAACTATGCCTGGTGATGTAGGACCATAGACCGCTTTCAGTGAGTCGTAGAAGTTTTTCATATCATGACTGTCAGCAAAGCCTTGAATCTCATCAGCTTTGTTGCTCAGCCAGGAGTCCCGCATGTGCCGACATTTCTGCTACATTACTCTCCGGGTGTTATTGAAGGCATCTTATTTTTTTATGTTGACTTCGGGTCATTCAAATATGCCTTGTGGAGAAGATGTTTCTCGGCCAGCAATTGGTTGATGTCTTCGGAATTTTCATCAAATCAGTCTGTATGCTTTCGTGGGGTTCTGAAACCAGGATTTCCATAGCAGTGTTGCAGATTATGTCCTTTAGGGCTCCCCACTCTGTTTCCGCATCCTGTTTAGCTGCAGCATTGGACTTGATGCGGTCTTCCAGCATATTTTCAATCGACAGCTGCATTGTTTTGCTGTTTAGGCGCGTGACATTTAGTTTCTTTTGCACTTTTACCCCTTGAGGACGCCGTGGTGGTTTGCTGTGTATGTTTATATTCGAGATAATGAGACGATGGTCTGACCAACATTCGGCACCACACATGGATTTTGTCACCCGAACGTCTTGTCTGTCACTCTTCCTGACGATGACATAGTCAATGAGGTGCCAGTGCTTCGAGCGAGGTTGCATCTACGATGTCCCATTTCTCATGGGAAGACGGAAAATTGTGTTGGTAATCAAGAGATCGTGTTCGGCACATGTCTGAAGGAGGAGAAGTCCATTGCTGTTACAATTTCCGACCCCGTGCTTTCCAATAATGCCACTCCAAAAGGTGGTATCCGTGCCTACTCTGGCATTGAAATCCCCAAGGAGTATAAGTTTATAAATCACTTTTAATAGAAGCCTGTCCTTTAGGGATCATGTTTAAGTGGTGGTTACAATGTGTCAGAAGATGCTCAGTGTACTGAAATGTATGGCAGCAAGGGACATATAGCAGAAAATGCTATTCACACTTTTTGTTCACTTGATCATTTAAGTGATAGAGTATGGACTCGAAATGCTTACTGTCTCAAAGAATCAGCTAGTGAAACAAAAGCACATACAGAATGAAGCCATGAGGATGATTCTGGGATATACAAGGGACACCCAAAATAGTGTGTATGCGATACATCTTAGCGTTACCGACCATCGCAGACAGACTCAAGGCTTTGCAGACAAGGTTATACTTCAAGGTAGCTGCTGACAAGGAACACCTCGCATGATTCCCTGGATGCAGTCAAGGGTTAAAGGCTGCTAAGAGGAAAATCAGGGATAACTCAGGCAGACGATACCATCAGAGAAATGTGCACACCTGAGAAGATTGGTAGAGGAAAGGTGTAGATCAGAGTGCCGAATAGAAATTCAGACCTGTGTGGGGTTATAATCACAGTGGACCGTGAGTGTAGGGAGTGGTTAGCTGGCGCTACGGAGGTAGAAATTCAGCAATTAATTCATGACTATTCTCCTCCTGGTAATGTGATTATCTATACCGATGGCACTGTGTTGAGAGGGGAAAATGTGCCCGAGGATTCATAGCAATAGCCAATGTTTAGTATAGGAGAGCTTGGCATATAACACCACAACCTCAAGTCTGAGAATGGGGGGTGGAGGCGGTTACTGCAGCTTTCCGCTGGCTGGAGAACAAACTGAATACGCATGCTGTGATTGTAGCTGATTCATAAAGCATGCTGACAAAGGTGAAGACTGGCATGCTTCGTATAGAATGGCATACATCGATTCAGAGATCGCGGACTATAAGCATTCACTAGATCTTTTCTCCAGGACACTCTAGTGTTTGGAATGAATAGGCAGACATATTGTCTGGTGCCGCATGATTAAGGGGTGATATGATGCATAAGGCAGATGTGGTGAAGGCCCACTGGGTGAATGTGATTAATGCAGAAGAACAAATAGACTATCAACTATCATGGTCTAGAGAGAAAGCATCAGAAAGTAGCAAGGGGTGGTCATGGGATCTGGTCGACAGTTGTCGCTCAGAGAGATACAGCAAGACGAACATAATCAGATTGCAACGGGCACCATTAGTCATTGGAACTCTTCTCTGGCTGTTGGAGATGAGGACTGAGCGCTTATGGGAATGCCCTGAGTGCAATGATGTCGGTTATTGACTCAACTAATAGGTAAGTATATGTACATATAAAAGAAAAAGCTGTCATCAGCGACGAGTCAAAACGTTATTTTTATCTCCATCACGTGATCTCCGTGTATGAGAAGATGGCGACTGAAATCTCACAAGAGGAACGGATGCAGGGAAATACTAGAAAACCCGTCTTACTGAACAAAATTGAAGGATGCCCGGACACGATAAATATGGCAATTGTTATACCAAAAGAGGATGGCGTGATCAGTGTCAGCGACGACAAGTAAGTTACTTACTGTAAAGCGTTATTCTTGAGAGACTGTTTGCTTTTATTATAAATTTATCGAGAAGGCGGATGTGGGAGGGTTGTGATGATTGACAAAAATAATCATAATGATCCCCTCCCCCATTTGTCGCTTGGGAACAGTTGTCTGTCATTTGCTTGACAGTACACGCGTTGTATATATTTGAGATGCACAGAATGAACAAAGATATTCTCTAAATAGTTGAAGTATATCGAAAATGTTACCGAACCAAATTAAATAACTTTTTTTATGTAGACCTACTATCTCATCTCATCTACTATAAAAGCGGCAAATATGCAGCCATTTAACATCATAAAATTGACAGAATATTACTTTCGAATCTCCAAAATACAAAACTAATTTAATTTTCTTCAATTTTTAAATCTGATTCCTTTAATTCTCAAATGTTAAGGTCTAATCTAAAATTAAACTTGTTCTCGTTTGTAGTATTTTACTTTACTTTTATTTAACTTTTAAGCTAAATTGTACAGAGTACCTACATAAATGAGAAACATTCAACACAGTATTTCAAAGTAATACAAATCTAACTTTTACTGACCTTGTTCTTCTTCTTCTTCTTCTTCTTCTGTGATCAACATTTGCTATGCTTGGTATGCAGCATCCATTGTACTGGGTAGATGTCCACTTTCTAGTCCCGTACCACTTCGGCCCAATCTCTTCTGACTTCAGTGGTTAAGGTTTATTTTCTAGATTCCACCTCCCATAGACAGTTTGCTTTCCAAGGCTTGTAGGCTCTGCCTGCTTTTATTTTCTGTCAGACTTTGTTGCCCTAGAATTTATTCTTACAAGAACTTCCACAGGGCAGTGGAGATAAATAAATTACATAAGTAGACAGGCAGATAGTTTGATTGGGTAGGTAAATAGATAGATAGTTAGACAGACAGACACATAATCATCACCGATGAGTCAGAACTGACCATGTAATTGCTGCATGCCGATTGGTTCCAGGAAAAGAAAATATAGCTAATGTGATCTACAACATCATGTTCAGTTGTCAATGTCTTCAAACAAATATGATCCCCTTTTGTAACATAGCAGGTTTTATTACAGGAAAAACTGCTTTTAACTTCATTCATTCATTCAGTAGCATGTCCTTTGCAGAACCTCGCTCCCATAACAACCTTCTGGAAAACCTCTCGATCATAAGCAAGATGTCCTGCGCCCGATACATCCATCTGGAGATCATCCACCACATCCTGCACCCATCTTCTCTTTGGCCTTCCTCTTCCTCTCTTCCCAGGCATGTACCTCTCCATTATTGTTCTCTCCAAAGTTTCCTGTTTCAAGTGACCAAAATATTTCAATTTTCTTTGTTTTATCATTTTTAATAGCCAACCTTCTTCAATATTCAGCTCTTGAAGTATTGATGCATTTGTTCTTTTCTTTACCCAAGATATTCTTAGAACTCGTCTATAACATTTATATTCAAAGGCATTTATGCGCTGCTCAGCTTGTTTAGTAAGTGTCCAGGTCTCACAGGCATATGTTGCAATGGGAAAGATGCATGCTCTTAAAAATCTAATTTGTGTATTTCTGTCTGTCCCATTCCATAATTTATTCAGTGTTTTAGTCTTTGAAGAGCAATTGATAATTGTCATTTAATTTCTTTCATTGTGTCACCATTGTTGGTAATCAATGACCCAAGATATTCAAAAATTTTTCACCACCCCAAATTTTTCCTCATTAACATATATTTCTTTCTCCATAGTGGTTTTATCTGTATGCATTATCTTTGTTTTTGCAGTGTTAAGATACAAGTTGTGATTTTCACTATTCAATTGGGTTGAGGCTATTAGGTTTTCTATACCAGTCTGTGTTGTGGATAGCAATACTGTATCATCAGCATACCGAATCTCTGGTATGTCAAGACCACCGATATTTAGGGCATAATATAGCTTTTAACATCACAGGAAGTAATTGGGGCATATTTAAACAATGTTGAAATCATTTCTACAAAGTTCTGGATCATCTTCATTTGTTACTTGTTTACCACTAAGAAGTACTATTTGAACAGATGTCAGATTGTTGAATATCCTTCATTGCGGCAGAGTACACTTTGTAGTTTTGCAAACACATTGTCGCCTACCATGTTATGGGTTACATTGAACTCATTTGCAACGTTTTTCACAATTTCAAAACCTCGACATAGTTCTGCACTTGTTGTTTCAAGTTGAGTGATTTTTGTTGCTAGGACGCTGAAGTTGGACATGATATAGGTGAGGTTTCCAGCCAAAATATTAGTTGAAAACAGTAACTTGACAACTTTAATCGGGAAGCTTCATTGTAGCTGAAACTACTAACAACTGTCTTCATTTCAATGTAATTGATGCAGAAACAAAATACTGCTTCGAGCATGTGAGAATAGGTCTTGGAGGCAGAGGCACTGAGGGGGTGAAGTCTTCGAATTTCTACACTTGTAATGGAGCTTTGATGAATATTGTTTTTCTACTTGCATCACTCTGTCTTCCTCATATAGATGAATCATATGAGATTGCCGTCGTGGTATAGTTATGGACAAGTTAAGCTTAGGAAGAGTTAGATAACCCTTCTATTCTTCTGGATATAATACCTTATCCTTCGCCAATTCTTTGTTTGTGAAAGAACCATATATCATAGAGGTAAACATAATTACTTGCTAGGTCAGAAAATTACTTACATTTGTCAGGTAATTTCACAACATTTGGTTTGATAGGAACAAAATGCATTAAAATGTCATAATATGACCTATAATGGGCATAATAAAACGTTAAAAAGAAATTGGAATAGGACCTAGAAATGCCGGAGTATGACTTAATCCTAAAATTAGGTCAAAATATGTGATATGTGGACAGTAACTTACGATGATGACACCGTCTTGATAGCAACAAGTCAGATGGATCGATAGGAAATGATAGATACAGTGGATGTAGAAAGTTTAAAAATGGGCCTTAGTTTGCATAATAGAAATATAGAAGTCAAGGTGATATCAAAGAAACAGATTGTGCTTAAAAGTGCAATTAAAGTAAATGACATTATTTTGGGGCAAGTGCAAAAATTTCAGTGCAAAAAAGACACATGATAATATCGGATGGAAGATGCATCACTGGGATAAAGAACAGAATAGGACAAGCAAAAACGACATTCTATCAAATGAAGAACGTTTTGTGCCATAAGTCATTGTCCTTCAAAGTTAGAAAGAGTTCTTGCATGTTACATAGAACCAGTTTTACCATACAGCTGCGAATCCTGGACAATTAGTAAACAGGAAGCCTTGGAGATGTGGTTTTATAGAAGAATGCTGAAAATTAATTAGACAACCAAAATGAGCGATCTGGATGTTTTGAGGGAAAAAAAAAAATTGTGTTGCGTATCCCTTACGGGACGTTGCAGTCAACACCAGCATTTTCAGCTGCTGTTGATGTACTAGGCAAGTAGTTACGTTCAGTAGTTTGCCATTGCTTTCTAAACGACCGGCCCCTATACCTTTTTCAAAAAAACCAGCGTGTTTCGAACCCGGGTATACGGGCTCACAAACTGCGTTCGCAAGCCCTTAGCCACAGAGACTTTTTTGGCCACATTATGAGAAGACAAAAACTGGAACATGTTATGACAACCTAAAGGTTTGTGGAAATTGAGATGGAGGAAGACGGTGTGAGAAGATTCTTGACAGTCTTGTGTCATGGCACGGAAGGGAAAAAAAAAAATTGTGTTGCGTATCCCTTACGGGCCGTTGCAGTCAACACCAGCATTTTCAGCTGCTGTTGATGTACTAGGCAAGTAGTTACGTTCAGTAGTTTGCCATTGCTTTCTAAACGACCGGCCCCTATACCTTTTTCAAAAAAACCAGCGTGTTTCGAACCCGGGTATACGGGCTCACAAACTGCGTTCGAAAGCCCTTAGCCACAGAGACTTTTTTGGCCACATTATGAGAAGACAAAAACTGGAACATGTTATGACAACGTAAAGGTTTGTGGAAATTGAGATAGAGGAAGACGGTGTGAGAAGATTCTTGACAGTCTTGTGTCATGGCACGGAAGGGAGTCAACACATGGATTGATTTATGCCGTCGGAGATCACAATTTGTGGAGAGGCATGATCGCCCACAACAGCCAGCAAGGCACTGGATTATGATGCACAGTAAAAAGTATTTAATTTTAATAACAGTATGTTGAAAGAATGATAAAAAGGACTTTTATTCACTACAGTAAAACTTCAATTAACCGTCACTCATTTAACCGTCAGTTTCTATTATCTGTCATCATCTTAAAATAAAATACGAGATACAACATAAAGGATGCTATGTTCAATGTCGCCACTGCCTGGGCTGACCTTACAGTGTTTAACCTAAAGAATGGGTGGAATAAGCTCTTGCCTGAACCTATTGACTAAACTAAAGAATGGGTGGAATAAACTCTTGCCTGAACCTATTGACAAAACTGAAAGAACTGAGACTGTTAGTGTTGACGAAATTGTGCAACAATGTAGGACTAAATAGTGAAAACATTATGCCAGAAGAAGTAACAGATTGGTTGGAATGTGACAAAATAGATGGAGGCTTTGAAATTTTGAACGATGATGAAATTGTTTCTAGTGTGACTACCATTAAAGAAGAAATTAATGACGATGAAGGATCAGTTTTTAACCAAAAACCTACAACTAGCCACTCAGAAGCCGAAACAATGTTATCTAAGTGCAATGACTGATTTGAAATGCAAGAGGAAGAAAATGCAACAGAGATCCTACTTCTGCGTAAGATATGGAACATCGCAGCACAGAAAGCTCGAGCCTCTAAGTCACAGAAGGAGATGGCAGATTATTTTAAATTAACATAGGTTTATAGTATTACAATTCATTTCTGTACAATACTACTCTTATATTGAAGTTTATATTGATTGTTTTGGTAACTTTAAATGCAATATGTATGCATTATTAGCTTTATAAGGATTTATTTTCATTTTCGCCCCAAGCCAGCAGTGAAATCATGTTACTGTACATATGTATTAAGATATTTCTGTTATCCGTCTATTCGGTTATCTGCCACAGCCCTGGTGAAGACGGTGATGGTTAATCGAAGTGTTACTATATTAAGAAAACAGAAACAGTGGTTATATGACAAAAATAGATAACATCAAAATGTGATGTAACAATAGAAGGGAACATGCCTACAGTCATAACATCAGATGCATGATGGAGATTACAAGCAGAATAGGCCAAGCAAATGCTGCATTTCAGAAAATGAAAATTATCTTATGCAATAAGTTAGTCTTTAAATATGAGAAACAGAGTAATGAAATGTTATATAGAGCCTGTTCTTCTGTGTGGCAGTGAGTCATAGCAAGTGAATGAACAAATGAACTTCAGACAACAGAGATGTGATTTCTGAGATGAAAGTTGTGAATACCTTGGACTGCCAAAGTAACTAACAATGAGTGTCTGGAAAAAGGCTAATAAAAGTAGAATATTATTTACAAATATAAGAAGGCAACAAACAATGTTTTTGGTCATGTGATGAGAAAAGAGGCTTTGGAAAACATTGTGTCAACTGGGAAAATTAGTGGTGATAGGGGCAGTGGCAGACTGAGAGACATGATGCTGGATGGACCGAAATGGAAGAAGGATGATAGTGTTTGATACATATGGACACAATTTATCACACATGATGTGTTGTTTGATACACATGGTCAAAGTTGATAATGCATGGTGCATTGTTTGGAACAGAAAAAATTCATGTCTGGTATATTATTATTAAGTGCTTATATTCAGTTTATTCTAGATTGTGTTGACGGCATAGTCTGTATACTTGGTATTGCATTTTTAAATTTATTTTTAAATTTATTTAATGATTATTTGAATGTTGACCATGTCACGCTGGTTTTAACGTGTTGGTATAGGAGCCGGCCGTTCAGAAAGCAATGGCAAACTACTGAACGTAAAAACTTGCCAAGACATCAACATCGACAATAAAATGCTGGTGTTGACTGCAACATCCTGTAAAGAATATGCAACTTAAAAAAATAAAATTAGAATGTTATTTTGTGCTTCTGCTTCTTGTGTTATTCTTAATATCCAAATAAATAATCTTGCTGTTGTTTTATGAACCCTGTCGTTTGAGTTGCTTACACTAACATTGAATGGGTCTCACTGACTGCCTCTTGCAAATGTGGAACACTCAAGCAGACCCTACAGCATAGCCTATAAGACTGCCGTAACTTCGCTTAACCGAGGGAAGAAATATGACCGACGAGTGATCCTTCGAAAAAAAACTGGGGAAGATCTCAAGCGAACCTTCCTGATTGTGACACATTCCGGAATAGACACAGCAAACATGGATAGCAGAAAAGAGGAAGTGTAAAAACTCTCACAAGACTTAAAGAATTTAGTGAGTGGTAATGACTTGGTTTCCATCCATATAGTACACTCATTCTCATCATGCACATGAGATCTCTAGGCCTGAGTGTGAGGTTTGGGTGCTGAATGCCTGCCATCATCGCGGGAAGCTGCTGTGATTCTCTTTCAGTCTCGAAGCTTTGCAAGATGTGGTTCATGGCAGGCTGCATCACAGTGGAGATCATTACATTTGAGGAGAATTAATCAAATTCCAACACCCTTGTCATTTAAAAGGTGCTCGTCTGCCTACCTGTCATTAGCTGAGAAGGTCTGCTTGTAGGAAATATAACACACGGTCTTTTGAAACAGCCATTGCCTGCAGTGGCCAAATCTCCTCAGTTGTCACAATTGATACAAGACGGTGTAACTATTCTCTACTTCTTTGGTGGACCACCAGTAACACACTGACAAAAACATGATAAGATTATCTGGCATTTACTGATGTAATGATATCAAAAAGTAATGTGAAAGGCCCTGTTACATGCCTTAAGGCCCAATGGGCATATGTTACTCGACCCACATTTTTCACGGCTAATCGGCACTCAAAATGTGGTCAACAACACGCCAGCCTCATTTACTCCCCAAGACATTTCCTGAACCCATTTTAGGCTAGGTCGACCTGAGAGCCTCATGGTGGATTCAAACCCCCAATCACAGGCTGGAAAGTGAGCATCTAACCCCTTCTCTACTTTGGCTTCATGTAAGGATATAGAAAGTGAAAGTATTTTCAGAAATATTGAAGATATGGAAGGAATCAACATTGGGGGACGAAGATGCATCAATAACATTAGATATGAAGATGATACAGTCTTGATTGCA
This sequence comes from Cepaea hortensis, assembly GCA_963921405.1. Lineage (NCBI taxonomy): Eukaryota > Metazoa > Mollusca > Gastropoda > Stylommatophora > Helicidae > Cepaea > Cepaea hortensis. Next base: position 83,499,246 of record OY992883.1, read on the forward strand.
GACAATGAACAGGACCTGCAAAATTTAGTAGATGCGGTTGTTACACACAGTGAACAACTAGGGTTAGAATTAAATTGTAAAAAGACACAGATTATGGTCGTCACTAGGAAGAAGGAAATACCACAATGTAATACATACAAGTAAATGGGAATATTCTTCAACAAGTGAATAGGTACAATTATCTCGGAACAGTAATAACATCTGATAGGAGATGCCTTGAAGAGATTAGAACAAGAATCGCCATGGCAAAAGTAGCCTTTAGCAAGATGAAAAACATACTGACCAATAAAAAGATGTCAATTGAAACAAGAAAAAGAGTGTTGAGATGCTACATAGAACCTGTACTTTCCCGCAGAAGTCGGATGTGTCGGCCTAACGGCGCAAAAACGCAGCTCTGCTGTAAACAGGCACAACGCAATCACGTCCATAAAAACAAAACTCCGGATGAACGCAGAAGAAGAAGAAGAACCTGTACTTTTATATGGATGTGAAGCTTGGACAATGAGCAGTCAGGCTGAAAAACATCTGATGGCTGTAGAAATCTGTTTTCTGAGGAAAATGCAAAGAATACCATGGATAGCCAGAAAGACCAATGAACAAGTCCTTCAAGAAACAAATGAGGATCGTAAACTGATTAGAGACATTAGACGCAGACAGTCACAATTTTTTGGATATTTTATGAGAAGAAATGATTTGGAGAACTTTTATATTGTTGGTGACAACTGGTAAGATCGAGGGGAACAGACCAAGGGGAAGACCTAGAAGCAAGTACCTGGATGGCTTGGCCTTGTGGCATGGTTGAGACAGAAACACGGAGCTGATCCACGACTCTGGTGATCGAGTGAGATGGCAGAACATGACCGCCCACGCTTACCGGCATGGCACATGATGGATGGATGTAAGGATATAGAATGCACATAATGTTTCATACTCGAGGTTATAATTTTACGAGGCAATATTTACCCTTCCTTGTCACCTTACCCCTCCCTGGCTCCCAGCAGAATCAGGTTACAGTGCCTTACTTATAACTGTCATAAGATCGGACGAGGCTTTTGTTTGATTTGTCGAGTCTTGTAATAGAAAGCTGGGTGGAGTGGGAGTTATGCAGTGTGGCCTAATGTCACTCTGTCAGTGTGTTCAGCTAGCCATCTGCTGTACAAAGACTAAAGTAATGAGAGTCTTTATGGTTTGGAACACGTAGAACAATAAAGGTCTGAATATTTTTAAAGAAACATACCCTAAGCAGAAACCTGATAGGGGTCTGTGATGTGATAGGGCCGTCACGGTTTTGTAGGCCTGAAGGAGGAATAGTGGCAAGTTTTTCCTTTACTTTAAAATTTTGTTGCATATCCTTTACAGGATGTTGCAGTAACCCCATCATTTCTCTTTTGGGGCTGTTTGTGATTTCCTGGCAAGTTTCTGTTCAGTAGTTTGCTATTACTTTATGAACGGCCAGCACTCATACCATTTTGTGAAAACCAATGTTAGGTGGTCTGCTGCCAAATTACCCGCAGCTGTGTTTTGAACAAGGTATGCGGGATTACGAATCGCGCCAGTAACCCCTTTGCCGCAGGGCCGGCTTCCCTCACTTAGCAAGATGAAAAGTCGGGCGTCAAACCCTTGTCTGACCACACTCATAACATTACCACTGTAGCTCCTGATCAACCATGCTGACGCAGCCAGAAAACTAAGAGCATGCACATTTCCTGTGGCAGCATTAACTTGGGTATTGAGCAAATCAGTTCAAAACCACATATTCACCTTTGAATAATAATGCTACAAAAAAGAGTATTACAAATTCATGGGACAGAAAGGAGAACAAACAGATCTATCCAACCAGTACTCAGTATAACAGAAGATTGGTTTTTTAGACCAGTAACTATGAGGAATATGAAATATTTTGAACATGTAAAAAGAATTGAAAGTCTAGAAAAGATGACTATGATGGAAAGTGCACAGGGGAAGGAGAGAAGAGAAAGATGGCAGTGTAGATGAATTAAAGATGTGAGAGATAATTACATTTGGTGGCAATAGAGGCAGGACGTGGTTTATTATAGAGGGAAAAGTATCAAAGACGAATTTCTGCGCAGGACAAATCATTGGAAGATGGTGATGGTTGCCATTATTACCTCTTCAGTCCAAGAATATTGCAGATGCATACTGATTAAAAAATATGTGTTTACTTTCACAAGGGCTAAGTATATGGGCAGTGCTGTGGCAAACGGGTTATGAATGAAATTCACAGTCTCGCATTTGAAAGACAAGTGTGGATGATTTGGAAGCAGACTGCCTTGCACTGGTTTGTATACATTGGTATGAGTGCCGGTTGTTCAAAAAGCAATGCCAAACTACTGAACATAAACTTGCCAAGAAATCACAAACAGCCAAAAAATTCAAAGGTTGACTGCGACGTCCTGTAAAGGATGTGCATCTAAATATACACACCTTGTACAAAAGAAATACATATGCATGTTTCTATAGCATGCTCTGATGAATTACAGTCATACATGATGATGATGATCTGATATCTAATAGAGGAACAGTCATGAAACAATTAATTTAACAATAGCCAATGCCTTAGTTGTTATTAGAATAGAAAGTTCTAAGAAAAGTGAAAAGTGGGGACTCAGGAAGTGCTTTGTCTATCTGTACGCATGATGTATGTGGTAATATTTGTTTCATTATGTGGCCATACAATATATGATGTATTTGGTAATATTTGTTTCATTATGTGGCTTAAATTATTCTTTATTATCTCTATTATTATTTCATAAAGTGGCTTAAATTTGTGATTATATCATGCCATTGTCATGTGATTTTCATATGATTTTAATGGTCATGTGATTTTAGATAGTTCAGCATGTGACTGTTATATAAATAGTTCAATCATGTGCTATTTAGTTCGTTCACTCAACTGATTATTACTTTGGTCAGTAATTTGATTGTTACTTTCTCCAATATTATAATTGTTAGTTCCTTCAATCATTCACCATTTTGTTAAAACAAGAGTTTGTTAATTTCTTCAATCATGTTATTATCAGTTTGTTTTGTGCAGGACCCTACGTGTATGGTTGAAACGAGATTCTGGACAGTTTTGGCCGAGCATTTGTCACTCAATGCCAGGTGAGAAAACAAACTATCACGACTGCATTCACATTCAACAAATATTTAAGATAGTCTGAACACTTTCTGTCTCAAGCAATGCACCATGTGTGGTCACTTATTGTCTGTGTGTATAAAGCAATAAATGATATGTTATTACATCACTTTTATTTGGTTTAAGCATATTGAAGAAACCTGGGCAAACAGTTCAACGTAAAGCACGGTATATGCTCATAAACCAAGCAATAAAGGTTATGTTATTACATCACTTTTATGTGATTTGAGCATTCTCAAGAAACCTGGGTAAATAGTTCAACATGCAGCACAGTATAACTCAGAACCCATGTAGACCAAGCAACAAATGATATGTTATTAAATCACTTTTATTTGGTCTGAGCATATTGAAGAAACCAGGGTAGATAATTCAACATGTAGCACAATATATGCTTGGAATCCAAGTAGACCAGTAACTAGCTCGTCTGCCTGCCAGCACTGAGGTCGTGTGTTTCAATTCCCATTGAGGCAGATGTTTAAACATTAACCAGGCCTCCCAGGTCGACCCGGCCTAAAATGGGTACCTGGAAATGTCTTGGGAAATGAAGATGGCTTTCGTGACACTGACCACATCCCCCATCGAGTGCTGATTGGTCTATACAAATATGGGACTAGCTCCATATAGCCAATACACCCCAATATTTGTAAAAGGGTTCTTTTCTTTCAGCTTTTTAAAATAACATATGTCTTTGGAAGCAATACGCTTGTGATTTTTCCTTGTGACTATGATTGTGGGTCTGTTGTTGTAGCAGGCCTGTTACATTGCTGTCATCATAGCCTGGCAGAAGAACTCTGGATGTTTTTGTCAGTGACCTTGCCCCATGTATTTTCATGCCCAAGACGGATTGTATCTGCAGCAAAGAACCTCAATGGCTCGGAACGCTGAAGAAGAAGAAGAAGAAGGTGTCCTATAATGTCCTGTGTCCATCTCCGCGCCGGGCAACTCCTGTCTCTTCTTCCAGAGAACCAGGCCACATGGGCGTCTTCTGGAACTGAAGGAGTTAATTGGAGGGTCTCAAAGTTACTGAAAGTGTTAAAATCTTAAGAGTTAACTGCAAAATCTCATAGTTACTGAATGTGCTAACAACATCTTAAAGTTCATCTCTGCATCCTCTTGCTCTTGTACCTTGAATTTGTAAAGGGTACGCTGCAGTGGCCTAGTAGTTAGTTTGTTTCACCTGCTTACCAAGTCGGTGGTCTGGATTGAGTCCCCAGCAGTGGCACAATTAAGGAGGCTTGCATGAGTTGGTTGAGAGCCTTTGCTTCACTGGGGGAAGAGGGGGTGGAGGTGGGGGGGGGGGGAATTGTCAAGAGACGTTAACAAGGTAAAAAGTTAAAAAATTAAAAGTTTAAAAGGTGTTTAAAAGGCAAGAGGATCGACTTCATTGTACCGGGTTTCATCCCATTTGGTTTGGTCTCTTTCCGCAGGGTGACCTGCCAAAATCGTCGCACAAAGCACGAACTCTGTAGCTCCAGCGACGAATCCCAAGAAGCTCAGAGAAAATTGCACTCGTGAAGGCTGGGATTTTTTTCTGTTGGGGGTAAAAAGAAAATCCTAACCTGCACAGTTCGCGGTGACTGCACTAGCCAGGCGGTCTTAAATCCTCAGGCTCAAAGAGCCCGCCGCCATATACCGCAAGGTACTATATTGGCAGTAAATGACAATTTTTTAACAAACAACATAGGCCGGAATCATATCCACGTGTTTCAGAGCGTGAGACAGGCAGAGTAACCATACCACTTTGCCATGGAGTCTCCCTCAGGAGAAGTCAGGTGGCTGAAGTGATACTGTCAGCTCTTGTGTAACATTCAGCCATGGAAATAAAGAATGTGGTCTTTATGTGGGTAGTCATCGGTCTTTATGAATTTTCCTTCTGTAGCACTAGATTATTGGACTTCTTATCTGTCCATGGGATTCTCAGTATTCCATGAAGGAACGTCATCTCAGTGATCTAAAGTGTATGTCTATTCAATGTCCACGATTCACATGTTCACATGCATAAAATAGAATAACGTGAGAATATAACGTATTCAGTCATTTTCTGAATTTAATGGACAAGGATCTATTGCATAGAATGTTCTTCTCGTGGAATGCCGCCTCTGTTCAAGTTATGAGCAGGGTATAACTTGTTTAAAATAGTAATAATTAATCTTTGAACAGATAATCAATAAAAACTACCTCCTCATCATCTGTTTCTTTCTGTTTTCAGTGGAAGCCACATCTGTGGATTTCAACAAAGAAACAAAGCTGCTGTTTGTGGGCCAGGACAGTGGGACAATTACAGTAATATTTGTAGATATTTGCATACATTGATGTCTCTGAATACTGTTATAGAAGCTTCCATGTCTATGTCTTAACCACATCTTGACTAGTAAAACAAAGACTTGCACATGATTTTGTAAACACAGGCAGGTGTTTTAAAATGGGGATTTTTGTCAAGAAATAAGATTAGTTGTTGGTGTATGATTCTTCTTCCTTTTCTTTTTTCTGTCTGTTATTCTCCAAAGTGGCAAATAACCTTAACCATCACAAATAAAAGCTTCCTGTCTTTTGCCATCCCCTCGTATTTCCCACATCACTCATCTCTGTTTCCAGTCTTTTGCTTTCCCCATGTGCTTCTCACATCACTCATCTCTCTTTCCTATCTTTCACCAGTTCCATATGTTTCCCACATCTTCATCTCTTCTATTTCAAACTCACTCCAGGGGGCAGGCTTAGATCCCAAGACCAGGTCTCACACTGACCAAGATGTTGAAGTACCCCTTCATTGTGCAGCCTAACCACAGACGGGGTACTGTAGATGTTTAGTTCCAGTACCAGTTTTACATACTCCCTCCATGTTTCTGAACTGTGGTCGGTGTACTTTAGTGCAGGCTGAAGGTCTCCCTCCATACCAACCTCTCTGATAAATGCGAGTCTGTTTCAGGGCTCAGCCGACGGGAGCATCAACACATCAGTCTTAAGAGTTTAACTGAAATCTTTCAGAGGATTACAAACCAACCAATTGTTCCAGGCATTTTCTAATCTTTCTGTAGTTTCTGTACTTCATGGATTTCAGAAAAAAAACAACCTCCAGCATTTTCTGGACTTGAATTCTGGCTATCAAATGCCGAACTAGCAAAATTGAATTAGTGGGTACAAGAGAGTTCATGCAGTAAGTAAAAAGCAATAACAACAACATTAAGAAAACTTCATAATAGCTTTTTCTGACAGTATATACTGATTTAATGGTTTTTGTTTACAATTATGATTTGATGTGGCTGTAAAATGAAATGTCATTCTATTGATTCTCCCAATCAGCTTCCAATTTCTCGAAAATATATTCTTCCAATTCTCCCTACATAATAAACAAATACTTTTAATTCCACTTAACATCTGCAACATTAATGCAAAATATACTTTATTCACATCACAGCTTGAGACAAATTGTCCCAGACATTTTGTGGTACCCATTTTAGCCGGGGGTAATCTGGGATACAGGTCAGTTATAAAATCGGGCTGGCCTTTGAGCATCTAGCAACTAAGCAACTGCAACTCCCTACTGGACATTGTGAATTGGAAATGATTAGCACATGAAGGACACAAAGCTGTATGACATGGACTATAAGAAGATATAAACCACAAGGACCATACAAAAATACTGAATATATCTACACGTAGAGGTAATAACCCATCAGAGGTGCAATCTGATGGTTTAAATTGTTTTTCTATAAACAGGAGTTTGAACTGACAGAGGATTACAACAGACTTCTTCATCGCAGAGATTACGTTGGTATGTGGTTCCTGAACGTTATGTGTGTAAATGTATACGTGTGTGTACAACATGTTACTGTTGCTCAAACATATGGAGATGGTTCTAGATATGGCGAAGTGGTCAGGCTGTCTGCTTTATACTCTGAAGGCTGTGGGTTTGTTTTTATACTGCGTCGTTCAGACCATGAGTGCAGTTTTTTTCTAGAGACCCTGGAGGGTGTTGTTTGTTATATACATGTGTTGTTGTAGATTATATACATGTGTTGTTGTTTGTTGTATACTACTGTTATTGTTTGTTGTATACATGTGTTGTTTGTTGTATAAATATGTTGTTGTTTCTTGTATACATATGTTGGTGTTTCTTCTTGTATACTAATGTTGTTTGTTGTATACATGTGTTGTTGTATTTTATATACATGTGTTGTTTGTTGTATACATGTGTCGTTGTATTTTATATACATGTGGTGTTGTATTTTATATACATGTGGTGTTGTATTTTATATACATATCTTGTTGATTATTGTATACATGTGTTGTTGTATGTTGTATACATGTGTTGTTGTTTGCTGTATACATGTGTTGTTGTATGTTATACTAGTTTCTGAATGTTATATATTATATATTATATTATGTTGTCAACAAAGTAAAGTCAAGGACCCTTTTCTTTCCAGTGAGACTGACTGCCCTTTTGATGTTAGTCCCACCATTGTATAGATTCAGGGGCTGATGTGTTCGATACCATGTCATCATGTCAGCTGACATTCAGTGGCAGATGTGTTCGATACCATGTCATCATGTCAGCTGGCATTCAGTGGCTGATGTGTTCGATACCATGTCATCATGTCAGCTGGCATTCAGTGGCTGATGTGTTCGATACCATGTCATCATGTCAGCTGGCATTCAGTGGCTGATGTGTTCGATACCATGTCATCATGTCAGCTGGCATTCAGTGGCTGATGTGTTCGATACCATGTCATCATGTCAGCTGGCATTCAGTGGCTGATGTGTTCGATACCATGTCATCATGTCAGCTGGCATTCAGTGGCTGATGTGTTCGATACCACGTCATCATGTCAGCTGGCATTCAGTGGCTGATGTGTTCGATACCATGTCATCATGTCAGCTGACATTCAGTGGCTGATGTGTTCGATACCATGTCATCATGTCAGCTGGCATTCAGTGGCTGATGTGTTCGATACCATGTCATCATGTCAGCTGGCATTCAGTGGCTGATGTGTTTGATACCATGTCATCATGTCAGCTGGCATTCAGTGGCTGGTGTGTTCGATACCATGTCATCATGTCAGCTGGCATTCAGCGGCAGATGTGTTCGATACCATGTCATCATGTCAGCTGGCATTCAGTGGCAGATGTGTTCGATACCATGTCATCATGTCAGCTGGCATTCAGTGGCTGATGTGTTCGATACCATGTCAGCATGTCAGCTGGCATTCAGTGGCTGATGTGTTCCATACCATGTCATCATGTCAGCTGGCATTCAGTGGCTGATGTGTTCGGTACCATGTCATCATGTCAGCTGGCATTCAGTGGCTGCTGTGCTCAATACCATGTCATCATGTCAGCTGGCATTCAGTGGCAGATGTGCTCGATACCATGTCATCATGTCAGCTGGCATTCAGTGGCTGATGTGTTCGATACCATGTCAGCATGTCAGCTGGCATTCAGTGGCTGATGTGTTCGATACCATGTCAGCATGTCAGCTGGCATTCAGTGGCAGATGTGTTCGATACCATGTCATCATGTCAGCTGGCATTCAGTGGCTGATGTGTTCGGTACCATGTCATCATGTCAGCTGGCATTCAGTGGCTGCTGTGCTCGATACCATGTCATCATGTCAGCTGGCATTCAGTGGCTGCTGTGCTCGATACCATGTCATCATGTCAGCTGGCATTCAGTGGCTGATGTGCTCGATACCATGTCATCATGTCAGCTGGCATTCAGTGGCTGATGTGTTCGATACCATGTCATCATGTCAGCTGGCATTCAGTGGCTGATGTGTTCGATACCATGTCATCATGTCAGCTGGCATTCAGTGGCTGATGTGTTCGATACCATGTCATCATGTCAGCTGGCATTCAGTGGCTGATGTGTTCGATACCATGTCATCATGTCAGCTGGCATTCAGTGGCTGATGTGTTCGATACCATGTCATCATGTCAGCTGGCATTCAGTGGCTGATGTGTTCGATACCATGTCATCATGTCAGCTGGCATTCAGTGGCTGATGTGTTCGATACCATGTCATCATGTCAGCTGACATTCAGTGGCTGATGTGTTCGATACCATGTCATCATGTCAGCTGACATTCAGTGGCTGATGTCTTCGATACCATGTCATCATGTCAGCTGACATTCAGTGGCTGATGTGTTCGATACCATGTCATCATGTCAGCTGACATTCAGTGGCTGATGTGTTCGATACCATGTCATCATATCAGCTGACATTCAGTGGCTGATGTGTTCGATACCATGTCATCATGTCAGCTGGCATTCAGTGGCTGATGTGTTCGATACCATGTCATCATGTCAGCTGGCATTCAGTGGCTGATGTGTTCAATACCATGTCATCATGTCAGCTGGCATTCAGTGGCTGATGTGTTCAATACCATGTCATCATGTCAGCTGGCATTCAGTGGCTGATGTGTTCGATACCATGTCATCATGTCAGCTGGCATTCAGTGGCTGATGTTTTCGATACCATGTCATCATGTCAGCTGGCATTCAGTGGCTGATGTTTTCGATACCATGTCATCATGTCAGCTGGCATTCAGTGGCTGATGTGCTCAATGCCATGTCATCATGTCAGCTGGAATTCAGGGCCGATGTGCTCAATGCCATGTCATCATGTCAGCTGGAATTCAGTGGCCGATGTGCTCAATGCCTTGTCATCATTTCAGCTGGAATTCAGTGGCCGATGTGCTCAATGCCTTGTCATCATGTCAGCTTTCACTCAGTGGCTGATGTTTTCGATACCATGTCATCATGTCAGCTGGCATTCAGTGGCTGATGCTTTCGATACCATGTCATCATGTCAGCTGGCATTCAGTGGCTGATGTGCTCAATGCCATGTCATCATGTCAGCTGGAATTCAGGGCCGATGTGCTCAATGTCATGTCATCATTTCAGCTGGAATTCATTGGCCGATGTGCTCAATGCCTTGTCATCATTTCAGCTGGAATTCAGTGGCCGATGTGCTCAATGCCTTGTCATCATGTCAGCTTTCACTCAGTGGCTGATGTGTTCGATGCCATGTCATCGTTTCAGCCGCCTTGACTTTCCAGGACAGTCCCTGGTCCCCATGTTAGACAGGATCCACCTGAAGGCCCAGGTCAGTGACATGGCTCTGCTCCCGCTCCCAGCTCAGACATGGCCAGCACTGGAACTTCATATCTACCTAGAGGTTATTGGGCTGTAACTAGGTCGGGATTCGGCACAGCAGATTTAGGGCCGCTGTGATGAGACCTAGCTAAGTCAGGCTTTCTCTACAGGTTTGAGATATTTCATTGTCAGAAACACACCAAGCCAGTGCCTAGAAAGTATAAGTAGGGTCTAAATATAACCAGATTGGCAGTTTGAACTTACAACTTTAAATTTTCACTGTATTTTATTTTTAATTGCAACATTTGATGAACGCTTGCTGGTATCTCTACATGTCATTGGGCCAGGAGAGGGAAACCCCAGTGCTACTAGATTTATAACATCTTCAAAGCATCATTGTATTTACTGCCCTAACCAGTAGCTGTAACAGTATAGTCAGTGTTCAGACAATGCATGAAAGGGTAGATAAGTGACAATAAAGGGTAGATAAGTGACAATACATAAAGAATAGATACAAGGGGCTTCTCATAAGTCTTTAGCCTGACCATGAAGGAGTAGATGGAGAAAATTGAACTTTGGCACATATATAGCTCATTCAATTTGTAATGGACATTTGAATTATGAATTTCCCTCCTCAACTGGTTTTCCCGATATGGTGCATGGCACAACACACCCTATTGACCAGGTCTGCACATCCAACGGTTTGTCAGAACAATGGAGAAATCAGACGCCAGGACTGTGATAAATTTCTTGATGTTACAGGGAAAACACCCACATAAATACACAGGGAGATGGAGCCTGTGTTTGAGTAAGTCTGTCCTTCGTACGCTTCTGAAAAAAAAATGGTGTTTGCAGTTTAAGTGTGGCCGTTCCCAAGTTGCTGATCTGCCACGATCAGGACGACCGTCCTCAGAGTGCAATGATGCAAATGCTGCAAAAGTGAAGAAAATCATAGACAAGGATAGGAAAATGACAATTGCAGAGATATTGGGTTCAGCAAAACTGAGTAAGAGTACAGTTTTTAGAATTTTAAACAACAGACTGAACATGAGAAAAGTGTGTGCCCGCTGGGTCCCGCGTCTGCTGACATGTGAACAGAAACAAACACGGGTTGATTGCTGTGGCCAGTTGTTCAACATGTGGCGGTCGAAAAACATGTTGACGACCATGGTGACGGTAGATGAGACTTGAATTCACCATTATGACCCAGAATCCAAAATTGCCAGCATGCAGTGGAAAACCCCAGGCTTGCCAACGCATGTCAAGCCAAGAGCACAAAAATCTGCAAGAAAAGTGATGCTGACTGTTTTTTGGGACATCAAAGGTGTCATATTGAAAGATTACATGCTTCATGGCAACACGGTTAATGGGCAGTACTATGCAGATCTTATTATCAAACTAAGAAAGACTGTGACCAGAAAACGAGGGATAGCGCATACAAAAATTCTGCCTTTGCTTTAAGACAACATGCCCTCCCATAAAGCACGGCTAGTGCTGAAAACTGCCAACGATTTGAATATTTAAATTCTTCCACACCCACCATATTCGGCTCCATCAGACTTTTTTCTTTTCCCAAATCTTAAAAAACAGCTGAAAGGAAATCGTTTTGACAGTGACGAAGATGTCATACTGGCTTGTGATAACTGGTTTAGTTCGAAAAATAGGTTGTTTTATTCTGAAGGTCTTTTCAAGGTCACACACAGATAGCAGAAATGCATATATTTAGGTGGTGGCTACATTGAGAAGGAATAAGCACTGTGCCAAATTTAAATTTTCTCCGCCTACTCCTTCATGGTCAGGCTAAAGACTTATGAGAAGCCCCTTTAAGTGACAATACATAAAGGGTAGATAAGTGGCAATACATGCGGGGTAGATAAGTGACAATGTATAGAGGGCAGATAAGTGGCAATACATAAAGGGTAGATAAGTGACTGCATAAAGCGTAGATAAGTGGCAATACATAAAGAGTAGATAAGTGACTGCATACAGCGTAGATAAGTGGCAATACATAAAGAGTAGATAAGTGACTGCATAAAGCGTAGATAAGTGGAAATACATAAAGAGTAGATAAGTGACTGCATAAAGCGTAGATAAGTGGCAATACATAAAGAGTAGATAAGTGACAATACATAAAAGGTAGATAAATGACAATACATAAAGCATAGATAAGTGACAATACATAAAGCATAGATAAGTGACAATACATAAAGGGTTGATAAGTGATAATACATAAAGGGTAGATAAGTAGTAGATAAGTGACTGCATAAAGCGTAGATAAGTGGCAATACATAAAGAGTAGATAAGTGACAATACATAAAAGGTAGATAAATGACAATACATAAAGCATAGATAAGTGACAATACATAAAGCATAGATAAGTGACAATACATAAAGGGTTGATAAGTGATAATACATAAAGGGTAGATAAGTGACAATACATAAAGGGTAGATAAGTGACATTACATAAAGGGTAGATAAGTGGCAATACATAAAGAGTAGATAAGTGACAATACATAAAGGGTTGATAAGTGATAATACATAAAGGGTAGATAAGTGACAATACATAAAGGGTAGATAAGTGACATTACATAAAGGGTAGATAAGTGACATTACATAAAGGGTACATAAGTACAGACCAGACTGATGGTGGTTTGTATGTTGGTGATTTGTTCTGAAGTTAAAACTCCAAAAACAGAAAGGGGATGATGTGGAGATAGATAATGATGTGAAGTGAATTGAATATGTTGGTTTGTTTATTGTTTTTCTGACCCTCAGCACACCAAGGTCGAGTGACGGCCTTGAAGTTTTCCCTCTCGTGCGAGTGGCTGCTTACCTGTAGCAAGGACAAGTATTTCATGTGGCACTGCACAGAAACCGGCCGCCGTTTATCTGGCTATCAAGCAAACGCCATCTGCCTGTGTTTGGAGTATCCTTTGCAGGTGTTTCTGTTAGCGTGCATATTTGTATGAAGCCACAATGGCATAGTGGCTAGAGCGCTTGCCTGTTAAGACAGCGGTCCAGATTCAGTCCCCAGAGGGGTTGACTCAGTCTCATAAAAATTGGTACGAGAAAATTTTCATAAATTTCTAAAAATTTGAATAACGAAGACAAAAACAATAGATTGCACGATTTATAGCCTGGCATATTTTGCTGCATCTTGTCAGGAACATACTGCAGAATTCACACAACATAAACTTTAGTAATAAGATAAATTCTTTAAGCTGAAATATTCTTATATATTTCTAAAAATTGTCTGGGATGGAAAACTGATCAGGAACGGAATTGGCCACCCACCTTATATATTATGGCTTAGAATATATGAAGACCAACCAACCAACACCCCAATGGTACTATTTATATATATATATATATATATATATATATATATAAACTGAGTGCGCCAGAATAATATATTCACAGTAATCGCCCACCAGTTTAAATGTAATCGAAGTTTCGATCTTTGAACAATTACCATAACAATGTGTTGCGTGATGTTATTAAAATAACAATCTGTACAAACATGTTGGAGATGGCCAGGCGTGTTGTGGGTTCTGTTGCTAACTTACGTTTCCGTTCACACTGAACTTGAACAATGTTCTCAAATTTGAAATGCCATTTCAAAATGGTTTTTCGTTCCTCAAAAGACAATCGTTTATGCACCATTTTGTTAAGTTTTCTCTGTGACGCTTGTAATATGCTGTTTACATCAATATTTTAAACATATGAAAATTATTGCTACCATAATGTGTTCTACAAATGGTGTAATATGACAAGTTTTGATGACGTTATTAAAATAATATACTCAATTAAAATGTGATTACATTTAAACTGGTAGATGATTACAAGTACTATGTATACATTTTCTGGCACACTCAGTTTATATATTAGATATATTTAGATATAGATACATTGGAGCACAAGCACTGTGAACTCATTTAATAGCAGTAAGTGGATTACATTGTGCTATTGGTAAGTTGCATATCCCAGTGTGCCACTCGAAATACTGATTGCTAAGTTGAAAGTCAACAAAGTGCATAATGAGTAGCTCATGCCTTAACTTAATGTGATATGTTTTATGAATGAGCTGATGGGGTTTGGTCTTCTTGTAAACCCAGCAAAGTCAAATATAGCACCTGATGTGCGACATTCAGGCCGGAGACTGCCTGTAGTCTCCATAGGCTAGTCGTGATATCAGGCATGGCCAGATACTTTTGAGAACAACCCCAGTAGCAGTTGGTGTAGTGGTTAGGATATTGTGCTGACAATGGCATGGACATGGTAAGGTGAGGGTTGGATGCCTGATCTTGACATTCGCTATGGGAGGGAGAGACTGACCACCTATTCCTCCATTCACTCAGGCCTGTAAAAAGTGATGGTCCTATCACTTCACATCCCCATAGCAGATTCCTGGTACAGGACATATTTTTTTAAATAAATTGTTTGTGAACAATGTTTATAGGAATATGTAATAGTGTGTAAATATGTCTATATCTGTGTGTCTCGGTGTTTGGGTCTGTGTGTCTGTACAGTTAATCTTAACTATAATCAGAACATGCTTTAGTGATTGGGATGTAGCAGTGGGAATATAATCAGTGGGTGCTTTAGTGGTTGTGGTGCGGCAGTGGAAATGTAATCAATGGGTGCTTTAGTGGTTGTGGTATAGCAAGGGAAATGTAATTAATGGATGCTTTAGTGGTTGTGTGGCAATGGAAATATAATCAATGGATGCTTTAGTGGTTGTGGTGTAACAGTGGAAATATAACCAGGAAATGCCCCATGACATCAAAATTAACTCAATTTTATCTACTTCTAAATTTTCTGAGGCTGATTTCTAACTCCTGACTTGGTATTTCAATGAATTGTAAAACTGCGTTCACAAACCCCTAAGATGCTGGCTTAAAATTTAGTCATGGAATTCTGTAGTGATTGTTGGTCTAGCAGTGGAAATTTAACCAGGGAATACCTTAGTAGTTTATTTGTAATAATGATAACGGGTACATCAGAAATACTAGTATTTATACTTAACAGACTGCAGATTTGATGAGCAGTCAAAATATGCATTTGTGGGTGACTACTCCGGCCAGATCTCTGTTCTCAAGTTGAAGGACAACACCTTTGACCTTGTTACAGTCTTGAAAGGGCATGCAGGTGAACATATAGTGTTGCTGCTTCTCTAGCATTTGCTCTTGCTACCATTTTTTGTGTGTGTATGTCTTTGTTGCTTCTGTTTTTGCCACCATTTGTTGTTGTTGTGTGTATGTCTTTGTTGCTTCTGTTCTTGCCACCATTTGTTGTTGTTGTGTGTATGTCTTTGTTGCTTCTGTTCTTGCCACCATTTGTTGTTGTTGTGTGTATGTCTTTGTTGCTTCTGCTCTTGCCACCATTTGTTGTGTTTATGCCTGTTGCTTATGTACTGCTGCCTTACATTGTTGTTGTTGTGTGTCTTTGTTGCTTCTGTTCTTGATATTATTTGTAGTAGTTGTGTGTATGTCTTTGTTGCTTCTGTTCTTGCAATCATGTATTATTGTGCGTGTATGTGTTTGTGTGAAATTGTTTCTCCTATTCCAGCTACTTTTGTTATATATATATATATATATATATATATATATATATATATATATGTATATATATATATATATATATATCTGTGGTTCTGTCTACATATTTATGTGTATAAATGCAGTTCTGTAATTGTATTTTCTTTTGTGTGCTTGTGTATTTGTATCCCCATGTGCATTTGTTTGTGTATATCTGCATGCTTTCATTATAAAGATGTATATGCCTTCCTCCTCTTCTTCTGCCCTTTGTCTTCCATTGGAGCATCTACCTTCAGTCAACTCTTGTCAAGCTGTCCCAACTTTTCCCATCTCCTCCACTCCCTTCATTCCTCCCCATATTATTTGTCCCCGTCTCTAATTCTCTCCTGCCTGTGTTTTAGGCCTTCCTCTGTTTCCTTGTGGGTTCCAGAGACAGGACTTTCTAGTTATGCTATCAAAAGATGTTCTCTATGTGTGTACCCTGTCCAACACCAGTGTCTTTTCTTCATATCTTTTCCTCTCATTGAAATTTGTTTAATTCTCTCCATTGTCTACACCAGTGGTTCTTAACCTAATTTGGCCCTTGCAACCCTTCACCATATGTTCAGAATATCATTCTCTCCCCCCCCCCCACCCCCTTTGTGTATTTCCTCCCTATAAATCCCCCCTCCCCTACACAGTATACGTAAAAATGGAAGCTAAATTTAATAACACATACCAGAACAAGTTTAGCCGTCTACATAAAACATGAATTGCGGATCTACTTACGTTATAAAACAAATTTTGGAAGGGCGAGAAGTACAGAACTGTTAAGTATGGAGGGAAAAACAATATGAAGTAATCGGTTCTTGTATTAACGTGATCTTAAAATAATCTTAATTTCTCCCCTGGAAACCCTAAAATTCCCCCCGGGGAGAATTCCCCACTGGTTGAGAACCACTTGTCTACACATTAGTGATTCTGCCATACCATTTTATTTCTTTCATACCATTATTCTGTCATACCATTTTGTTCCTTTCATACCATTATAGTCCTTCTTTTCTACACTGACACCAGTTAATGAATGTTTTTGCTGTATTAATAATTGTTTTAGCCATTCTTCATGTTTCTTGTCCATAGAGTGAAATTTAAATTGGGTTCTACATTTAAGTGTTAGAGTCTGCTATGTTTGTTAATGTTTGCTTAATTAACCCAGACAAGACTGTCTTGTTTATTCCTTCCCCAGGCAGCATACGCTGTCTCTCATGGGATGCAGACAACCAGCTCTTGTTCAGTGGAAGTTTTGATCAGTCTGTTGTAGTCTGGGATATTGGTAGCAGGAAGGGGACAGCATTTGAGCTTCAAGGACACAAGTGAGTTACCTTTCCTGGTCTAGATATTAGTTTCCTTTTCACCGTGAATACATGGAAACAAAATCTGCAATGTTTTTTTTTAAATAGTCCTTTTTAAAAGAATGTTTTGAAATCTATTAACATTTTATGTTGTACTTAATATAAAAACAATTACAACTGAGATGGAACATTTAATGAGATAGGAAGTTCACTTCATAATCAGTATAATTACTAAAACATTATTATCTCTTTCACTCAACTCAGTTTTTGTGCCCATGGGACCCAGGTATTGAATTATAAAATAGATTGGCACAAACTCAAAGAGCTTAAAATGGGTTCAATTAGTTGCATGACTTTTACAGAACCTCACAACCAACCCCAGTATTTTTGACTGTTTATTGTTTACTAGCCAATTTTTACATCCAGTAGTTTGCCATTGCTTTCTGAATGACCGACACCCATTACAATGGGTACCAAACTGTAATTCTTAAGTTGGAGAAAGGAAGAGTTTGTTAGAAAAGAATTGACCAATCACTTCATGCTTCCACCCTGGGGTAAAGAGGTATCTTACAGTTTTTCTGTTCTACCCTGGGGTTTAGAAATACCCCACAGTCTTATTTAGTCTGTCCTTTTCTACCTCACCTGAGGTGTAGAGGTATCTTATAGTCTTGCTTCATGTTTTGTCTTGTATGACTGGTAGATGAAGATCTACCAGTCTACTTTATTTAATTGTCTCACAATTACATACATCAGCATTTAGCAGGTCCTTTGCAGAACGTCTGTCCCATGAAGGTCTGGTGGTGAGACTCTTGATCCCTTGTCACTTGCCTTGCCTCATGTATTTTTGTGACCAAGGTGTCTTTAATGTCCTGTATCTGCCTCCGTGCTGGAGAACTCCTGCTTCTTCATCCAGGAGCCATGCTGTTCATTACTGTTCCTTCTAAACCATCACAGCAATTGACAATTGGCAGTTTGAGGAGACCAGATTTTGAGACATGGTGCTGGTTAAGGGCTAGTTTGAGGAGACCAGTTTTTAAGACATGATGCTGTTTAATTCCCAGTTTGAGGAGACCAGTGTTTGAGACATGATGCTGTTTAATTCCCAGTTTGAGGAGACCAGTGTTTGAGACATGATGCTGTTTAATTCCCAGTTTGAGGAGACCAGTGTTTGAGACATGATTCTGTTTAATTCCCAGTTTGAGGAGACCAGTGTTTGAGACATGATGCTGTTTAATTCCCAGTTTGAGGAGACCAGATTTTGAGACATGGTGCTGTTTAAGGGCTAGTTTGAGCAGATCAGTGTTTGAGACACAATGCTGTTTAAGGGCCAGTTTGAGGAGACCAGTTTTTGAGACATAATGATGTTTAAGGGCCAGTTTGAGGAGACCAGTTTTTGAGACACGATGCTGTTTAAGGACCAGTTTGAGGAGACCAATTTTTGAGACACGATGCTGTTTAAGGGCCAGTTTGAGGAGACCAGTGTTTGAGACACGATGCTGTTTAAGGGCCAGTTTGAGGAGACCAGTGTTTGAGACACGATGCTGTTTAAGGGCCAGTTTGAGGAGACCAATGTTTGCGACATGGTGCTGTTTACAGGCCAGTTTGAGGAGACCGGCATGGCTGAATGGATAAGAGCATTTATTTTTTAACTTCCGGTGTGCTGATTGCGAGGTGGTGGGTTCAATCCCTATACCGGTTAGTCTGACTAAAAATTTGATTTCTCATCCTTGGCTTGGAGACCTCAGAAGTTGAAGTGGGTTCACCTGAAGGCGGGGGATACAGGTATTAGGGAAAGATAGCCCACACGCAAAAATCAGTCCAGTGTGGACAACGCTTGAGTTCAAAAAGAGCAACAAAATCAAAGAAGGACCCATTTTCTACAATGTTCAAATCTGGCAGAATGTTACTAGTTTTCTTCTTCTTGATTCATTTTATTCTCAGAAATTTTTGGGCACTATTTAAGTTTAAAAGTCTTGATGTTCATCTTAAAAGTTAGTTGCATATCCTTTACAGGACATAGCAGTCAACTCCAGCATTTTTGGGCTGTTTGTGATTTCTGGGCAAAGTTTACGGTCAATAGTTTGCCATTGCTTTCTGAACGACTGGCACTCATACCATTTTATAAAAACCCAATGCAAGGTGGTTTGCTGCCAAATCGCCCGCAGTGGTGTTTCGAATGCGGTATGCAGGATTACAAACTGCACCAGTAACCACTTTGCCGAGGATCCGGTGATGTTCATCCTAGTGATTGTGAAATGGTCCATGATTCATATCCATATGTTTTCACATGAAAGATGCTTGTTCTCAAAAATGTTTACTGTAATTTTATAGCGAGTGTTGGGATATAGGCTCGTAATACACTGCTTTGTTATGGCCAGTCTTCTACTGACTTACTTTGTTGTACGCTTCACCACATTTACACCACATGTGTACCACATGTACACAGTGCTGAGTCACTAATTTGGAGTTCAAATATGCACAGCTGTTTTATCTGATTTAGAAAATGATGGCATATTCTCATCTGTTTGAACAGATGAAAGTCATTCTGGGAAGAATGGTGTGGTTTAACCAATGTCTTTATAATTACTGAAACTGGTATTGTGTTCCCTGTTATTTTAATAATTACTGCAAGTGAAACAATGAACGCCCATGTGTTACTGTGGCTCCAAAGAGCAAACAAGATGTGGTAACACTGTAGCTCTCCTGCAAATTTCATAAAAGGTGGCTAAAGTGGGTTGGTCTGAGGCTGGCTATCATTAAACCAATCAGCCAGCATCCAGCCAATCATGACTGAACTACAATGGGCTTGGTGTTATGTAGTTGTGGGCCTAGGGAATCTCCATGGCGAAGTGGTAAAGCCATCTGACTCTGGCTCTGAAGGTTGTGGGTTCGATTCCGGTCCATGTCTTTTGGCCACGAGCGCATTGTTTTTGAAGACTCCTGGGGGGTCATTGCTGGAGCTGCGGAGTTTGTGCTTTGTGCGATACATTCAGCAATTCACTGCGGAAAGAGACTGAGCCATGTGAAATAAACACCCAGTGCAGTAAGTCGACCTTGTCGACTTTTAAGTGACTTTTTTTTGTTAAGTTGTGGGCCTAAACTCCACCAGGAGGTTTACAGGCATCAGAAGATGAACCAATAAAGATTGAAGAATGTGATAGAGGAACAGGTGGCACAGAAGTTAGGGGTGTTGGTCTCTCAAGTCTAAAGATATAGTTGGAACCCTGCTGAGGTTTAAGTTTTTATCTATTCAGATTAGATAAAAAATCCTGACATGCATTATGTGATGATCAGCATGACATACCGCAGCCAACAGACATTCCCTGCGGACACCAACGGCATAAAAACAATATGTATTTTTTAATGGTTTAAATATTGAGAAAAGTGATATTTTGACAAACTTTACCATAAATTTGGCAAGGGTATAAGCTTTCTGAAATGAACTATTTCAACCGTCAGGGAGAAAGTTCAAGGTCTAGCATACGCCAAGACTTCTCACCAACTTTTGACTGGTTCTGAAGATGGAGTTCTTGGAATTTGGGACATGGAGGTTAAAAGATTAGAGGTTAGTTTAATACTGTAATAAGATATGTCATATAGAAATGTAAAGATATGTCTTACAGACAGACAGATATGTTGTGCAGACAAACAGATGTGCTTCAGATATCTTTTACATTCAGATATAACTTACAGACAGATATCTCCATAAATATTTTACAGACACATCAGTCTTACAGAGAGGCTAAATTCTATAGATTTCTAGACATTCCTTTACACACTACATAATTACTACTGTAATTTACACGCTGAATATATGTTACAATCATTCACATATTTTTTAGTCATATACACATCACATATGTTCTATAGTCATGTAAAGACTGCATATCTTTTACAATCATTTACAGACCACATATGTGCTATTCATTTATTCTCTGCATGTATATACAATTTCTCATGCACACCCATGCACGCACACTCACCCAACACACGCACGCACACATGTGTGTGTGGAGTGTCCAGTAAATAAAGGTAGGTGCAATGTACGTGGCAATATCAACAAAATCTTCACATTTCAGTGACACTGGCAGGTATTTTATGTTTGGTCACAGTGACGATGCTGTGACCCATTGTTGGGGGCCTGTTGAAGCATTTGAAAAGTTTCAGGCAAACTTTTTACCCAAGTTGAAACAAAACTTCACTGAAATTTGTTGTTCTTAAAGATCCCTCATAGCTAAGCATATCAAAATTAGCTAAGTACACTATGTGTGCATTCACTTTACCAGACGCATCAACTAACCATTGGGCCATGATCCTGCTATAATTAGACTAAAGGTAAATGTCCCTTCATAAAGAAACTACCATAAATTCAGATGTACTAGTTCTTAAGTTTACTATGGTTTTCAACTTACCAGAAGCCATCATGAATTTAAAACAAAAACACCACAGCAGCCGATGGCCAACATGTCTTGTTCTGTCAAAGCATATTTGGTGACTGCCCTGACATTACAACTTCTTGCCGGCTACTGTTGAGCTCCCTTATTAACATATATTATGATAATAGGAAGTACTTTTACTGCTGCAATAGCTAGCCCCAATTTTTGCATGAACATGACGTAACTCTAGCGTAGGTGTTGTTGTTGACAGCTCAGGAATTGTAGAAATAAAGGGGGAAGTAATTTGGTGGTTATCTGCCCTTGAATTGTAGAAATAAAGGGAGATAATTTTCCCAGTTGTCACCCCTGTCTTTACAAGCAGTAATTCTCCGTAAACATATTTTAGACAAATGTCTTCTATGATGGGCTCTCTTCCGCCATCTCCTCATCTCGCCTATGATCAAATGCCAGATGTTCATCTATTCTTAGCTTGTTTACAACTCCTATTGTTGCCAATTTTCTAAAGGCCGACAAATTCTGTCTTTAGCTGCCGTTTTGTTATGTTTAGAAATCAGGGAGTGCCTTCGTCTTAACACTGTGGACTTTGAAGCTATTATTCTTCTCTATTAAGAAGGGGGATGATTGGTGCTTGACATTATAAATAGAAATGTCACAGTTGATTACATTGCAAGGCTCCTGATTTCTTCGGTATTGCAATAAATATAGATTTACATATTTCAGAAGGTATATCTCCAGTATCATATATTGTGTTCAGCAATCCTGGTCCATTCCATAGTCTTCTAAGGCATTGATAATTTATGTTGTAGTGTTGTCTGGATCCATGCATGTGTGGATGGGGTGAATATATATATATATACACACACACAAACACACACATACCTATACTTATATATATATATATATATATATATATATATATATATATATATATATATATATATATATATATATATATATATATATGTTCTTTTATTACGATGTAGAGAACCAAATACTGACATATTTATAACAGAAATCTCCAACAAATGTTTAAATATTTATAAAAGCAGTCTGCACATCTAGTACATTGAAAATTTATATATTTTGTACCTACAGTGTATCCATATAATTCATTTATTGTTTATATAGTTTTATGTGTGTAAAAATAATCTCTCCAGACGCCAGAGTGGGTTGAAAGTGATGTGTGCCAGAAATGCAGCTCGCCTTTCTTTTGGAACTTCCGCAAGATGTGGGCTGACAAAAAAGTTGGAATGAGACAGGTAAACATAATTTCATTCCTCAGAATTAATTGTCACACCTATAACTCGGCTATTATTACATATTTACTTCTGATTGTATGTATAGGGTTGATGTTGAGCTTTTATAGTATTTGCAGTTACATCATGGTTTGGTTATTTATAGGCAGGACATATTTGGTGTAGTTTGTATATTTATGTGTATGACTAATATTTATAAACTATAGTTAATTAGTTGTCAGATTTTCCTCATTACACATCAAACCATTCAGTCCATAAGTGCACAGATTCTCTCCTTAGTATCTTCCTCAGCGTGAAGCTGCTGGCAGCACCAGTTCTTTGTTGGTTCACTATTTTTTCTTGGCCCCCCTACATAGCAACTTGCTTCTCCTTCTGTGGCTTGATGTTCTTGCAGTCTGGTCGAGATTGCAGTCAACACTTGATTATTTTAATCTCCCTGCCTCTTTGAGGGCATTCAGTATATCAGTCTGGTCCATTACTCGTCTGCTTTCCACACACTATATTTAGGTATAACTTCTTTATGTATGTATTGAGATTCAACACTTATAAATACCTTGCATTTATTAGTGTATATAACTTGCATGGTATATATATAACTTTTTAATCATGTGTATGATGTCTATATTTATAGAAACAGCCATTTTAATCATAGGTATGGCTAATACAGTTATAAGGATTTGTTTGTTTCTTTTCTCCCTGACTTCTTTCTTTCGATATAATGAGAAATATGTAAACCAGGTACTAATGAAAAGAAATTTGAACGCCGAGTAATTGGAAGAAAATCTGTACAGCAAAAACTTGGAAAAAATGTGTATGCCAAGTAATTTGAAGAAATGTGTACGCCAAGTAATTGGAAGAAATGTGTACGCCAAGTGATTGGAAGAAGTGTGTACACTAAGTAATTGGAAGGAATGTAAATGCTAAGTAATTGGAAAGAATATGTATGCCAAGTAATTGGAAGGAATGTTATGAGCGAGTAACAGCCAGACTCTCTTATTCGGGGATCCCTCTTATCCCTTGGATGAGAGCCTTCAAACAAGTATCTGGACCAAGCATGTAGCAGGCTTAGTATCTCACCTCCAATTTGCAATGGGTGAGTATCGGCCCGGCGCTCACATCCTGGGGATGTTGACTTAGAGACGTTCAGTCATATCCCTCAGCGTAGAGCCTGAGAGTATGTATCTGGACCGAGAATTAGTGGCATCGTGCGCCTGATTCAGTCTTTGACTGCCTATCCTCAGTCTACCTGCAGAGCAGCAGGTTGTGTCTCTCTTGGCCTGGTACTATCCCAAGGCCTATCTGACATGTAGTTGTGCTTCCGCCGGCAAAGCCCTTGGGGTCATTGGGACACGCAAGCCCCTCTACCACGACAAAGTGGCGACACTTCAGAGGGGACCCCTACTTCTGTGAGCTCCAAACAATACGTGTGTATTTATTTACTGTCCGTAAAATCATAATTGTGTTGTGCTGGTGTTGGTAGCACACAGAATTATACAGACTTGTTTCTGTTTTCAGCATCATTGTCGGCACTGTGGGAAAGCCTTATGCCACGCTTGCTGCAGTAACATGTCGACGATACCACTTATGGGCTATGAGTATGAGGTTCGAGTCTGTGATATTTGCTTTGAACAAATTACACCGGAAGAGTAAGTAAATATTTCCGTTTTCATTATTTCCTAATTTCTGTAATCACCTCTGACTTTATTATCTTTGCAGATGGAAAATCCACTGAAATATGTTTCATTCTATCACAGGCTATTGTCTTTACATATGTATGTATGAGAAAGGTGAAAACAGGATTGCTTCTTGCAGAGTGGCAGGCTTCAATTCAACAATAAAAAAAATAGAGAGCATATGTTGGACTCTTCCTGCCCAGAACGTGCTGATGTGGTGGGAAATGAGCAGATGGACAGCTTGGCTGAGTCTGCATCACTGGATGGAGAATTTGTGCCTGATAAGGCAGACTTGGTCGGGGTCCTTGGGATTGTATGTATAGTGTGGAAGAACAGATTGATCATCACAGCCTACAGAGAATGCTGCTGCAGGGAGTGACCAGAGGATCTGCTCGATACTCAGGATTCAGAGGAGAGGCCAGACTGACACATAATCAGAATGTTAGGGGTACCGTTGGTGCTGGGAGTCTTCGCTGATGATGATGGAGTACGTTTGGACAATGGCTTGAGTGTTATGTTATTGGCTCTTGACTCAGTTCAACTCAACATACTACTGCTGTCTCCAGTTCTCTTCTGTGTCCATCAGTTCAACTCAACACACTACTGCTGTCTCCAGTTCTCTTCTGTGTCCATCAGTTCAACTCAACATACTACTGCTGTCTCCAGTTCTCTTCTGTGTCCATCAGTTCAACTCAACATACTACTGCTGTCTCCAGTTCTCTTCTGTGTCCATCAGTTCAACTCAACATACTACTGCTGTCTCCAGTTCTCTTCTGTGTCCATATTGTAGTCTTTTGTTATGTGCGCGACTTGAATGTTGTTTTTGTGTGTCTCCAGCAAATCACTGCAGTTTGGCATTTGGTAATGTCATTGTGCCGGTCTCCCTGGCGTAGGGGTTAACGTCTTTCTCCGTAATCCTGTATATTCTCGTAACGCAGCTGTACGAGAATCGGCAGCGGTTTACACCTCGCTTGTAACTTACGGAGGTATGTGAGCCGGCCGCTCAGAAAGCAATGGCAAACTACTGAATGCAGTCTTGCCTAGCACATCAACAGCAGCTGAAAAATTCTGGTGTTGACTGCACCCTCCTGTAAGGGACATGCAACATTTTTTTTAAATGTCGTTGTGGTTAATAATTATTCAGTTGACGAACAGGTCAGCTTTTGTCTTTATTAACACACACCGTTAGTTAAAAATCCTTTTGCCTGGTTCATTCCATTTCCTCAGCAACATCACAAAATGTTAATCTTATATTTCATTTTCCCTACTACTTGTGGCGTCAAACAAAGTTTTAACATTTAAGGAACCTGGAATCTGGTGGTTTTCCTATGTGATAGGCAGTAAATCGCCAGCCCAGACTTCTTACAGCTTTTTCCACAACGCATAACACTTCTACTAGAAGATCCTTCTTGCATCTTGCTTGACTAAGTTATTTTTCTTTCCTTTTATATCAAGACACTTGACTTATCTGTGCTCATACCTGTATATTCCCACATTCAGCTACAGTCATGCCGGTCTGTACCCACAATTGTATATAGTATTTTCTCATATGTTTAGATAAATTATTGTCTGTAGTAATGCCCATAAATATTCATGTGTGTATGTGTATGTGTGTGTGTGTACCCACACTTGTCTATACTCATGTGTGTGTACCCACACTTATCAATGGTTCTGCCTGTGTGTACCCACACTTGTCTATAGTTCTGCCTGTATGTACCTACATTTGTCTATAGTTCTGCCTGTATGTACCTACACTTGTCTATAGTTCTATCTGTATATAGCTACACTTGTCTATAGTTCTGTCTGTGCCTACACTTGTCTATAGTTCTGCCTGTATGTACCTACGCTTGTCTATAGTTCTGTCTGTATGTACCTACACTTGTCTATAGTTCTGTCTGTGTGTACCTACACTTGTCTATAGTTCTGCCTGTACCTACACTTGTCTATAGTTCTGTCTGTACCTATACTTGTCTATAGTTCTGTCTACCTACACTTGTCTATAGTTATGTCTGTACCTACACTTGTCTATAGTTCTGTGTACCTACACTTGTCTATAGTTCTGTCTGTACCTACACTTGTCTATAGTTCTGTCTGTACCTACACTTGTCTATAGTTCTGTCTGTGTGTACCTACACTTGTCTATAGTTCTGTCTGTGTGTACCTACACTTGTCTATAGTTCTGTCTGTGTGTACCTACACTTGTCTATAGTTCGTGTACCAACACTTGTCTATAGTTCTGTCTGTGTGTACCTACACCTGTCTATAGTTCTGTCTGTGTGTACCTACACTTGTCTATAGTTCTGTGTACCTACACTTGTCTATAGTTCTGTCTGTACCTACACTTGTCTATAGTTCTGTGTACCTACACTTGTCTATAGTTCTGTCTGTACCTACACTTGTCTATAGTTCTGTGTGTACCTACACTTGTCTATAGTTCTGTCTGTGTGTACCTACACTTGTCTATAGTTCTGTCTGTGTGTACCTACACTTGTCTATAGTTTTGTCTGTGTGTACCTACACTTGTCTATAGTTCTGTCTGTGTGTACCTACACTTGTCTATAGTTCTGTCTGTGTGTACCTACACTTGTCTATAGTTCTGTCTGTGTGTACCTACACTTGTCTATAGCTCTGTGTGTACCTACACTTGTCTATAGTTCTGTCTGTGTGTACCTACACTTGTCTATAGTTCTGTCTGTATATACCTACACCTGTCTATAGTTCTGTCTGTGTGTACCTACACTTGTCTATAGTTCTGTCTGTGTGTACCTACACCCGTCTATAGTTCTGTCTGTATATACCTACACCTGTCTATAGTTCTGTCTGTGTGTACCTACACTTGTCTATAGTTCTGCCTGTCTGTTCTCATGCCCGAGTGACCCACACTCGTCAGCTGCATGTACTCTCCGGTGTCCTCTTGCAGCAAAGCCCCACATGCAACATTTCATGATGTCAAACATGGCATTGTGCACATGCACCTGGACGAGTCCAGGAAGGTTTTACTGACTACAGGAAAGGACAGAGTTATGAAGGTTAGTCAGGCATTTCTTGGTTTCGGTTAAGGATAACTAAATTGCATAAAGATATCCCCACAAGTGCTCCAGCCTCCCCCCCCCCCCCATTGATCACACAAGTATATCCCCACTAGTGCTCGTCTCCCTCCATTTATCACACAAGTATATCCCCAAAAGTGCTCCAGCCTTCCCCATCCCCATTGATCACACAAGGATATCCCCACTAGTGCTCTAGTCTCCCTCCATTTACCACACAAGTATATCCCCAGTAGTGCTCCAGCCTCCCTCCATTGATCACACAAGGATATCCCCACAAGTGCTCCAGCCTCCCCCCATTGATCACACAAGGATATCCCCACTAGTGCTGTAGTCTCCCTCCATTTATCACACAAGTATATCCCCATTAGTGCTCCAGCCTCCCTCCTTTGATCACACAAGGATATCCCCACAAGTGCTCCAGCCTCCCCCATTGATCACACAAAGATATCCCCACTAGTGCTCCAGCCTCCCTCCATTGATCACACAAGGATATCCCCACTAGTGCTCTGGTCTCCCCCCATTGATCATACAAGGATATCTCCACTAGTGCTCTGGTCTAACTCCATTTATCACACAAGTATATCCCCACATTGATCACACAAGTATATCCCCAATAGTGCTCCAGTCTCCTCCCATTGATCACACAAGGATATCCCCACTAGTGCTCTGGTCTCCCCCCATTGATCACACAAGTATATCCCCACTAGTTCTCTAGTCTCTCCCCCCCCCCCCATTGATCACGCAAGTATATCCCCACTAGTGCTCTAGTCTCCCTCCATTTATCACACAAGTATATCCCCAGTAGTGCTCCAGCCTCCCTCCATTGATCACACAAGGATATCCCCACAAGTGCTCCAGCCTCCCCCAATTGATCACACAAAGATATCCCCACTAGTGCCACAGCCTCCCTCCATTGATCACACAAGGATATCCCCACTAGTGCTCTGGTCTCCCCCCATTGATCATACAAGGATATCCCCACTAGTGCTCTGGTCTCCCCCCATTGATCACACAAGTATATCCCCACTAGTTCTCTAGTCTCCCCCCCCCCCCATTGATCACGCAAGTATATCCCCACTAGTGCTCTAGTCTCCCTCCATTTATCACACAAGTATATCCCCAGTAGTGCTCTAGCCTCCCTCCATTGATCACACAAAGATATCCCCACAAGTGCTCCAGCCTCCCCCATTGATCACACAAAGATATCCCCACTAGTGCTCCAGCCTCCCCCCATTGATCACACAAGGATATCCCCACTAGTGCTCTAATCTCCCTCCATTTATCACACAAGTATATCCCCAGTAGTGCTCTAGCCTCCCTCCATTGATCACACAAATATATCCCCACAAGTGCTCCAGCCTCCCCCATTGATCACACAAAGATATCCCCACTAGTGCTCCAGCCTCCCCCCATTGATCACACAAGGATATCCCCACTAGTGCTCTGGTCTCCCTCCATTTATCACACAAGTATATCCCCCCCCCCCCATTGATCACACAAAGATATCCCCACTAGTGCTCTGGTCTCCCCCCATTGATCACACAAGGATATCCCCACTAGTGCTCTGGTCTCCCCTCATTGATCAAACAAAGATATCCTCACTAGAGCTCTAGTCTTCCTCCATTTATCACAAGGATATCCCCACTAGTGCTCTGGTCTCCCCCCCCCCCCATTGATCACAAGGATATCCCCACTAGTGCTCTGGTCTCCCCCCATTGATCACACAAGGATATCCCCACTAGTGCTCTAGTCTCCCTCCATTTATCACACAAGTATATCCCCCCTTTGATCACACAAGTATATCCCCACTAGTGCTCTGGTCTCCCCCCATTTATCACACAGGTATATCCCCACTAGTGCTCTGGTCTCCCCCCATTGATCACACAAGGATATCCCCACTAGTGCTCTAGTCTCCCTCCATTTATCACACAAGTATATCCCCCCATTGATCACACAAGGATATCCCCACTAGTGCTCCAGCCTCCCCCCATTGATCACACAAGTATATCCCCACTAGTGCTCTGGTCTCCTCCCATTGATCACACAAGGATATCCCCACTAGTGCTCTGGTCTCCCCCCATTGATCATACAAGGATATCCCCACTAGTGCTCTGGTCTCCCTCCATTTATCACACAAGTATATCCCCACATTGATCACACAAGTATATCCCCAATAGTGCTCCAGTCTCCTCCCATTGATCACACAAGGATATCCCCACTAGTGCTCTGGTCTCCCCCCATTGATCACACAAGTATATCCCCACTAGTTCTCTAGTCTCTCCCCCCCCCCCATTGATCACACAAGTATATCCCCACTAGTTCTCTAGTCTCCCCCCCATTGATCACGCAAGTATATCCCCACTAGTACTCTAGTCTCCCTCCATTTATCACACAAGTATATCCCCAGTAGTGCTCCAGCCTCCCTCCAATGATCACACAAGGATATCCCCACAAGTGCTCCAGCCTCCCCCCATTGATCACACAAGGATATCCCCACTAGTGCTCTGGTCTCCCCCCATTGACCACACAAGTATATGTAGTAGTGTCAAATGAAGTAACAAGACTTGATCTGTACTAAAACTTTATACTTTATTCTCAAGATGACAAGCCGTGTCTTCTCAGCTGGACTATCGGATGTTGACTGCCCTTCACAACAACAATACGTCACGATTGAGCATCTCTCTCCGCTTTCACTCATAATGCTCAATCGTGCTGTATCTCTAATTCCCCACTAGATCCTAATTATAACCCAAACTACACATACTGTTACACCTCCCCATGTTTATTAAAGAATTTTCCTTATAAAGGAAAAATCTTTACTCCTAATCCCCTTACTCTATTCCCTCTTTTTCCTCTAATCTTCCATAGTTCTTCTAATCCTCCCCAAACCAACTCCAATTTAATTAAACATTCTATTTCTTTAACTCTTTCCCCAGCTATATAATCAACCCACTTCTTCTTCCATTTTACCTCTATACCTCGTACCATGTACTGTAACCCTTTTTTAACTTACCATTTCTACTCTTCTTTCATTTCCCCAAACTATATAGCAATCCACTATATATTCCTTGGCTCCTCAAGTTCCTATATAAAATATGCATATTATAAACAAAATGGCTCGTAAAATCGTATTTGTACAACTGGCATTAGGAAATCACTCGCATTTCTCAATACAAGACAACCCGAACAACGAGAACAACGTATTTAGAAGAAGTAAAGAAGGGGTGCACCAAGTAAAAGGAATAAATAGTCAAGATAAGCACAAAGAAACGCATATTCCACATAACCACATTTACCTCCTTTGCCAATAAAAAAAATTTGTACAATCAAATTTTTTCTTATAAATACGTCATACAAAAATAGATCTTTGTTTTCTATAAACCAAGTTGATATAATGTTTTACAAGCTTTATATATACAACCCTATATGAAATAGAACTTTTTACGTAAGTTTCAAGCCTTATATCTTCAACATTTAAAATTTCCAACCACAATCTTGTCCAAATTGCGTTATCTCACCTTTTAGCATGAGATCCTGTTCAATTTTTATGAACACCTTTAATATAATTAAAGCTGGTTTTTCACAGCACCTATTTCTTGCCCCCTTCATGTCCCATGATCTGCCCTTTATCCCCCTATGTATTTCTTCTATATGCTGCTATTCACAGTTTTTCCCTTAAACTTCTATCTAGTTATACTCTACTTATATATTCGAAGCTTTTCAAGCAACCTAACCTTCCCAACAGCCTATGTCTCCATACCCTCCCTCAATAATTTTATAATTATGTACATGTATTTGAAAAGTTAACTAATATTCTAACCAAACTTAAAACCAATTCATTAACCACATCACTTAATCTATCAATCCAACTGTTTACGCAAAACTAAATCAAAACAAGGCGTCACAATTATCCAATTAAAACACATTTTCAAAATTAATATGGCATGCATTTTATCAACCCAAAAGCAAATATTATATCATTATTAGACACTTTTACGGTCCAATAGTGTTTTACTCAAAGCACTATAAACTCAACGATCCTAACTTACTTAAACTAACTTTTTATAAAACCAAACCAAGCATGAAATAAAACATAATACATATACATATAGCATTGAAACATAGTCTCAATAAAATAATCAATTAACAACCATCATTGCCCAGTTACACGAAAATAAAACTCCAAGTGAATAAACAAAGATTTTCCAAGTAAACTTCCTTAAAATTATTACGTATAGTGGCCCCAACAACCATACTAATAATGTACCAGATCTCTATTTATTCAGGCCATTCCATTTATATATTTCCTAACTCCATTCTCATTTTCCTACCTCATCATAGCCAATTGCTAACCAGAGACATACTTCCCAGTATATCAATAATACCAAAAACTCCCCACCAAATTCTCTATAAAACTTCCTACAACTCTCTGTAAGCGAACCGCTTTTAAATTTAAATTGTTCATTAAAATTATGATTGACAAAACTGAAGATATTTCCCTTATCCCCTATTTCACATTCTCACAGAAAAGATATGTTAGATTGAGTTAGTGCGCACTTAGGAAAATAAGAAAAAGAAAGGAAAAAGTAAGAAGCAATCACACTTCTCTTTCCATACATACTTTATGAATAAAGTTTCAAAATTTATCTTCAGTTTCCGTCAATAATAATTGTTATTATCAAAAAAAATATTGATTCAACACTACTAGCTTTTCTTTTTTTTTTTTTTTTTTTCATTCCTCTCGTCAATTTCAAGTTTACCATTCCAAGTAAACCCATCAATTCAATGCTACATATGTGTATCTGTTACTTACAGACCAATATCCAAATCTTATAAGCATATCTGCCGATATCAATGATAACAAATAGTACAAACATCAATTCCTCCTTTTTCTAGCCTAACTCCAAACACATCATACTACCCGGAAAATCCTCTTAATTAATCACTGTAAACTACAGTACAAGTCCTCTTATCTATACTAATGTAGTATTCACCATCCACTCACCTATTTACTTGTGGCCCTACCTGCCAATTATTTCCCTTCAATTTGTCCAAGCTACTAAAAAAATCAACCATCAATTCCACCCCATAGAGAAATAACCAAATATATACATATACTTCATTCAAAACTACCTCCATATTGATTATAAAAATACCAAGAGTCATCTTCTTCATTTTCGAATTCTAACACTTATAAATTGCTATCTGCAATATTCTCTACTTATCTACTTCCTACGGTTCCACTTCTTCAATAACTCCAAATTTCTTTGAACCAATGCTAATTCTACATCAATGTCTTCTTCTTCGTACAATCCATTTGTTTCCTCCATACTACTACTACTTGACTCTGACTTTTCATCCATTTCTTCTTCTTCGTCTGTATGTCTCTCTTTAGCTGCCGCTAATCTCTTTTGTTCAATATCCCATCTAATTTGTCGATCACTATTCCTCAAGGATCTTTCTAGTAACGGCATATCCTCCCCGCTCGTTGAATAATCCCTAATTCTCCTCTGTCTTTTCACTTCTCTATCTCTTTGTCTATCCATTCTCCTTTTCGTTGCCTGTCTAGTGTTCCTAAACGGAGCACTTATTTCCTCTTCCATACTATCATAATGAGTCTCATTCAACTTTTCTTCTTCTATTGTTTTCGGTATCGTCTGTTCTTGAGTATCATCAAAGCCTGGAGTTGCTAATAAGCGATTTTGTGCTGGATCTCTTCTAACGCCTGGGGTTACTGTAGCACCTCTAACGAGTTGTTCATCTAAAAACCTTGTGTCTGAATAATAATTATTATTATTATTATATTCTATCTCTTCTTCATCTCTCCTTAAGTGTTCCACGTGTGCCCTTGCTACATGTCCCGTGACCTGGTTCTTAATTTTATACGATACTTTACCTAGTTTTTCCAAAATATAATACCCTGGAATCCAACGATTATCAAACTTAGAGTTTCTCCTATGCTTCTTGTAATAGACCCTATCACCAACCTTAAATTCCTGCAAGTTTGTATTTATATTCTTGTACTTTTTCTGCCTTTCCCTAGCTTTAATTATATTATTCCTTAGTCCTACGTGTGCTTTATGCATTTCCTGTATTATAACCTCTTGAAAGTCTTCACCCATATATTTCCGTCTAGGTTTTAATAGATTGTCTATAGGTAGTATCGGTTCTCTCCCGTATATTAAATAATATGGTGAAAAACCCGTGCTTTCATTTTGATTAGTACGAATGGCGTTAAGGGCAGGTCCTAAAAACAAATCCCAATCCCTTTCATGTTCATCTACAATCTTTGATATAATGCTATATAACGTCTGATGTTGACGCTCGTTTCTAGCATTGGAAGTAGGTCTATAATATGATGTCTTTATATGTTTTATATTTAAATCATTTAACAACTTTTCAAATTTCTTATTTATAAATTCTTTACCATTGTCTGTAAGTATACTTTGTGGACAACTAAATCTTGGGACAAACTCTTGTAAAAAAATATTGACTACTGTATCTGCACTCTTATCCGGAATTGCATAAACCTCCGGCCAAAGACTGTAAACATCTACTATATGAATCAAATACACGTTTCCTGACAATGTTCTGGGGTGTGGACCCGATATATCTAAACTAATCTTTTGCATTGGGAACTGAGGAATGTCAGTATCCTGCAAGGGACACTTTATTGTTTTCATGTTCCTCAATCTGCACTTCTCACAGGTATCCACATATTTATATGCAGATTTAAATAAATTTGGCCAGTAATATTTACTTGTAAGCGCCTTCACCAATTTGTCTCTACCTAAATGTCCATTTTCATCATGATATGCCTTTAAAAGTTCATTTTCTAAATGTTTTGGAATGTATTTCCTCAGTTGTTCGTTCCTTTCAGACATGTAGTATAAATGTCCATCCTCTTGTAAAACCAAATAATTCCTTTTATATTTGTTATCTTCTGTTTCTCTTAATTTTTCTTTTATTTGTATCACTTTTGGGTCTAGGTCCTGCTCCTCTTTCATGTTAAATTTTTCTAAGTGTAGATCATCTTCCCTATGTTCAGACTCTTGTTCCGATGGTAGACTATCAAATTCTTCTCTATTTATTATAGCAGAATCTAAAATATTTACTTGCCAATTTCGATCGTCAATCTCTGGTTCTCCTTCATCTTCTGTGTCACCTGACGACTGTGGATAGGGAATCCTAGACAGTAAATCAGCGCATGTGTTAATCTTACCTGGAATGTACTCAATTTTCGTATTATATCCCTGTAAGTTCAATGCCCAGGTTTGTATTTTCCTGTTCTGCACTGGGGCTTCTAAAAAAGACTTTAAAGGCATATGGTCAGTTCTAATAACAAAATTTGCGTTATGTAAGTAGTAATTTAGTTTTTGAAGAGCGTAATGTATTGCGTAAGCCTCCTTCTCAATAGTCGTCCACTTTCTTTGTGATCTGCTAAGTTTATGCGACAAGAAGTATATAGGCCTTTCATTTTTAACCCCTGGTATTCCAGACTCTTTCCCTTCATATGGTTGCACCAAACACGCTCCTACTGCATTGTCTGAAGCATCTGTGTACAGTATCAACTGTTTGTTTAAGTCTGGATGCGTCAACAGTGGTACCAGTGTTAAACTGTTTTTTAAATACTCGAACGCTTTTTGACACTCATCATCCCACTTAAACCTAGCGTACTTGCCTGTTAAGTTTGTAATAGGTTCAGCTATTTTTGAAAACGCTGGGACAAACCGCCTATAATACGCGCATGTTCCTATAAAGGCGCGTACCTCCTTAACGTTAGTTGGAGCAGGTAACTCTTTAATAACCTTTATTTTGTCCTGGTCTGGTTTTATACCTTCTCTATTTATAATATACCCCAAATATTTTGTTTCTGTCTTTAAAAATTGGCATTTACTGAGCTTTAACTTCACATCATGTTTTCTTAACCTGTCAAACACTAACTTTATATGTTTCAAATGATCCTCCACATTTCCAGAAGTAAAGATCAGAATATCATCAATATAAGCAAGAGCGAACCTTTGCATACCTTCTAAAACTTCATTTATTAAGAGCATGTAGTGAGATGGCGCAGTTTTGACTCCAAAAGGCATACGTAAAAATTCATAAGAACCCATATGAGTACAGAAAGCACTTTTTCTCTGCGCGTCTGCCGACATCGGAATGCACCAAAATCCTGCTCTTGCGTCTAACGTCGTAAAAAATGTAGCGCCATTTAGCAACCCCAAAATATCATCTATCACTGGTAGTGGATATGCAACATTTTTAGTAATTTTGTTCAACGCCCGATAGTCGCAACAGAATCGACTCGAACCATCAGGTTTGGCCACAATTACCACCGGAGATGACCACTCTGATTTTGATCTTTTGATTATCCCTGCTTTCAACATTTCTTCTATTGCCTTTTCTACAATTTCTCTATTTCTTAAGGGAGTTCTATATGGTTTTAAGCTAATCGGCGGATGGTCTCCCGTATCTATCTCCATTGTTACCGTTTTTGTCTTACCCAACTCTAAATCACTAATTGCAAACACATCCTGATTCTCCTTTATAAACTGTTCCAATACTTCTTTATTTTCTGGTGAAGTCTTTAACTGTGCCAACAATTCCTGTTCTCTTGTCTGTTTATCTAGTGAATGTATTTGTGCTGTATTTCTTTTGAATGGATGGATCAATTCATTCATTCGTGTGTTTCCTCTACTTCCGCGTCCGCGTCTGTTATTACTTCTTTCACTAGAAGACTGTGAATAATTAGTTCCCGGCATTTCTACTCTATCCGTTGCCAATATTTCACTAACGTTCTGTTCAATTTTTGCTACTACACACCCTCTGTATAATTTAATTTCTCTACCTGTGTTGTTAATCACCATAACTGGAAAGGTTAAGTGTTTATCTAACGCTATTATTCCATCCGGAACTTCCAAACCAGGCTCATCAATTATTTCCTCTTGTAATTCAGTGATTCTGACTGTGTTTCCTTCTACATAATATGGGTTTTTCTTCAGCTTCACTTGTATCAAATTAACCGACTGTGGTTTTAACGTCGTTGTCATTTTAACTCTAACTAGTGCTGATATATGCATGTCTTCTTGCATATCTATATAGACGTCCCTGAATTTTAATTTGTGTAAATCATAGAAAAGTCTTACTCCATTTTTTATTAAAAAATCTCTTCCTATTAACATGTTTCTATTTAAACCCTTCACTACATGAAAAAGGTGTCTTATGTTGATCCCTCCTAACTTAAAATTTATTATTGTTTGTCCAACTACTTGTAAATTCTGTCCCGTAACAGAATGTAAATTATTATGACTCTTAAATACTCTACAATTTCTTACTATTTTGTATAGAAAACTTTCTTTTACTACACTAACCTGAGCTCCCGAATCAATTAACGTACGAACTCTATACTTTCCTATTTCTAATATACAAGAACTATAATCTGTTTTATCTTCTATAAATTTCTTGACTTCATCTAGTTGAAAATATTCTCTGTTCGACCTATTATACCTGTTATTAACATATTCTCTAACCCTTGGGACCTTATTATTTACCCTCCTATCATAGGTCCTGTCTAATAGGTAGGGCGCCGATTTTCCTGTGTTCTTGTACCTGTAAAATTCCTGTGTCCATCTACAACATTCCTACTCACCCTATTATTGTCATGTCTACCCTGTGTATTCGACTGGACATGCCTGTTATTACAAAACCGAAAAACATGTCCCCGTTGACCACAATTCCAACAGACAATATTTGTACTATTTGTGTTACCTACTGTTTCTCTTGTAGGGTATCTCATATTTCTTCTTTCCTCATTATCATACCTATTTCTACCTTGTAACGTCTGTATACCTCCTCTCCTATTCCATCCGAATCTTGTTTGTCCTATTTCCATAGGTTCCTCAACTCTGTCATCTCGACTACTTCCCACTTCTCGTCCTGTTCTTAATCTAAACCTACGTCTCAAATTTTCTTCTTGTACCGCGATATCCACCGCTTGTGATAACCTCTCAGGGTTTTCCCTCATTAATTTAAGTTTCAAACCATCAGACTTTATGCCATCCACAAAGATCCCTACCAACATCCTTTCCACCTCCTCTCCTCGTACATTCTGTCCTAAGAATGCCTCTTCAGCCAGATTAATTAATCTATCGCTAAACAATTGTACCGTCTCTCCGTTATTTTGTTTAGCCTGCCTCAACACCGAAAATGCATGTTGTGGATCCGTTATTTCTGCATATTTCCTTGCTAGGTCTTCCTTGAATTGTTCCCATGTCTCATCTACTCTAGCTTCTAGCTTTCTTCTTATATGATCCGAGACCGGTTCCGTTGCCGTCTGATAAGCCAGTCTCATTTTTTCTTCATCTGTTGCTGAGATCAAATAGGCATATTTTTCTATAGAGGTGACCCATTTCTTATAGTCTCTGGCCTGTCCACTAAACTTTACAATTTCTGTTGCCATGCCTTGTTGTTTAATCACCATATTAAGTCGGCCTACTGCTGTACCCACGCCTGTCAAAACCTGGGCCAAGTTATCCGGTTCCGCCATGCTGAAAAATACTGAAACAAAGCAAGCAACCAATCACACAATTACAATTTCCCAAATCCCAAACAGCACAATTCAGTTGGTTATAATATTATAAGATATTACATTAATCAGAGGAAGCATCAACAATATCCTATCTGAGCATAGGAAGAATGAACCCTGTCCTCAATAAAAAACTCAAATTTGTGGCAATCAGAAGGTTCCTTGTAGATATTTGTTTCTTAAACCACAATAATGTCCTGTACTCCACTCTAATTAATAAATTCGGAAGCTCACGGGAGACCTCGAAATACACAACTTTTACTCCGAGTCTATTTCCTTAATTAATCCGTCATCTTCTTTTACCAACTTACGGATTCAGTTCAACCAACCAGAGCCCGCATCAAGTGAAAGTCTCGGAATTCAGGTGGTGGAGTTCAGATATCACTTCTCTTCCCTCAGGTAATTTCGTCCTTCTCGTGGGCTGCCAGAAAATTTTCAACCCCTGGTTGGGTCACATCTCATGGGCTGCCAGACAATCTTCGACCCCCTGGTTGGGTCCCTTCCTTGATCTCAAGTGGGTACTTCATCGTCGTATGGAATGGGTCATAGGAATATAACGAGGCCCAAGAATGGATTAGGTGTGTTTGGGTCATAGGAATGACAAGGCCCAAAACTGGATTAGTATCAATCAGCCAACGGCTAGTGATGAGCTGACCTTGAACGAGTTCTGACTTCCGATAAAATCTTGAAAGTGGCAAGGTTCAGGCAACGGCCAGGTTAGGCCCCTTATAAATGATACGATTCAAATGTTCAGCCACGGCTCCAGGAAACCCTTCTTGTCCTGGCAGTTTTGTCTGGATTCTTTAGTACTTCGCGTGGTAGGCCATTATCTTCATAATTTGTCTTACAGCATGCCGCCAGTGGATAGTTGTTGTTGGCCGGCCTAGATCAACCTCAGATCCTGGTCACGGCACCATTTATTACTTCTGTAGTAGTGTCAAATGAAGTAACAAGACTTGATCTGTACTAAAACTTTATACTTTATTCTCAAGATGACAAGCCGTGTCTTCTCAGCTGGACTATCGGATGTTGACTGCCCTTCACAACAACAATACGTCACGATTGAGCATCTCTCTCCGCTTTCACTCATAATGCTCAATCGTGCTGTATCTCTAATTCCCCACTAGATCCTAATTATAACCCAAACTACACATACTGTTACATATATCCCCACTAGTTCTCTAGTCTCCCCCCCCCCCCCCCATTGATCACGCAAGTATATCCCCACTAGTGCTGTAGTCTCCCTCCATTTATCACACAAGTATATCCCCAGTAGTGCTCCAGCCTCCCTCCATTGATCACACAAGGATATCCCCACAAGTGCTCCAGCCTCCCCCCATTGATCACACAAAGATATCCCCACTAGTGCCACAGCCTCCCTCCATTGATCACACAAGGATATCCCCACTAGTGCTCTGGTCTCCCCCCATTGATCATACAAGGATATCCCCACTAGTGCTCTGGTCTCCCCCCATTGATCACACAAGTATATCCCCACTAGTTCTCTAGTCTCCCCCCCCCCCCCCATTGATCACGCAAGTATATCCCCACTAGTGCTCTAGTCTCCCTCCATTTATCACACAAGTATATCCCCAGTAGTGCTCTAGCCTCCCTCCATTGATCACACAAAGATATCCCCACAAGTGCTCCAGCCTCCCCCATTGATCACACAAAGATATCCCCACTAGTGCTCCAGCCTCCCCCCATTGATCACACAAGGATATCCCCACTAGTGCTCTAATCTCCCTCCATTTATCACACAAGTATATCCCCAGTAGTGCTCTAGCCTCCCTCCATTGATCACACAAAGATATCCCCACAAGTGCTCCAGCCTCCCCCATTGATCACACAAAGATATCCCCACTAGTGCTCCAGCCTCCCCCCATTGATCACACAAGGATATCCCCACTAGTGCTCTGGTCTCCCTCCATTTATCACACAAGTATATCCCCCCCCATTGATCACACAAAGATATCCCCACTAGTGCTCTGGTCTCCCCCCATTGATCACACAAGGATATCCCCACTAGTGCTCTGGTCTCCCCTCATTGATCAAACAAAGATATCCTCACTAGAGCTCTAGTCTTCCTCCATTTATCACAAGGATATCCCCACTAGTGCTCTGGTCTCCCCCCCCCCATTGATCACAAGGATATCCCCACTAGTGCTCTGGTCTCCCCCCATTGATCACACAAGGATATCCCCACTAGTGCTCTAGTCTCCCTCCATTTATCACACAAGTATATCCCCCCTTTGATCACACAAGTATATCCCCACTAGTGCTCTGGTCTCCCCCCATTTATCACACAGGTATATCCCCACTAGTGCTCTGGTCTCCCCCCATTGATCACACAAGGATATCCCCACTAGTGCTCTAGTCTCCCTCCATTTATCACACAAGTATATCCCCCCATTGATCACACAAGGATATCCCCACTAGTGCTCCAGCCTCCCCCCATTGATCACACAAGTATATCCCCACTAGTGCTCTGGTCTCCTCCCATTGATCACACAAGGATATCCCCACTAGTGCTCTGGTCTCCCCCCATTGATCATACAAGGATATCCCCACTAGTGCTCTGGTCTCCCTCCATTTATCACACAAGTATATCCCCACATTGATCACACAAGTATATCCCCAATAGTGCTCCAGTCTCCTCCCATTGATCACACAAGGATATCCCCACTAGTGCTCTGGTCTCCCCCCATTGATCACACAAGTATATCCCCACTAGTTCTCTAGTCTCTCCCCCCCCCCCATTGATCACACAAGTATATCCCCACTAGTTCTCTAGTCTCCCCCCCCCCCCATTGATCACGCAAGTATATCCCCACTAGTGCTCTAGTCTCCCTCCATTTATCACAAAAGTATATCCCCAGTAGTGCTCCAGCCTCCCTCCAATGATCACACAAGGATATCCCCACAAGTGCTCCAGCCTCCCCCCATTGATCACACAAGGATATCCCCACTAGTGCTCTGGTCTCCCCCCATTGACCACACAAGTATATCCCCACTAGTTCTCTAGTCTCCCCCCCCCCCCATTGATCACGCAAGTATATCCCCACTAGTGCTGTAGTCTCCCTCCATTTATCACACAAGTATATCCCCAGTAGTGCTCCAGCCTCCCTCCATTGATCACACAAGGATATCCCCACAAGTGCTCCAGCCTCCCCCCATTGATCACACAAAGATATCCCCACTAGTGCCACAGCCTCCCTCCATTGATCACACAAGGATATCCCCACTAGTGCTCTGGTCTCCCCCCATTGATCATACAAGGATATCCCCACTAGTGCTCTGGTCTCCCCCCATTGACCACACAAGTATATCCCCACTAGTTCTCTAGTCTCCCCCCCCCCCATTGATCACGCAAGTATATCCCCACTAGTGCTGTAGTCTCCCTCCATTTATCACACAAGTATATCCCCAGTAGTGCTCCAGCCTCCCTCCATTGATCACACAAGGATATCCCCACAAGTGCTCCAGCCTCCCCCCATTGATCACACAAGGATATCCCCACTAGTGCTCTAATCTCCCTCCATTTATCACACAAGTATATCCCCAGTAGTGCTCTAGCCTCCCTCCATTGATCACACAAAGATATCCCCACAAGTGCTCCAGCCTCCCCCATTGATCACACAAAGATATCCCCACTAGTGCTCCAGCCTCTCCCCATTGATCACACAAGGATATCCCCACTAGTGCTCTGGTCTCCCTCCATTTATCACACAAGTATATCCCCCCCCCCCCATTGATCACACAAGGATATCCCCACTAGTGCTCTGGTCTCCCCCCATTGATCACACAAGGATATCCCCACTAGTGCTC
Source organism: Cepaea hortensis (assembly GCA_963921405.1). NCBI lineage: Eukaryota > Metazoa > Mollusca > Gastropoda > Stylommatophora > Helicidae > Cepaea > Cepaea hortensis. The sequence goes on from OY992883.1 coordinate 83,541,153, forward strand.
TGGTCTCCTCCCATTGATCACACAAGGATATCCTCACTAGAGCTCTAGTCTTCCTCCATTTATCACAAGGATATCCCCACTAGTGCTCTGGTCTCCCCCCATTGATCACAAGGATATCCCCACTAGTGCTCTAGTCTCCCCCCATTGATCACACAAGGATATCCCCACTAGTGCTCTAGTCTCCCTCCATTTATCACACAAGTATATCCCCCCTTTGATCACACAAGTATATCCCCACTAGTGCTCTGGTCTCCCCCCATTTATCACACAGGTATATCCCCACTAGTGCTCTGGTCTCCCCCCATTGATCACACAAGGATATCCCCACTAATGCTCTAGTCTCCCTCCATTTATCACACAAGTATATCCCCCCATTGATCACACAAGGATATCCCCACTAGTGCTCCAGCCTCCCCCCATTGATCACACAAGTATATCCCCACTAGTGCTCTGGTCTCCCCCCCCCCATTGATCACACAAGGATATCCCCACTGGTGCTCTGGTCTCCCCCCCCCCCCATTGATCACACAAGGATATCCCCACTAGTGCTCTGGTCTCCCCCCATTGATCACACAAGGATATCCCCACTAGTGCTCTAGTCTCCCTCCATTTATCACACAAGTATATCTCTCCCCCCCCCCCCCCCCCCATTGATCACACAAGGATATCCCCACTAGTGCTCCAGTCTCCTTCCATTGATCACACAAGGAGAACCTCAGCACAGCGCATTAACTCCAAAGCACAGATGAGAATCCCAGTGTGTGTATACCAGAATCACATGGGCTGTAAATATTCTTTTTTTGGATGGGTTTTTCTGATTTTGACGTTTAGGCTGGGCAGCAGCCTGTTCAGCCTGCTCTTTTCAATTTCCAATTGCAGAGGGATGTTTAATGTGTGCAATATGCATGCGGAGGCATACTAGTTTTTTCACCATTATCTGAGAAGGCGAGATGCCCAATCCATTGCCATATATAATTCTTATATTTTATAACAAACATCCACACAATCCAGATCATGTAATAAACCAGATCTTCACAAGTCAGAGATGGACATGGCTACCTCTAAACCACCCGATCCATTAGGATCTTCGTATAATGTCTTTAGGTTTCTGATTGTTCTGTTTTGTTAGAATCAGGATTATTTGCCAATGTTTTGTCCTAGTTTATCTGTGACTGTTAGAATCAGGAATGTGTGCCATTGTTTTGTTCCAGTTTATCTTTGACTTTATTAGAATCAGGAATATTAATGTTTTGTTCTAGTTTATCTGTGACTGTGTTAGAATCAGGATTATTTGCCAATGTTTTGTTCTAGTTTATGTGTCTCTTTATTAAAATCAGGAATATTTGCCAATATCTTGTTCTAGTTTTATCTGTAACTTTATTAGAATCAGGAATATTTATTATTTTGTTCTAGTTTATCTGTGACTGTTAGAATCCAGGGTATTTGCCAATGTTTTGTCCTAGTTTATCTGTGACTGTTAGAATCAGGAATATTTGCCAACTTTTTGTTCCAGTTTATCTGTGACTTTATTAGAATCAGGAATATTTATTAATGTTTTGTTCTAGTTTATCTGTGACTGTTAGAATCAGGGGTATTTGCCAACTTTTTGTTCCAGTTTATCTGTGACTTTATTAGAATCAGGGGTATTTGCCAATATTTTGTTCTAGTTTATCTGTGACTATTACAATCAGGAATATTTATCAATGGTTTGTTCCAGTTTATTTGTGACTTTATTAGAATCAGGAATTTTTATCAATCTTTTGTTCCAATTTATTTGTGACTTTATTAGAATCAGAAATATTTATCATTGTTTTGTTCCAGTTTATTTGTGACTTTGTGAATCAGGAATATTTGCCATTGTTTTTATTCTACGAGGGGGCTTCATTGTTATCAAACTTTTGACTCATGTAAGAACTGTTATAAAATGTTTTTTGCAATCAGGCATTGTTATAAAACATGTGACTCATGGAGGCAATGTTATGAAATTGTTCATTCATTAAGGCATCATGCCTTGTAGTCACCGGAGTATCTTCTCCTGTACTATATGTTGTGTTTCATGCATGTATTTGTTTGCTGATGAAGGCTAGTAGCCACAACGTCCTGTATGTGCTGTAATTCTGTTATGTGAAGCTGCATTACTGTGTTATTTTATATTGTTTAGATGTTTTAGTATCTCCATTGTTATTAAGCCTTTGTTCATATTTGACAGAAACATTGTTAAAACACAATAGTGTGCCATGTTCTACTAATAAAGAATGACTAATCAATATTGTTTCAGTTATGGGACATGAAGACTGTCTTACACTGATCTCCACCAGATGTTAGGATGAATGAATGCATGCCACCGATGTTCATATACAAGATTTCCAGAGAAAGAGACAATTGCCTAAAGGAGTCCAGAGATTTAAAAAAAAAAGATTTCTAGTTATATTCAAAGTCAATGATCAGAGATTTAGTTAAAGGATTCCTAGTTATATTCATACAGACAATCATCAGAGATGTTTAGATAAAAGATTTCAAGTCAAAATAAATTACCAATAATGGTCAAAAATAATACTTGATTCTCAGCTAGGTTCTGGCTGGCAAACATACCTAGCCATACTTAAATAGAGAAATGAACCCAGAAATGTTGGTACAAAATCTTCAGCTAGACAGACAGTTTTAATTAATGGAGTCCAAATAGATCAAATAAATATACCTAAGAAGCTTGATGAATAGAAAAACACAGTGATGCAGGCAAATATTTCAACAAAAGTGTTTATCAGCGAGCAAGAAAAACAACTTTGATAAATACTTTGGTCAGAATATTCATCTATGTCTCTGTGTTTTTCCTTTCGTCAAGCTTTTTAGTCATTTGTTGTTTTATTTGGATTTCAGTATCAGCTTGGCAGCAGCCAAATCCCCCCATTTTTTTTAGTACTAATGACTGCAAAAAAAAAAATTTCTAACTGATTTAGACAGAGACACAATATCCAGTAATGTTCAGAGATAATTACATTTTAGACACTGACAATAATCAGTAATAATTTCCAGTTAAACACACATCCAAACAAGATTCTGAAGTGACATTCTAGTGTCACACTTACACAGTGACATTCTACTGTCACACTTACATTCTAATGTCACACTTACACAGTGACATTCTTCTGTCACACTTACACAGTGACATTCTACTGTCACACTTACAGTGACATTCCACAGTCACACTTACAGTGACATTCCACAGTCACACTTACACAGTGACATTCTACTGTCACACTTACACAGGGACATTCTACTGTCACACTTACACAGTGACATTCTACTGTCACACTTACACAGTGACATTCTACTGTCACACTTACACAGTGACATTCCACAGTCACACTTACACAGTGACATTCTACTGTCACACTTACACAGTGACATTCTACTGTCACACTTACACAGTGACATTCTACTGTCACACTTACACAGTGACATTCTACTGTCACACTTACACAGTGACATTCCACAGTCACACTTACACAGTGACATTCTACTGTCACACTTACACAGTGACATTCTACTGTCACACTTACACAGTGATATTCTACTGTCACACTTACACAGTGACATTCTACTGTCACACTTACACAGTGACATTCTACTGTCACACTTACACAGTGACATTCCACAGTCACACTTACACAGTGACATTCTACTGTCACACTTACACAGTGACATTCTACTGTCACACTTACACAGTGACATTCTACTGTCACACTTACACAGTGACATTCTACTGTCACACTTACACAGTGACATTCTACTGTCACACTTACACAGTGACATTCTACTGTCACACTTACACAGTGACATTCTACTGTCACACTTACACAGTGACATTCTACTGTCACACTTACACAGTGACATTCCACAGTCACACTTACACAGTGACATTCTACTGTCACACTTACACAGTGACATTCTACTGTCACACTTACACAGTGATATTCTACTGTCACACTTACACAGTGACATTCTACTGTCACACTTACACAGTGACATTCTACTGTCACACTTACACAGTGACATTCCACAGTCACACTTACACAGTGACATTCTACTGTCACACTTACACAGTGACATTCTACTGTCACACTTACACAGTGACATTCTACTGTCACACTTACACAGTGACATTCCACAGTCACACTTACACAGTGACATTCTACTGTCACACTTACACAGTGACATTCTACTGTCACACTTACACAGTGACATTCTACTGTCACACTTACACAGTGACATTCTACAGTCACACTTACAGTGACATTCCACAGTCACACTTACAGTGACATTCTACTGTCACACATACACAGTGACATTCTACTGTCACACTTACAGTGACATTCTACTGGCACACTTACACAGTGACATTCTACTGTCACACTTACACAGTGACATTCTACTGTCACACTTACACAGTGACATTCTACTGTCACACTTACACAGTGACATTCTACTGTCACACTTACACAGTGACATTCCACAGTCACACTTACACAGTGACATTCTACTGTCACACTTACACAGTGACATTCTACTGTCACACTTACACAGTGATATTCTACTGTCACACTTACAGTGACATTCTACTGTCACACATACACAGTGACATTCTACTGTCACACATACACAGTGACATTCTACTGTCACACTTACACAGTGACATTCTACTGTCACACTTACACAGTGACATTCTACTGTCACACTTACACAGTGACATTCTACTGTCACACTTACACAGTGACATTCCACAGTCACACTTACAGTGACATTCTACTGTCACACATACACAGTGACATTCTACTGTCACACTTACAGTGACATTCTACTGTCACACTTACACAGTGACATTCTACTGTCACACTTACACAGTGACATTCTACTGTCACACTTACACAGTGACATTCTACTGTCACACTTACACAGTGACATTCTACTGTCACACTTACACAGTGACATTCTACTGTCACACTTACAGTGACATTCTACTGTCACACTTACACAGTGACATTCTACTGTCACACTTAGTCACATTCTTGATATCTGTCAGATGTTGTGGCACAAATCACTTGGGCCTTATTTGACTAAATTGTTGAGCACTTTTGTGTGTGTTTTCTTAGGTCTCCTCGTCTGGTTTGTTAAATATTAAAACGAATCCTACATTGTTGACCAACCATGCTTGTTCCATATCCTCACTGATCCTCCTGATAACCGAATTCAAGCTATCTTTTTGGAAGCCCTCTTTGATTGTTTATCTTGGATTTGCATTATGCCTCTCTCTACCGGGATCAGTTTTTTTAAGCATGGCCCGATTAACTTACATTTGTTGAAGTTTATTGTGGTTTCTTGCATCCACACACAAGATTTCTTTTTTCTTGTTGAATATGACAACTGTATCATCAACTTGTGTTCTTCAAATCAGAAATGATTTTGATGACACAGCAAGTTATAGGCCTACACTGATATATCCTCACAGTGACATGGACATGGGGTTGTGTGTTGTATCTCTTCCCCCCTTTCTATTCATCAGTTTGCTTTCTATTTATTTTATCTGATCAACATTATTCAGCTCTACTTTAGTGGACATGAAAGTCTGTCCAAACTGTATTCTGTCTGATGTTTGTAAACTTTTGGGCAATATTCTGTCTGATGTTTATACATTTTTGGGCAGTATTCTGTCTTATGTGTATAAACTTTTGGGCAGTATTTTGTTTGCAATGACAAGACCAGACTGTACAGTTTTGTGTGGAATGTAACATATAAGAAATATTTCTGCTTCAGCCACCATTCCACAATGCTCAGGCTTGATGGTGCTTTGCTATATAGATGCTGGTTGCCAATCCTTTGTTACATATTTGTTGAATTTTCTGTTATAATGAATCCATGGTTGTTTCTGTGGTTGAAAGGTAGCATACCTGGCTACCACCATGGAAGTCTGGGGAGTGAACTCCTGTGCTTCACTGATCACACAGTTCACTAAATTAAGACTGCATGTGCTGTCATGACAATAGCTATATGTTCCTCCTCTACACTGCTGTTTTGACAACAGCTATATGTCTCTATACATAGTACTGTTGTGACAACAGAATACATGTCCATCTACACTATGCTGTTTTCACAACAGAGCTATTTGTCACTCTACACTGCTGTTGTGACAACAGAGCTGTATGTTCCTCTACACTGCTGTTGTGACACCCCAGCTTGGTAACTTAATGATGGAGAATTGTTAACCAAGCCGTGTATATACATTTGTGGGGACTGCTATATTTTGTTTATATATGCGTGTGAATGAGACACAAATTTGTAAAGTTATTTGAACTACTGTACGATTTGATTCGAACATGTCTAGAAATGACTCGATGTAAAATCATGATTTTCATGTCACACAACTATTTCATTAATTTTAATTAATGTGAATCAAACCACATGATTATTTTAAATTCCTTGAATCACAGTTTGTTTTTAATTTGTAATTTATTTTTGTCTTTGGATTACTTCTATTTTGAAATTGCATGCAGTAGTATTGTGTGCTATTACTCTCTAACATACAATTCTATTTTGTGCTCTTTCGTATCTTTATTGTTTGTTTAAAATTACATTTATAATGGGGTCTCTGTGTGAAGTGGCCAAACCGCCTGCCTCGTGCTTCGAAAGTCACCAGTTCATTTTCGGGCGCCAATATTTAGTTCGCAGGTGTAGTTTTTCCGGAGACCACCTGGGGTGGCTTCGGAGTTTGTGCTCAGTGTGGCGCTATCGGAAGGAGACCGAGCCATATGGGATAATCCCATTGCAATGAAGTCGAGCCTCTGGCCTGTAAATTATTCATGAGCCTGTTTGTTGCATGCAAACTGTGAATTTATTATCTTACCACATCTTCAGTGTTCACCTCCGTTTCTGCCCTGTAAATAAAATGAGTAGTAAGACCCTGTTCCATGCCCCGAGACTGTTGGGTATATGGTGCTAGCCCCGCACCTCCATATCTATAGACCAATCGGCATTTAGAGGATGATCAATATCATTTTGGTAGACTTGACATCCCAGATGGTCGGAACACAGAGCTGATCCACGACTCTGGTGATCATGTAAGATGTCTAGGCATGACCGCCCACACTTACCGGCATGGCACATGATGATGATATTTCATCTGGAAACTTTTAGACTGGGTCGACCTGGGAGGCCAGGTCATTTTTATTTTTAAATCTTAACCTAGATGGGGATTTAACCATGCCAGCAGACAAGCCTGCTAGCCACAGCTCACCATCCCTGTAAATACGTTCTGTATAATGTTCTTTCACCCTTTCTTGCTTGTGCCCACTAGACCATCAAAACACCGTCATCTTTTTCTGCTGTACATAAAATGCTGAAAGGACCTCTAATGTCTACAGATTTGTTTGCTTGTACCTAGAATGTCCATACATCCTCTTGCTTGTACCTTGAATGTTCATAAATCCTCTTGCTTGTACCTTGAATGTTCATAAATCCTCTTGCTTGTACTGGAATGTCCATGCATCCTCTTGCTTGTACTAGAATGTCCATGCATCCTCTTGCTTGTACTAGAATGTCCATGCATCCTCTTGCTTGTACTAGAATGTCCATGAATGTCCATGCATCCTCTTGCTTGTACTTGAATGTCCATACATCCTCTTGCTTGTACTGGAATGTCCATACATCCTCTTGCTTGTACTGGAATGTCCATACATCCTCTTGCTTGTACTGGAATGTCCATACATCCTCTTGCTTGTACTGGAATGTCCATACATCCTCTTGCTTGTACTGGAATGTCCATACATCCTCTTGCTTGTACTAGAATGTCCATACATCCTCTTGCTTGTACTGGAATGTCCATGCATCCTCTTGCTTGTACTGGAATGTCCATGCATCCTCTTGCTTGTACTGGAATGTCCATGCATCCTCTTGCTTGTACTGGAATGTCCATACATCCTCTTGCTTGTACTGGAATGTCCATACATCCTCTTGCTTGTACTGGAATGTCCATACATCCTCTTGCTTGTACTAGAATGTCCATGCATCCTCTTGCTTGTACTGGAATGTCCATGCATCCTCTTGCTTGTACTGGAATGTCCATGCATCCTCTTGCTTGTACTGGAATGTCCATGCATCCTCTTGCTTGTACTAGAATGTCCATGCATCCTCTTGCTTGTACTGGAATGTCCATACATCCTCTTGCTTGTACTGGAATGTCCATACATCCTCTTGCTTGTACTGGAATGTCCATACATCCTTTTGCTTGTACTGGAATGTCCATACATCCTCTTGCTTGTACTGGAATGTCCATACATCCTCTTGCTTGTACTGGAATGTCCATGAATGTCCATGCATCCTCTTGCTTGTACTGGAATGTCCATACACCATTTTGCTTGTACTAGAATGTCCATACATCCTCTTGCTTGTACCTAGAATGTCCATAAATCCTCTTGCTTGTACCTAAAATGTCCATACATTCTTTTGCTTGTACTGGAATGTCCATACATCTTCTTGCTTGTACTGGAATGTCCATAAATCCTCTTGCTTGTACCTAAAATGTCCGTAAATCCTCTTGCTTGTACCTAAAATGTCTGTAAATCCTCTTGCTTGTACCTAAAATGTCCATACATCCTCTTGCTTGTACCTAAAATGTCCGTAAATCCTCTTGCTTGTACCTAAAATGTCTGTAAATCCTCTTGCTTGTACCTAAAATGTCCATACATCCTCTTGCTTGTACCTAAAATGTCCATAAATCCTCTTGCTTGTACCAAGAATGTCCATAAATCCTCTTGCTTGTACCTAGAATGTCCATAAATCTCTTTCCTTGTCCCTAGAATGTTCATAAATCTCTTTCCTTGTCCCTAGAATGTCCATAAATCTCTTTCCTTGTCCCTAGAATGTTCATAAATCTCTTTCCTTGTCCCTAGAATGTCCATAAATCTCTTTCCTTGTCCCTAGAATGTTCATAAATCTCTTTCCTTGTCCCTAGAATGTCCATAAATCTCTTTCCTTGTCCCTAGAATGTTCATAAATCTCTTTCCTTGTCCCTAGAATGTTCATAAATCTCTTTCCTTGTCCCTAGAATGTTTATAAATCCTCATGATTCTACCAAGAATTCCCAGATTGCATCTGTTCTTTCATAGTGGTCAATACATGCCATCATCATCATCACGTGAAAATTCATTACAACAATTTGTCATTAAATAAAAATAATTATCAACATCAATCATAACAGTGTCATGTTATTTTGTAACCTCCTGTGTGCCCTTATCTTACTTGCCATCAGCGAATACAGAACACATTTCTTCAGATGTACCATCATTCCCTAGAGAGAATACTGAACACACTATCATCTTCAGATGTACCATCATTCCTTACAGAGAATGGTTTTGACAGGGAGTGACCAGAGGATCTGGCTGACACTCAGTACTCCAAGGATAGACCAGATGGACATAAAATCAGACTGCATCTGGTGCGATTAGTATTTTGATTCTTCATTGGTTGTTGAAGATGACAGCGAGCGTACAGAAATTTCTAGAGTGCTGTGCTGTCAGTTCTTGACTCAACTTTTTTTTTCTTTCTCCATTCATAATTTAAACTTTATAAAATTTAATGGCACTGTATTTGGAGATGACTGAAACCGTTTTGTCACATGGATGACAGACTAATGCTGTTTCACTCCCACACATCAAAAACATTTCATTTGTGGATTATTGAAATTGTTTGCCTTTCATATTAAACAAATGCAACCAGACAAAAACATTCAGTCATTACTAAATTAAATAGCACCTACCATCCAGTGCCACAACTATCAGACTCTAAAGAGAAAGATTCAAAAAACTCCAAGACTGTCCAAAATATGACATATCTAGGCAAACCTTCTGACCTAGGAAACGGTGGAAGATAAACTCTATGGACCACCTTGTGAACTTAAAAAAACCAAACCAGTTCAATTCACACAAGAGACAACATTGCAGTTATAGACACATTTCAAGCCAATGGAAGGAGAAGAAAGATTTAATACAACTGATCCTGTAATATGAAATGTCAATAAGTACCAAGTGTAGAAATGGCATTTAATATTAAATTAAAAAAAACAACTGTTGATTTGCTTGCATTATTAAAAATATTTAACTACATCAACAATAGTCAGAAGAAAACCTCCTTCAGGGGTGATATATATGTTATATATAAAATCCAAATATAGCATTTATTCCGCAAACATAAATCTGATTTATTTCTCCTCTCTACTCTTTCATCCCCTTCCCAACTGCTTTTTATTTTCTTTCTTTTAAATGCCTATATTACCTGTGATATATTAATACAAATGTATCCACACTACCTGTGATACATTAACACATATGTCTGTATTACTTGTGATATATTATCACATAACTTCCTGCATTATCTATGGTACATTATCATAAAACTGTCTAGCTTACCTGCAATCCATTATCATAAAATTGTCCAAATTACCTGTGATACATTGTTATAAAACAGTCTAGATTACCTGTGATACATTACACAACCCTATCCAAAAATTTAATTATTTGGGTGCCAAACATTTTACACCTGATTTTGCATAAATACACCTGATTTTGCATAAATGAGGATATTCTGAATTAGTTGAAAGTAGGCTGTCAAGATTTTGTAAGCTTGGATGCGACGTTAGCATAAAATTGAATTATCTCCATAACCATTTACATTTATTTCCCGAGAATCTTGGCGACTTTAGTGGCGGGCAAGGTGAAAGATTTCACCAAGAAATAAAAACAATGGGAGAGATATACCAGGGACTTTGGGATGCCCACATGATGGCAGATTACTGTTGACCCTTAAGTGTGACTATCCGGGCACATAAAATTCTAGGCAGTCCTCAAAATGAAGCTTTTTGTGTGTTGGCTATGGATATAAAATGCTAGTGATAAAGTTGTAATACATTTTTAGTGTTTTATATGAAGGTAATAAATGCACAGTAATTACATATAATATGAATGCAGATTATTGGCACCTGACTCCATCCAGGCTTGAACATAACAACTGCAGTACTAAGAAGGTCATTCTTAGTTATCTCAAAAACTAGAGTTGATAGAACAAATCTGATTACATTTTTGGAATCAGAAACACAAAATTGCCCAAGAACAGCTTTAAATTTAAGGCACCAAAATGTATATAAACCAGTGTTATCAGAAGAGTTAGGTGCCATCAGTGGCATTTTGAATGTAATCTGCATTCATATTATATGTAATTACTGTGCATTTATTACCTTCATATAAAACACCAAAAATGTATTAAAACGCCACTAGCACATTATGATTAGTTGTGATACATTAACATAAAACTATAGATACGTTAACATAAAACTATAGATTACCTGTGATAAATTATTAAAAAACTGTAGATTACTTGTGATACATTAACAAAAAAATGTATGTATTACTTGTGACACATTATCATAAAACTGTATAGATTACCTAAATACATTACCACACATGTCTTGATTACCTGTGATACATTAATGCAAATATTAATTTTCTACTTATTACCTGTAGTACATTATTAAATAAACCTTTTGCCTGTTATTGAACAAACATATAAATTAATGTTATTTTCAAAGGGTCACATACTGCGTATTACATGCAGCTCTTCCAACCACGTATCTTTCACACATCAATTGTTTGTTCCATATTATGCATGTTACATTCATGTAGCAGTAAACATAATACAGTGCAAAGCTGATAAGGAGAACTCATCAGGGACCTAAGAAATAGTTCTTCTTATCAAAAAATCCTCTTATCCAATAGTAATGCATTTACAGCGTACACCACAATAATGAGTTAGCATTGAATACGACAGATATATGACACCAAAAATATGTAAATCACCAAAAGCGTTACAAAGTTGGTACAAATATCTAGACCAGTGGTTCTCAACCTTTTTTGGCCCATGCACCCCTTCACCATATGTTTAGAATGTCAATTCCCCTCCCCCCCCCCTAATATTTTCTCCCTTTAAATTCCCCCTCACCTAAACAAGATACGTAAAAATGGAAGCTAAATTTAATAATACATACCAGAACAAGTCTAGACACCTACATAAAATGTGATTTGCATGTCTACTTACGTTATAAAATGAATTTCAGAAGATTGAGAAGTACAGAACCGTAAAATATGGAGGGGAAAAGCAATATCAAGTAATCGATTCTTCTATTAACACGATCTTGAAATAATCTTAAATCCCCCCTTGGAAACCTTAAATTCCCCCCCCCCCCCCCTCCCAAGAAAATTTTCCACCGGTTGAGAACCACTGATCTAGACAGTAGCAGCACTGTTTACATTTTCCTTTGCATCTCAGTACCCATACTTGAGTTAATAAAAATGTCTTTCCATGACATCCTTAAATTCAAAGAAAATATAAATTAAATCATCTTGGCATCCAGCCTGCATTATAAAAATGTTTTATCCATGCAATTTGAAACTTCCAACTGTGAAATAGTTTATACCTGTTAACCCACAGTCATCATTATCTCTAGAATTTGTACACTCTTAAATAATAAAGCACCCTTAAATGAAAAGGTTTGTAATTTTCCTCTGTGCCTTGGTACCTGAGTTAATAAAGTATCTTGAATGAAAAAAAAAAATGAAAAAAGTTTGCCTTAAGTAGATCAAATTATATAGTAGAGACACGTTTAATCACTCAGCATATCCGAAAATTCGTGATAAACGGATTCCTCTTAACAGGACATTTTTTTTACAAAGACAAAGAAGAAAAATTGCCAGGGATAAACAAATTGTTCTTCACAACAGAAATTTGCCACATCCGAAATCACTTAAGCGGTTTGCCCTGTAATATGAATGCTCAGCATACACACAATATGGACTAAACATTATATGAAAAAAAAAAATACAATTTCCGTCATCCTAATCTATGCAGGTACCAATTAATGCATGTTTGTAGTTTATTAGCAAATGTTTTAGTTCTTCTCCATGTTTTTACTCCATACAGCATCAGATCCTTACCATCAGAATCATATATTCTTCTTATTCTTCGTTCATCCGAAGTCTTTTTTTCAGATGTGATTGTGTTGTGCCTGTTTATGGCAGAGCTGTGAAAACTACTGTATTGATATTTTAATTGAAAAAAAATTTCACGACAACATTTTGGCGATATATAAGCTCATGGCAGATATGGGAAGTCGTTTAGGTGATTAATCACCCATGGCTCTTAATCTGGTTAACAGTGAAGCTGTGATACTTACGCCTGTCAGCCAACACATCCAACTTCAAGATGCTGTTGTTTGTGATGGAGTTTGATTTCTCTGTGAAATCCCCACTCTCCACCAGACTGCAGTGATAAGAGTTTATAAATGGATTAGCTTGAGTTGGTTGAAGGCCCATGCTCCCTTTATTTCGATTGCCCTGTGTAACACTTTGGCCAAAACCTGCTCTATTTGAGGACAGGCTCTATGGAGATGTCAAGTTGACTTCTGCTTTCATTAAATATATTCAAGTTGACATCTGAAGGTGTATGAAGGAGAAGGGGAAACAAAGTATGCCCCAACAGGATATCATGACTGAATTTAATGCTCAAGATTTGAAAATTAACGTATAAAAAAACGTCGTTCATCTTTCTTTCTACTGTCCCTGTTATGGATTTCAGCACCGGGTTAGGTACAGATAGATACACATCTTTCAAAAGATCTCATTTACTTAATTAACTAAACAGCTCCATACTTCTTTGCTAGCTCATCCAGTTTGGAAATTAACTCCTGCTCTTCTGAGGGTGATGACTTGGTCCAGGCTAAAGGAAGATGGCTTGGGACAGGTCTGCGATCTGTGGAGTTGACATATTGATATTGAAGCAACATGTATGATTATGTCTTTGATGACACTGCAGCAGGAGTTAGGTAATGGAAAATAGACAAACTGGATAGGCAGAGATCCTGGTCTAATTAAACACAGATATCCCACATGACGTATACACAAGGCTAAAGAAACATAGACACAGGTTCTACAGATTAAACATAAGTTAGTTAGTTGACAGATCATCCTCATTGCACATCGAACCATTCAGTCCATAAGTGCTCGGATCCCCTCCTCAGCAAATCCCGCAGCATGTAGCGGCTCACGACACCAGTTCTGTGTTGGTTAATCAATCTTCTTTGGCTTCCTGGGTAGTGTTCTTGTTTGGCAACACCTCTTTTAATTTTCAGTTCTCGCAGTCTGACCATGGTTGTAGATTCACTGTCGTCGCTTGGTTCTTGCAACAGTCTTACTTCTCGTAGAGCATTCAGAATGTCAGCCTGGTCCATAGCTCATCCACCCTCCACAGTAGCGTTAACTGTGAGCTCGTCAGCCCGCTCATTTCCTTGTACTCCCGCATGCCCTGGCACGAAGATGAAACTAATCTTTGCCAGCCGAGACCGCTCCAGAGACAGCAACCACTCTCTTTGGATCCACCCCATCTCTATCCTCTTGAGTATACTCACTGAGTCGCTAAGGAAACATGCCCTAGTGAATGTTTGTGTCTCGAGCCAGGTTATTGCTTTACTTACTGCCATGACTTCCATAGTCTGGCTACTTGTGGTCTCAGCAAAAGCACCAGAGTCCTCCTTCACAATTCTCCCTCCAGCCTGCGCCATAAATGCCCATGAGCTTCTCACATGTCGGACGACTGACCCATCGGTGTATATGACAGCATCACCGTCTAAGGAATTCTCGAAAAGCAAAGCTTGTACTTCCGCCCCCCACAGCAGCCGGATTTTCTTGTCTGCATTTTCTGTCTAGTTGGATGCAGACTGAAAGAGATGTACAGAAATCTGTTGGCACTTGTACCCACTCCTCGCCAGATTCCAAGTCCTCAAGAATGTCCTTGGCTTGATCCATCCATGACCTTTCTCTTTTTAACCTACTGCCCTTCACCTTCCTAATTTCACTATGCAGAGGATGTTGAGTGTTTGCGTTAACTCTGAGGTAGGCACGTGCTCTGCAAATTTGTATTCTGTCTTCAATGGTTGGAAAATCAAGAAGGTAGCGCATCGCCCTGCTTGTTGTATCTCTTGTACATCCAAGAATAATGCACATGGCTTCATTCTGTATCCTTTCCATCCTTTCTATCTGCTTACGGGTGAGAGTCAGGATAGCCATCGCATACTCAAAAACAGACATGACCAGCCCTTCGTACAGAAGACATAGATGGCGCTGCTCACAGTTTGCTGCTGCCATCACCCGCATCGCAGCCAAACCCCGCTTGGCCTTTGTTATCACCTGGTTTATGTGCTCGACATAAGCAAAGCTTCGATCAAAACATATCCCCAGGTAGTTCATTGCCTGCGTTCTTTCCACAGTCTCTGAACACAGCTTTACATTACAGTTGGTGTTGGAGTGTTGACAATATGATTATTCAAAGAGAACCCTGTCACTGTTGCAGATTAAACATAAATACCCCACAAGACTGGTATAAACATGACTAAACAAACAGATAGAAATCCCACAAGATTGATGAAAAAAAAATACTATCCACATGTGTGTCTAGGGCGAAATAGTAACACTGAAACCTGCCATGCATGCTGTAAGAGATGACTAAATAGGTTGCCATGAGACTGGCTACCTCATTCCATTGAAAACTGTAGCTGCAAAATCCAACGAATTATGAACAAGTT
This sequence comes from Cepaea hortensis, assembly GCA_963921405.1. Classification (NCBI taxonomy): domain Eukaryota; kingdom Metazoa; phylum Mollusca; class Gastropoda; order Stylommatophora; family Helicidae; genus Cepaea; species Cepaea hortensis. The sequence continues at coordinate 83,556,829 of OY992883.1, forward strand.
AAAATAAACGAAGAATTATTCAGCAAACAAAGATAGATGGAGGCTCTTCTCCGAGAAGCATAATGTGAAGAGAAGCCATCAGGTGCCTGGATTGCTGCCTTACCTTACTTCACCCAGAAAAATCTCTAGAATTGGCACCTGCAATGTTACAGGATTATCATTTGAGATTGTGCAAAATGATAAAATGAAAGAGACAAAAAGCTTCTCAACTCAGGTGAAACAGTGCTGTTCTCAAGCTAAACAGAGCAAAATGCCCCTCAATGTAACGGAGTGGCCCTAATGCTATTTAAAGAGACTGAAAAAATGTTCTGCAATATATAGCAAAAAGCAGCGAGTTCTAAAATAATAACGGCAACCTTTAAACAACGCAAACAAAGAAAGTAATTAATAATGTGAACCGCAATTGATCAGGATTAATCAGTTAAGGAGGAATTTTATGGTAATCAAAATAATCGACAATATCAAAATGTTGACCTGAATGCCAAGATAGAATCAGTCAACACAGCTTGTGCAGAGATCATAGGAAACATGGACAAGGGGTAAAAACCGAAAATGGAGAATTATTCAAAATATTTTGCACACTGAATCAATGTCATTGCAGCAAGTGTGTTTCCACATAAAAGAATACACAAAGCAATATGGGTATTAACAAACCATGATTTATACAATCAAACTGCTCATATTTGTTTTAATGAAGAAATGTAGATAATCCCTACATGGTGTAAGAGTTTTCAGAGGTACAGTTATAGATTCTAATCACAATCTATGAAATATAAAATGAAGTTGAAACTCAATAAATATCTTTTAAACATGGAAAACAATACAATATAGGATGTCTTAAAAATCAAGAAACTAAGAAACAATTTAGGTGTCTCCAATAAGTACCATGTTCTGCAACAATTGAAGGTAATTAAATGAGGTGAGTATGGAAGACTTTGCAGCAGGCTAAAGTTGCAATGAAATCATTCATGTAGAGAAATCCTTGGAAAAATGAAACAAAAACATGAATCATGGATGTCTGAAACCATTAACAAAATTAGTAGAACAGAACATTCAAATATTGTTCAACAATAACAATACCAAAGATGCTAAAGTCACAGCCCATGAAATATACAGATCTTAATTAAGAAATTATAAAGTGGATAAATGAAAATATTTTGGTGGCCTAGCTGGAGAGGCAGAAGTAGAAGTTAGTTCATTGTATATTCTTTGCAGGACATCACAGTCAACCCCAGAATTTTTTGGCTGTTTGTGATTTCATGGCAAATTTATATTCAGTAGTTTGGTATTTTTTTTTTTTTTTTCGATATTAGTAATGCACCGTAGGTCCAAGATGGCGGTGTAAACCGCGTCGCTCGATTCGGAGATTAATTATGTGTTCTGTGCGTGTTTCTTAACATCAATTTGTTCAAATAAGGATGAACCTACGACAGGTCCAGCAAACCGGTAGGGAATTTATTTGTTCAAGAACTATTGCTCGCGAATTATGGAGGAAATTGAGAGAAAAACGCAGCTCTATCAGCGTTCACGCCGGAAACTACACACCGAAGCGTCACAACAAACGACTAACGACGACAACCGCTAAATTTCGACACACTTCAAATAGAAAGGAGATTTTTGCAACTTGGAATGTTACAGGTCTAGGATATAAGGAACCAGCTCTTGTAGAGTTTATGAAACAATCAAATATTCAATTATTAGGACTCGCAGACACTAGGAAAAAGGGGCAGAACACGAAACAAACACATGAAGGTTACGTCCTTATATGGAGTGGCGTCGATCAGCGAGCTACAGCTAAACATGGAGTGGGTTTTTTGTTGCATCCAGACAAAGCGAAAGCCATTATCAACACTAAATTTATATCAGAAAGGATAATACTAGTACAGATCAAAGAAGGAAATAGAACAACAACTTTTATACAAACATATGCCCCATGTAATGACACTTATGACGAATATTTTGATAAACTTGCAGACACGTTAAATAATGTCAAGGAGACAGATGAACTAGTTGTGATGGGTGATTTTAACGGACGAATAGGCACACGAAGAACACCGTGGGAGGATTGCATGGGGCCATTCAGCGACACAGAGACTGATTGTAACAGCAATGGTCAACATCTACTCAACATATGTTCGGAACATGGACTAATAATAGCAAATAGTTTTTTTCAACATCGTCGTAGCCACACCAAAACCTGGTATAAATGGAATGACATAAACCAAGCATCCCAAATTGACTTTATTCTAATTAGGAAATCAGACAGAAGGCTACTATTAGATTCAAGAGCACTCCCAAATACAGATGTTGATACTGATCACAAACCAGTCATAATAAAGAAGATTTCACCACACAGGAGAATAAGAAACAAAAAAGTAACAACACATGTCATCAATTATAGGAGGCTGCAGGAAAATACAGTTAAAGACGAATTCAATCAAGAAATCCAAAACCTACATAAGAACATCCCTGATGACCACTCAAGCGTAGATAAGGAATGGACATGTTTCAAGGCTGCCATGCTCGACACACTGAAAAATAAATGTGGAACAAAGAAAGTAGGGCAAGACAAAAGATTAAGAACAGCCTGGTGGAACAACGAAGTTAAAGATAGCATATTCAAAAAGAAGGTAGCATTCAAAAAGTGGATCACAACGAAATCTGAACAGGACTATATTACTTATAGAATAGCACGACGTAATGCCAAACGAACAATTAGAGCATCTAAAGATGAATCCTGGAGAATATACGGTGAACAGATGGCGACCCTTAGCAAAGACTGCCCAAGGGAATTTTACAAACGTGTCACCACAATGAGAAACAGAGATGCATGTTACAACCCAACCACCATCATAAACAGCAAAAGAGGTATACCAATATTTAATCCACAACAAAGACTAGCAAGATGGGCAGAATACTTTCAAGAACTACTTAACCCCACACATAACATAGGAAACCTCACTTTTGTGCCTAAACGCCAGGGACAGCAAGAACCAAATTTCATACATGCAGAAGTCAAAGCAGTTATACAGAAAAGTCCTAAGAACAAATCACCAGGTCCAGATGGAATAACCACAGAAGCTATTCAGGCCTGTGGGGAAACAGGAGTTAAATGGCTAACAAGACTTTTTAATATAGCATGGGAAGAAAGAAAAGTCCCAGATGATTGGCAACAGGCAATAATAGTACCAATATGGAAAAAGAAAGGCAATATGAGAGAGTGCGAAACATACAGAGGTATATCACTCCTAAGCCATATAGGGAAAATGTATGCACAACTTTTGGAACAAAGAGCTAGACCAATAGTTGAACAACAGTTAAGCAAAGCACAATTCGGTTTTCGGAAAGGTAAAAGTTGCACTGATGCATTATTTACACTTAGACAAATTTGTGAAAAAACTATTGAATATAGTGACCAGCAGAATATTGTGTTTGTAGATCAGGAAAAGGCTTTTGATAGAGTAGACAGATACAAATTATGGACCATCCTTGAAGACTATGGGATAGAAGGGCAACTGCTAGAAAATATCATAGCCATGTACCACTCGAGCCAAAGTGCAGTAAGAACACAGGAAGGTATATCAGATATGTTCACAGTCAATACAGGAGTGAGGCAGGGATGTGTGCTCTCTCCCCTGCTATTCAATATCTACATGGACAGAATTTCCAAAGAAGCAAGTCTCGACAGACCAGATTCAGAAAATTTAGAACTCCTTACTCCAGATGAAACAACTGACCCACAGGGAATAAATGAACTTCTATTTGCAGATGATCAGTGCCTGTTTTATAGCGATGAGGGCAGACTACAAAATCATATTACTAATCTGAGTTCAACCTGCAGCAGATACAATATGAGTATAAACACAGCCAAAACCGAAGTAATGCAAGTTAGCAGATCGCCAGGCCCACTAAATATACAGATAAATAACACACCTCTGAAACAAGTTAAAGAATTCAAATACCTTGGAAGTATGATCACAGAAGATGGCAGATTGGACAGAGAAATTGAAATCAGATGTCAAAAAGCTAGTGCACTTACATATCAACTATCACCCTTACTGAAACATCCAAACATACCCATGTCCGCAAAACGACAGATAATAAACAGCATATTCACACCAACCCTATGCTACCAATCTCAAACCTGGACTTTATCCAAATTACACCTTCGCAAAATCAACACCTGCGAAATGAGATGCCTGAGGAGAGCTGCCAACTTAACAATCCGAGACCGAGTAAGAAATGCTACTATCAGACAGACTGTGGGATCAACACCTTGTGCCACATTTATTGACAGACAGAAGATCAAGTGGTTTGGCCATGTCATTAGAATGCAACATCAACAACTACCATCACTGGCCTTACATCAAAGATCATCTGCGACGAGACCACGAGGACGTCCAAGAAGAAAATGGATTGACGACATCAGAGACATTGTACAACCTCACGGAATGACACTATCCAGTGCCGTCCACCGGGCACTGGAACGCAAATTATTCCTCCCCACGACGCTTGACGGCAGAAGTGGAAGATGATGATGATGATGATGATGGTATTTTTTTCTGAACGACCGAAACTCATACCTTTGTACGAAAATCAGCACAAAGCGGTCTGCTCCCAAATCACCCACAGCTGTGTTTCGAACGCTCTATACAGGATTAAGAATTGTGTCCATAACCCTATCGCCACAGAGACGGCAGAAGTAGCAAAAGAAAACCATAGTGACTTTTATATCACCACAAAGAAAATAGCAGATAGATATAACCAACCAAATAAACTTATCAAAAATAGCAATTGGATGGTTCTCACCAATATTAAAGATCAAATGAACAGATGGTTGAGTACTTTGAAGAACTTCTGATAGACCCTTTCCAGCCTGCAGAAGTGGAGCTGAATATCAACAGTGAGAAACCGCCCAAAGACGGAATTAGAGAAGCTATCAAACTCTGAAAGATGAGAAAGCTGCAGATCCAGATGGTATCCCGTCAGAAGCTATTAAACGCAATATAAACAACTCAACTGAATTATTGCAGACATTATTTAGCAGCGTCTGGGAGATTAAAGAGATACCAGCAGACTGGAAAAGAAGGATATCTGATGAAGGTGCCAAGTAAAGGGGACCTGCTGGAGTGTGACAATTATAGAACACTGCTAAATTCAGTTCCTGGGCAAGTATTAAGCAGGATCATTTTGGGGAGATTAACAGATGCCACTGACAAACAACTAAGGGATGAACAGGCAGGCTTCTGACTAAACAGGTCCTGCACTGATCAGATAGCCACATTGCACATAACAGAGCAATGCATTGAAATTATTTTGTCACTTTATGTTGGATTTGTGGACTATGAAAAGGCCCCTGACAGCACTGAGACGTATTCTCTTTGGAAACTGATGAAACACTACATGATCCCACAGGAGATCATTAACTTAATAAAGGCAACATACAGTGATATGAGACGCAGAGTTCTTGATGAGGGAAAACTAACAGACATGTCTGAAATAAGAACACAAGTGTGACAGGGATTCTGTTTGTCACCTTTTTAAATTTTACTGGTCATTAGACTGGATGATAAAAACAATAATAGTTACCACCAGAAATGGAATTCAATGGATTCAGGCAGAGCAGCTTGATGATCTAGACACAGCCGCAGACATTGCCTTCCTAAACCACATACAAAATCTGATGCAACATAAATTAAATTCACTTGATAGAAGGTCGCAAAAATTATCATAAATTTCGATTACAAAGTACACTAGAGTATAGTCCGGAGGTATAGTGTGCAGTCTTAATGCATAAATACAGGTACTTCTTTTACAGGTAATGAAGCTAAAACATTGCACCAGATATTTCACAATGTGAAGTAAACCATGGGAAGGATTTACAGCCGATGGCTAAAGACAAGAGGGCTTGACTTGAGTAGGTAGATGGCCTGTGCTCCATTAATGGATATAAAGAAGAGGAGGAAGAAGAGGAGGAAGAAGAGGAGGAAGAAGAAGAGGCAGAGAAGAAAGAAGAGGCAGAGAAGGAAGAAGATGAAGAAAAGGGAGCAGCAGAAGAAGAAGAAACAGCAGTAATAGTTTTTTCACCCACAATCTATATATATAAAAGAGACTGTATGTGTGTGGTTGGGGATGTATTTGCTGCGTTCGATAACGGTACATCCGATTGAGATGAAATTTTCTACACGTCTTCCTTTCATTCCTGTGCAACCAACTGTAATAGTTTCTTAGGGTGCAATCATCTATTTACTTACTAAAATTTCATTTTGTAATTACATGACTCAACATAAGAAATATTCTATAAAGTGACATAACTTTTAGTAGCATTGCTATATCTTAGGTTAAGTCCCCTGGCTATAGATAGCTAAATAGATAGATAGATACATAGATAGATAGATCTGACCCGATAGATAGAGAGGGTGGGATAGACGGAGGGAGAGACGGATGGGCAGGCAGGCAGGCAGACAGATAGACAGACAGCCGGGTCGACAGACAGACAGTCGGGAACGGGAACTTATATGACTACTTATATGAATTAAATTAGATGCTCCCCACCAGAGACTGGGTGAAGCCGGGCCGGGTCAGACAGACAGATAGACAGACAGACAGATAGTCGGGAACGGGAGCTTATATGACTACTTATATGAATTAAATGAGATGCTCCCCACCAGGAGCTGGGCGAAGCCGGGCCGGGTCAGACAGATAGACAGACAGACAGATAGTCAGGAACGGGAGCTTATATGACTACTTATATGAATTAAATGAGATGCTCCCCACCAGGAGCTGGGCGAAGCCGGGCCGGGTCAGAAAGACAGACAAACAAGCAGACAGACAGATAGATAGATCCCCGCCAGGGCCTGGGCGAAGCCGGGCCGGGTCAGCTAGTTATACATAAAAATGAACACATAATTCAATGACCATGCTCTGTTCATACCTTGAAAAAAGAGCCCACTGTCATATTTGGTAGCAGCAGGAGAAACAGCCAACCAGATCACAGTGTCTGTCCCTTGTTCTTCACTTCGCAATCTGTCTTTCATCTTGTCATAAAACTGTGGCAATGATGACTGGACTCCTGAAATAAAATGTGCATTTCTGTTGGGTTTATTGTCATGTTTTGCTTTGTTGACTAGATGTGACTATCATTTGTTTGTTCTTTATACTTCTTCAGCTTCCTAAGTATGAAAACCTTTGTCCTTAAGTACAATCTCTCTCCAATTCTGTTGGGTTTATTGTCTAGCATTGTTGACTAGACAATGTTCTTTAATCTTCTTCTTCAGTATTGAAACCTTTGTCTATAAGTACAATCTCTCTCCATTTGTGTCTGTCTATAATGATTTATGTTGCTCCAGTCCACGGCATTGAGTTAGATCTAGTTCTACACTGTCTCTCTATTGTCTTCATGAATACCTTCTTTACTGTGTACCTTGGGTTTGCTCAATGTACACCTTATTTGCCTCTCTGTTTCCAGCTCCAAAGAAATTTTTGTCATCCAACTCCGAGGTCACAGCACACAGGGCATGCTCATGTGTGCTGTCTCCCACTGAAGATGTTAAAAAGAATGAATACTTAAAGTTCCATTAGCCCAGTGGTTCTCAACTGGTGGGGAATTCCCCCCAGGGGGGGGGGGGGGATTTTAGGGTTTCCAGGGGGGAATTAAGATTATTTCAAGATCGTATTAATACAAGAACCGATTACTTGATATTGTTTTTCCCTTCATACTGCACGGTTCTGTACGTCTCACCCTTCTAAAATTCAATTTATAAAGTAAGTAGACCCACAAATCATGTTTTATGTGGACGTCTAGACTTGTGTTAGTATGTGCTATTAAATTTAGCTTCCATTATTACATTTACTGTGTGGGGGTGGGGGCGGGATTTTTAGGTAGGAAATACGAAAGGGGGGAATGACGTTCTGAAAATATGGTGAAGGGGGGCACGAGCCAAATTTTTAGGTAGGAAATACAAAAGGGGGGGGGGTGGGGGAAATGACGTTCTAAAAATATGGTGAAGGGGGGCACGGGCCAAAAAAGGTTGAGAACCACTGCATTAGCCAATTGCTTTAACATACATCTGCTTCAACCTCTACCATGATCCTTCCTGCTAGTGCTGAACAGGATTCCTGATTTAATAGTCGTAGCCACAGGTAGTCATTTCTTCTTCTTTTGTTCGCTTGAAATTTGTCTATAACTGCAATGTTGTTTCTTGTATGAATTTAACTGTCTGTTTTAGTTAACTCAGTGGTTCATAGAGTTTTATCGTCCACTGTCGTTTCTCTAGGCTAGGTGGTTTGCCTAGATATGTTGTATTTTGGGCAGTCTTGGAGTATGTGATCTGCTGTCTGCGGTGCCAATCCACATGTGCACATGGCTGATTCACCAATCTTGAATGTTGTATACATGTGGTTGAGTAATCTATTGTGTCCTGTTCTGAGGCGCAGATAATAACTTGTTCTGGTCTGTCCATAATGTGGTAGTCGTATTCAGCAGGTTTTGGTGGCTTTCTGACTAATTAGCTAACAGGTAGTCATCATTTGTATTTCCTTGTGCAACAGGTGATCATTTACAGACTGTATTGTGCCTGTGTCAGCAACCTACTTGCGACAGGTAATTCAGGACTCCCTACTTTTGCACGACACGAATCAATAACTCGTATGGTTTACAAAAGGATACATTTTTATTTAGAGCTATTTACACACAAGCTCTGCGAGCGGAATACTTCATGGATAATTAACAACATGGTATGTTTCACAGATGCATGTAAGAGGTGAAAACAATGATACTATTAACTAATTGGAATCTAAAGCCTAGCTAACACTATTGCTGATAAACTATATAAGGTTCCTAGCGAACACGTCTGCTCTCTATCAGTCCTTGTCCCAGTCTCCCGCACGCTGGTAGTTGTGCGTTGAACCACGGACATTCAGTCCTTCGTGCGCTGGCGAGTTTGCGTGCGTAGAGTCCCAGCACGCTTGGTTAGTTAACTCAAGTAACTGGTATTCTCCAGTTACTTGTCAAGAGGCGAGTTCCCTATACTCTTGGGAAACCCTCGCTCATCAGCACTCAATGACCTCTTAGTTGACACGAGTGTGTCCTGTTGTCAAGCTAAATATAGTGCCTGTGTCTCTCCTGTCTGGTGTTCTCTGTATAGCTCCGTCTTAACTCTCTAAGCTCCTGTGTGGATCTTTGACAGCCTGTCAACCTCTGTGTTCCCTCTAGAGGAGTCCTGGGCATCAGTCAATCAACTCTTTCATAGAATGGAATGATTGAAATAGGAAAATAGGTGGCATATTTAATTATACACATCTCCTAGAATAACTGAATAAATAATATAAGAAGACAAACAAATTGAAAAAACAAACAAAAGGTCTGATGGAGTCAGAACTGTATATAGGAAAATAAAACAAATGAAATAAAAGTTAGAAAAAAAAAATAATATACTGACAGAAAGTTATTGATTGATTGATTGATTGATTGATTTAGGAACAGACATCACAGCAATCGAGGCATTCCCATAAGCGCTCTGTCCCCATCCTCAGCAGCCAGCGAAGAGTTCCAACACCAATAGTACCAGTAGCAATCTGATTATATGCCCGTCTCGCCTTTCCTCTGAGCGTCGAGCATCGGCCAGATCTCCTTGTCACGCCTCGCTGTCTCATTCTTGCCAGACCATGATGATCCATTTGCTCCTCCGAGGTGTACACGTGCTCCCACAAGGCCGCAACCACGTCTGCCTTGTCATGCATCAATACTCCACCAAGTTTTGCAGAGCCAGCCAATCTGTCCGCCTGTTGATTCAACAGCACACCGGCATACTCCGGAGAAAAGATCCAGGCGATGCTTGCCACCCATGACCTCCAAAGCGAAGCAAGTCACTCTGCCCGAAGCTTGCCTGTCCTCACCTTCCTTGGCATGCTTTCTGAGTCAGTTACAATCACGATGTGTGTGTGTATCATATTCTCCATCCAGCAGAAAGCTGCACTGACCGCCTCCACCTCCATTCTTAAGCTAGATGTTGTGGTATCATATGCCAGGCTCTCCTGCACCAAACGTCGACCATTAGCTTTCGCTAAGAACCCCAGGCACTTCTCCTACCTCTCAACACTGACCCATCTGTGTAGATAATCACATCACCCGAGCGAGCATTATCCTGAATTAGTTGCTGGATTTTTACTTCCGTGGCCCCTGCTGGCCACTACCTGTTCAATGTGATTATAACTCTGCACAAGTCTGACTGCTCCGCTGGCACTCTGACCCACTCCTCTCCTTGCCTAATGTTCTCCAAGATGCACATCTGTCTGATCGTATCCTCCGCTTGAGCCATCCATGATTTCCCTCTTATCAGTCAATGACCCTTAACTGTGTCCAGCGCCTCATGCAACGGGTGATCTGTGTCAGCAACTACTCTGAGGTATGCCTTCGCCTGCATCACCTTGAGCCTACCAGCAACAGTCGGCAAACCAAGGATGTAACGCATACACACTACTGGGGTGTCTCTGGTGCATCCCAGAATGTCTCACATACCTTCGTTCTGTATGCGCTCTAATTTCACCAGCTGACTCTTTGAGACAGTGAGCATTCCTAGTCCATAATCAATCACTGAGAGGATCAAGTGCTGGTATAGTGTGAAGAGCATTCTGTCCATTGCAGCCAGTTTTAAGTGCATTGAGTCCCTTTTGAGACCTTGTCACAACCGTCTCCACATGGTCCTTAAAGGACAGGCTCCTGTCAAATGTTATAAAGTAACAGAAAGAAAGAATGAAGGGATGACAGAAAGAAAGAAGGGAAAAAAAGAAGAAAAATTGTTCAATATTTATAACATTTGTGCCATCATGTATCTTCAACTAGAACGGAATAAGATAACATCACATGCAACAAGGTTCCACATTGCCAGGAGGTAACTCTTGATTCTTCATATAGTCCATGTTGTGTGGCACTGGTTATCATATCAGCCTTCTGTGTTCTGCCACTCATTTCTGATACCAGTGATCCTCCTTGCCATGATGTTAAAGTGTTGAAAAATTTCTCTCCCTGTCTTCCCCTGCCTCTCCTTCCCTCCAGCTTTCCCCTTCTCATGATGTGTATAAAGATTATGGACTATCTTCTTCTGATGCGAGTAACCAGTTCTTATTCTGAGTTAACTCCTTTCAAAATAACTTAATTATACTTTTTAACTATCCATGGTATTCTCATTTTTCTTCTGTAAATCCACATCTCTGCAGCTTACACATATTTCCTCACTAGTCTTCTAACTGTCCATGATTCATATCCATACATCAGGATTTGCTTGATATAGCTCTTAAGGATTCTTTCAAAACCATTATGAACTCATCACACTTCAACATAAACAAATGGCTCTGACGTTATTTACATTATTAACATAAATATCTTTCACCGTTGGCAAACACAGTTGTTAACTTACACTTTTATTAAACCTTTACCTAGTTATTTTACAAAGACTTAACTTTATGCTTTTATTACTGTTATAAATCTTTGTCCCACTCAGCACTCTGAGACATGGCTTTACACTTCCATTAATGTTATAAATCTTTGTCCCACTTAGCATTGAAACTTAACTTCATACTTCTGTTACAATAACACATCTTTAAACCAGCTGACACACAGAGACTGGAGTGTTTAAGTTATGCACTATACACATATCTATGTCTGTCTGCTATTTAGAGAGAGATTTCATGAGCTCCTAATTTCATAAATATCCACAAACCTCCCAACCAGAAATGTGAGTAAAAACTCATCACGGGAAATAAGAAAATAAACAATGAATACCATAAATCACAGGCAGTATGCATACCTGGTGTATCTGCCCATCCCGGATGCATACAGGAGAAGTGGATTTCTGGATGTAACTTGGCATATAATGAGGTTAACACAACTTCCTGTCGCTTAGTCTGGGAATATGCCATGGTGCCATCAAATTTGGACATATTCTCGAACTGAAGATCCTTCACGTCAAGCTTTTGTACCAACATTCCACCAGATGTTACTATTATCTGAGAGAAGGAGAGAAATCAGAGAACAAAGCTATGAGAGGAAACATTAGATGAGGTAAAGAATCAGAAGAGAAGGTTTTAAATAAGAAACTTTAGAAACAGCATATAGTTAGAAGGAACCAAATTAAAAAGAACATGTTAGAAAAGGTACAATATCAGGAGAGGTGGAATGAGAAATGAAATGTTACACAAAGCATAGAGTTGGAAATTATATATGAACAGAATGAGAAAGGAAAAGTAAGAAAATGTTTATAGATGGAAGTGACAGAATGAGAGAGGAAATGTTAGAAAAGACATAGAATTAGAAGTTTAAAAAAAAAATGAGAGAGGAAATGTTAGGGAAGGCAAAGAATTAGAAGTTTAACATAATGAGAGAGGAAATGTTAGGGAAGGTTTACTGTCATGAGAGAAAGTATGAGACCGGAAATGTTAACTGACTCAATGCCAAACATAAAGTGGGTGTGGATCATATATGGTACACAATTAAATGGACAAGTATAATGTCAGTTTCCGTTCACTGGGGAAGATACACAAAACAAATAACAGGATGACCCTAATATGACAATATATTGCCCTTCTGCCTAAATAAGAGGTCACATTTAGCGATATATTATCCTTTGGCACTGAATCAGTTAAAGAAAGAATACAGTTAGAATGGACACTATGGGAAAGGACATATGAGAGAAGGAATACAGTTAGAATGGAGGCTATGGGAAAGGACATGTGAGAGAAGGAATACAGTTAGAATGGACACTATGGGAAAGGACATGTGAGAGAAGGAATACAGTTAGAATGGACACTATGGGAAAGGCCATGTGAGAGAAGGAATACAGTTAGAATGGACACTATGGGAAAGGCCATGTGAGAGAAGGCATACCGTGGAGAGAGAATGCACGAGAGAAGAAACATGTGTATCTCTTCCAGCACCTACTGTGTGTATCTCCTCTACCACATCCTGTGTGTATTTCTTCCACCAACTGTTGTGTGTATATCCTCTATCACATCCTGTGTGTATCTCTTCCACCACCTGTTGTGTGTATCTCTTCCACCACCTGTTGTGTGCATCTCCTCTATCACATCCTGTGTGTATTCTGACTAGGCAACAGATGGAGTCTGTGACAATGAAACACCTAAACCTGTAAAGGAAACATTGCCAACCCAGGTCTAACCTCAGCCAGTTTATAAGTGCAGTGTTAGATCAAGACCTGGCCCAATCCTAATATGCCTCTCTGCAGATGTGAAGTTCCAGTACTGATCTCAAACACCCCACCGGTTTCTGAGCTTTGAGAGGAAAGGTGAGCTCTGAATCATAAAGATGGAACTTTTGTACCAGATCAGGAGAGAAGTCCTCACTCAGAAAGACACAACCCCTTGTCAGGGTTCAGACGACCTGAACACCAATTTATCAGACTTAAAGAGTTAAAATCCAGTCTCGGAGGTCAGCAGGGTCGAATGGATAAGAACGTATGCTCTTAAAGATCCAGTGCTGATGCCGAGGTAAGGGGTTCAACCACTACACTGAACAGTTGGACTAAAATGTTAACTTCTCATCCTTGACTTGGGGAGTAAATTACAAGTATCTCTGAAGTCAGAGAGGGTTTGCCTGATAGTGAGGGACACTGGTAATAGGGAAAGCTAACCCACAAGCAAAATTCATTCCAATACCGCTAGAAGCAGTGTGCATGGGTCACACTTGGGTTCAAAATGAGCGAGCAAACAAAAAAACAAAACTCTGTCTTCAAGAGGATTCACAAACCAAGAAGAAACAATCTTCCCTGTATCTCCACTACCCTGGCACCTGCTGGTGAGACAACACAACAACTGACGATGACTGAACTCACAACTCGGGGATCCTCAGCCAGCTTCAGGACAGGAATGAGCCCCTGAGTCAGCATGTGAACTCCTAGAGTATTTGTAGCAAACGTTGTTTCCAGTCCGTCAGCAGTTACCTGCCTTTGGTCATCAATTACAAGTACTCCAGCGTTATTGATCTATGAACAGATATGAATGTATACGTGAATAGATAATGTTGTAATTTTGGGTTTGATATTTACAGGTGTTCACTGTGGGTTAAACTCTATTGAACTTTTTGTTTCATTTTTGCCTTAGTATTAAACTTTAAATATTCTTTTTATTCGGTACAACTATCCCTGAACAGTCATAACATCTGATGGAAGATGCCTTGTAGTTGTTAGAACAAGAAAAGCCATGGCAAAGGTAGCCTTCCACTAGGATGAAAATATACTCACCAATCCAGAGCTATCAATTGCAGCGGGAAAAACAGTGTTCAAGTATTATACAGAACCTATAATGTTGTATACATTGAAACATTGACAATAAGCAGACAGACTGAGCAACATTTAATAGCAGTCAAAATGTGGTTCCCGAGGAAAATGCAAAGAATACCATGGGCAGACAGAAAAACAAATGAGACAGTTCTTCAAGAAACAAATGAAAATTATTAAAGAAATTAGATGTAGACAGCCAAGGTTTTTTGGATTCGTTTTTTTGTGTGTGTGGGGAAATAAATTTGAAAAGTTAGTAACAAATGGCAAAAATGATGGAAAAACAGCAAGGGGACAGCAAAGAGATAAGTACTTGGATGGCCTGGCCACACGGCATAATAGTGAAGAACACACGGACTTGATCTAAAATCATGTGAGATTGTAAACCATGACTGCCCACGCTTACCAGCATGATACATGATGATGATCTTGACATTTTTAATGTTGGTATAGTTTGAGTACCATGGAAATAATTCACCCTTAAACTTTAAAAATAAATTAAAACTCAGAGAGAAATTTCTATACAAAAATCTCATGTCCTTTAAGAGTTAATGCAGAACTGTTAATAGATAAGGATTACTGTGTACAGAGATTATTACTGTGTACAGAGATGACTATTATTGGTACAGAGATGACTATTACAATGTACAGAGATAAATATTACAGTGTACAGAGATAAATATTACTACGTACAGAGATAAGTCTTACTGTGTGGAAATGAGTATTACTGTGTACATAGATGACTGTTATTGTGTACAGATATAACTATTTTTGTGTACAAAGATGACTATTATTGTGTAAAGAAATGACTATTACTGTGTACAGAGATGAATATTACTGTGTACAGAGATGAAAATTATTGTATACAGAGGTTAATATTACTGTGTTGAGATAAGTCTTCCTGTGTATAGAAGTTTAACTGTGTACAGAGATAAGTCTTACTGTGCATATATGTTTTACTGTGTACACAGATAAGTCTTACTATGTACAGAGATAAGCCTTACTGTCCACAGAGATAAGTCTTACTGTGTACAGGTAAGTCTTACCATCAGTTCTTTGAGATTTGTTTTTGGCTGCTATGTTGAATTTCATGTTTCCTTCCTTCCTTTTCACATCTATAGTTTAGTTTAGTCGCCACATCTATGTGGCAGTGAACAACATCCTCAGACTTCAGCAACCGTTAAAGTTGCTAGAGTAATTGGGAACCCTGCTCTGTGGCACTCTCAATAACAACAAAGAGGATTCCAGAGGTATCCACTTATCATAGTGGATACTTGGCCTCCCAGAGATGAGTTTGCTACACTGGGTATTATCACCTCCTCTACAGCACATAGGCTCTTTATGAGGCTTTGTAATGGCTGGTTGGATTTTGTGGCTGAATTTTTCTGGATGATGTGACAGCCTGTCCCAAGCACAACACGTCTCAGTTGCCTCTTGCTACATGTCTGATAGGATGGCAGTGTCACTATTCTTAACTCCTTCCAGTTATGAGACTACACAGTATTTTTTTTTAGAAAACTCTTCTGTCCTACCGTGTTTACTTATCCCTAGAAGTTTTGTTTTGTTTCAGATAAGGAACACTTTCATTGAATACATTATATATGCTCCAGTCTCCTCACTCAGTTCATACAAGGGGAATCTCAGTATAATGCATGAACTTCATAGCACTGGCAATTATCCAAATGTGTGTATACTAGAATCTCAGATGCTATAAATAGTCTTTTTCTGGGTTAGTTAGTTGCATTTCCTTTACAGGACATAGCAGACAACCCCAGCATTTTTTGGCTGTTTGTGATTCCTGGGCAAGTTTACATTCAGTAGCTTGCCATTGCTTTCTGAAAGACTAACACTAATACCATTGTATGGAAACCAACGCAAGACAGTCAGCTTCCAAATCACCAGCAGTTGTATTTCGAATGCAGTATGTAGGATTATGAATTTCACTCATAACACCTTCCCCTACTCCAGGATCAAAGGGAGTAAATAATCTTGTCTTATTTTATTAAAATCCCAGGTCTGCACAAGCCAGAGGTGAACATCATAATCTCTAATTCATCTGTCTCTAGAGGTTGATCCCAGTACATTATTTATTCAGCTACTCATTGTATGCTACCCTATTTATTTACCTCTAAAATGTTCTTCTTCTGTGTTACCTAATTCATGTTACCTACCAGAACATTGAGGGTGTGTCCACTGTCCTTGAATTGCTTAGTGAAGGCCACAATTTCTGCTGGTCTTGACAAGTCCACAATATGCAGGTGAACATTCTGAAACAGACACACCAATACATTATCTACAGACCTAGTTTATGTTTCAGTCACTGATAATAGAGTTAACAAAGAGATACTAGATCAAGTGACAAGTTTCTCATAGCTTAAACATGTAATTATGTAATTACAGATGATCGTAGAAGTGAAACAGAAAAAGGAAAGTGAATAGGACTGGCCAAAAATATATTCAACAACAACAGGTGGTGGTGGTTGCCAAGTAGCAGGTGCGACACAATGACGTAAATGAGAAAGATCCTAGAATCCCAGAACCACAATGCTAAGAAAAGCGAAGGAGATGACGTGACAACACAGAATCGTCACAGGGCAATGTCAATAACAACAAAACAGACTGACTTGGGAGTTTCATCAAGGCGGCAGCTCATATTGATTCTGCAACGATAGGTCGGCTAGATATTGGCTTGATGGCGCATCAGTGGCTGAATGATTACTTGGAAATGGAAGAGACAATCTGTAGCAGTAACACTTATCGTAGCCACAAATAAACAGGCAAGACGAATGCAGAAAACTCGATGTCTGTGAAGCGGCACGAAGGACACTTGGCGGATTTAGAGAAGGATTCCGTGAGGACGAACAAGAACATTAGACATTATTAATATTCGAGTGGAGATGGCTTTCAACATTAATCTTAATTATAATATTATTATAATATTCTTACTGCCCAACCTGGTCAGAACAGGTACAGTAATTAGTTATTATTGTTGTTGTTGCGACAAGCCTGTATGCTGCGAAATTAAACGGCGTCGTAACTGTTAAAAGTCAACTGAGTGGACTCAGTCATTTTAGTTCGTATTGGCTTTCGGAACCTGCTATTGCTTTTCGAGCCGTGTTTGTTGATCCAGTTATTGTTGGAATGATTATACATCCCGTCGTCGTCGTCGCCATCGCTGCCATGGTGGTGGTGGGTGTGTGTGTGTGTCTCTCTCTCTCTCTCTCTCTCTCTCTCTGTGGCAAAGTGGTCAAGCTGTCTGTCTCACACTTCGAAGGTCATAGGTTCCTTTTCAGACTTCATCATTTATTTTGTGAGTGCAACTTTGTTTAGACCTCTAGGTGTCGCCGCTGGGGGGAGGGAGGGTGGAGTTCATTCATGCTCTGTGCAACGCTTCAGCAGACCATCTGCAGATAGAGACTGAGCCATATGGGATCAATCCCAGTGCAATGAAGGGAATCGTTTTGCCTTCGAACCCCTTTAAACACTCAACAACATGAACAGATGTTAATATTTAGAGAGATAAACAAGACATTAAACATGAGATCAGTTACATATTCATTCATTCAGTAGCATGTCCTTTGCAGAACCTCGCCCATAACAACCTTCCAAAAAACCTCTTGATCATAAGCAAGATGTCCCACGGCTGATACACCCATCTCGAGGACATCCGCCACATCCTGCACCCATCTTCTCTTTGGCCTTCCTCTTCCTCTCTTCCCAGGCATATAGCCTTCCAGTATTGTTCTCTCCAAACTTTTGTGACGTTTCAAGTGACCAAAATATTTCAATTTTCTTTGTTTTATCGTCTTTAAAGGCCAACCTTCTTCAATATTCAGCTCCTGAAGTATGGAAGTATTTGTTCTTTTCTTTATCCAAGATATTCTTAGAACTTGACTATAACATTTATATTCAAAGGCATTTATGCTCTGTTCAGCTTGTTTAGTAAGTGTCCAGGTCTCACAGGCGTATGTTGCAAAGGGAAAGATGCATGCTCTTAAATATCAAATTTTTGTAGTTCTGTCTGTCACTCTGCACAATTTATTCAGTTGTTTTAGTCTTTGAAAAGCAATAGATATTCGTCTTTTAATTTCTTTCATTGTGTCACCATTGTTGGTAATCAATGACCAAGTCTTTACAGAAGTGTTATACTAACTGTTCAAGTCTTTACTGAAGTTATATACTAAATGTTCAAGTCTTTACTGACGTGATATTTCAAACGTTCATGTCATCACCAGAATAATACATCTGAATGCTCATACCTTCACTGGAATGCCATACCTAAATACTCATGTCTTCAGCAAACTGATGTACTAAAATTGACATGCCTTCACTAATGTGATGCACATTTGTGTGTGTTTAGAATGATGTCACTAAATGATTACATATCAAGTGCTGTATGTGTACTCCTCAAACATGTATCACTCCTAGAAAACAAAAATCCTTTGGTTGGATTATTCAATAGAGTTATCCGTTCCCATTTTACATATGTTTCATTCGCAAACATCAAAATGTAGCAGGCCCTTTGCAGAACGATGCTCTCATCACGACCCGTTGAAAAGTTTCTTGATCTCTTGTCATTCCTCCTGCCTCAGGTGCATTCATGCCAAAGGTGTCTGCAATGTCTTGAGTCCATTAATATGCTGGTTGACCCCAGCCTCTTCTACTAGGAGCCATGCCTCCTGTGACTGTTCTCTCCAAGCCACTGTGACGTTTAATAAGATCAGAGTATTTCAGTTTTCAAGACATGTTACAGATTATGAGCCAGTTTTCTTAGATGTTGAAATCTTGTAATATGTCAGTATTTTTCTTCTTCTTGGTCAACGATATTCTAAGAACTTTTCTGTAACTTTTCACTTCAAAAGCCGCAATTTTCTTCTGTAGTGATTGCAAAATGGTCCACGACTCACATCAGCATGTTGCCACCAGAAAGATGTATGTTCTTGAATATGTTACTTTTACTTGTTTGTTGTAAAACCATTAGAGGCAAACGACAATTTTAAACATAACCTGGTTTCCAGCCTCTTCTTGAATATCTTTCTGAGCAGCCATGCCCCTGTCTTTGTTTCTACACACCATGTGGACTGTCCCTCCTGAGGGAAGATCATGAGAAAGATTACATAAATGACAACAACAAAGTAGAATGCAAATTGTCACTGCAATCATCACTACAAGAGTACCTGGAGTATTTTGCACTGGTTTCATGGAAGGAAAGCATCTGCCATGACGGCCCATCACTCCTAAAGAAGTCTAGAGTCATGTGTGATGTTAAACATCACAGCTGACAGTAAATAATTACTACAGCATCTGAATTTTTCTGTCATGGCCTGGCCACCTTTGTTGTGTAGTGTGAAGGTACTTTATGAACTTTCGAGGTGAAGTTCACCTTACGGTCTTGTCTTCATCTTTCCTCTTTTATCCTGGTGTATAGACTTGCTTGCAGCGTTGATTAGTTACTCCTTTTCTATTCTGCAGTGTTAAAGTAAATCACAGTTTTGTTTAATCATTCCACATCTACTCTCTGGTACAATGACACCCAATGGTCTGTTTTGATGTTCTTGTGTCTATCCTAATGTGCAGAGATGCATTGTAGTATTCCATCCGCAGGTCCGCATGACCGAATGGGTAAGAACGTATGTCCTTAAACATCCTTTGTGCTGATGCCGACGTAAGGGTTCAACCCCTACACTGGACAGCTGGACTAAAATGTTGACATGTTGTCCTTGGCTTAGGGACGTAAATTACAAGTACCTCTGAAGACGGAGTGAGTTCGCCTGATGACAAGGGACACTGCTAATAGGGGGGGGGAGCTAGTCCACATGCAAAATTCAGTCCATCACTACTATAAATAGTGTGTGGACTATGCTTGAGTTCAAAGCGAGCGAGCGCAAAAAAAAAAAAAAGTATTCCATCCTGAGGTATCTTACCCATTTCTGTCTATTCTTCTTCTTATAGTCCATGCCAAGTGGCATTGGTGATCACGGTCGCCAACAGTCCTCTGTCTCATGTGCTGCCAATCATTTCTCATACAGATGTTCCTCCATGCCATGATGTCAAACTGTCTAGCATCTTCTCTCTTGGTCTCCCCCTGCCTCTCTTCTCCTCTATCTTTTGTGCTGTGATGACATACTCCATCTGTTCCAGTCTCATGACATGCCCAAAGAATGCAGACTATCTGCTTCTGATGTGAGTAGTTCTGTCCTGGGCAACTATTTGAAAATTATGAATCAATACCAATAATGTGTTTGTTATTAAAAATGGCTATTACATCTGCCTTAACTGTCTTTGTAAAATAGTCTTTGTCTTTGTAAAACCACCCGAAACTCATTTCGTCACAAGCATTCAATGCAGCTAACTTGGAACAGCCAGAGTCCTTCCTCCAAATTTGTGAAACTTGCATGAGCAATAAGATTTCCCATCATTGCAATGATCTGTTATTTAGCCAGATATGCTATTGATGGAAGTTAGCAATGTTGTGTCATTTAGCAGGGCATGCATTTGATGAATATTATTTACTCTAGATCTGAGAGTGGGCTGACACTTCACCACCATGTTGTTTCTGGTCACTGCATTTCTACGGGTCCACTAACTCTGCCATTTTGGTTCAAGTCTAAGATGATCATTTACTTGTGGTGCTGGGATGTATGGCAAAAGTATTACATGGTTAAAGAGATATATGTTCTTTACAGGATTTCGCAATCAACCTCATCATTAATTGGCTATTTGTGATTTTCCAGGCAGTTTTACATTCAGTAGTTTACCATCCCTTCCTGAACAGCCTATGCTCATACCATTGTGAAAATCTAGGCAAAGCAGTTTGCGATCAAATCTCCTGTGGCTGACTTTGAATCTGACATTGTGAAATTGTGCTAACTATGCCTATACCACAGACACCATCATCTTGCACAAGGTTCCATGAGTGCAGCCTGGTCAGCTCTCAGCATTCACCAAGGGAGGGGATGACTGACCACCTATTCCTCCGTGCACACAGGCCTGCCAAATGTGATGACCCTAAGACGTCACATAAAGTTTCTGTTATGGGATAGTAACAAAATATTCTTCATAATATACATAATACTTGTGATAAGTAATAATAACCATACTAATAATAACTGACAGTAATATATGGACCCCCTGGTGTTAATGAGGCCCATAATGGAAGATAAGAATAGTAACACTATAATTCACCATGCATGTCATAAGGAAGGTTGGTGTAAGATGGCTACTCCATCCCAGAGAAAACTTTCACAGCAAAAATGTAACCCATCGAGAACAAGTCTTCAAATGGTTTGGTGTGAGTTGGTTGAAGACCTATGCTCCACTGAGAGCAGAAAGGCAGAAGATAATGATGTTGAGATGAATATATGGGACAAGTACTTTACTATAGGGTGTAATTCATTTAATATTTTTTTTCCTGAGGTTGTGCTTAATGCATCTAAGACTATGAATATGAATATAAAATAAAGAATCAACATAACTGCACTCTGGTATTCTTATACAGGCTCCATTCCCTTCTTCTGTAGTCATTGAAGAGTTCCAATGGTGGTGATACCAGTGGCAGTGGCACATTAAAATGTGTCTTTCTATACGTTTCTTTGCTATACAGAAGTCTGCTGTAATGTGGTTACCAATCTTAGTTACCTAAAATGTGCCTTTCTATACCTTTCTTTTGCTATACATAGGTCTGCCGTAATGGGGTTACCCCTCTAAATCACATAAAATATGTATTTCCATACCTTTCTTTGCTATAGTCAGAGCTGCATATCGACCAATACCACTGTTGGCTCCAGTGATCATGTAACTCCGATGACCAATGTCAACATCAAGGTCTGATGAATTAAAATCTTTACTGGCAGACAGGTATCCATTTCTAAACACACAGAAAAACAAAATAACAGAATTAATTCATTCATTCAGTAGCATGTCCTTTGCAGAACCTTGCTACCATAACGACCTTCCAGAAAACTTCTCGACCACAAGCAAAATGTCCCACGTCCGATACACCCATCTGGAGATCATCCGCCACATCCTGCACCCATCTTCTCTTTGGCCTTCCTCTTGCTCTCTTCCCAGGCATATACCCCTCCATTATTGTTCTCTCCAAACCTTCATGATGTTTCAGGTCATCATGTGCCTTGCCCAGCTGGGACTGGCAGTAACGTTTCTCCACAGATCTCAGTCCTTGTTGTTCTGAATCAACTCTGCTGATAATAACCCTACATGCTACCACCTCAGTCCATCCAGCATCATTTCTCTCAGTCCGTCTCTGCTTCCAGTTATCTTCCAGACATCACAATGTTTTCCAATGCCTCTCTTCTCATTATATGACCAAAGAATGACGTTTGTCTCTTTCTTATAGTTGTATATTATGTTCCACTTTCACTAGCATTGTCCAGGCAGAAGTATAAACGGACTGACCTAGGAAGTATAATATCATCAAATGGCAGATCAGAAGACGAGATCGAAAATAGGTGCAATAAGGCAAATCAACTCATTGGACAAATGGCACCAATACTAAAGAACAAACATGTATCAATAACTACTAAGAAAGCACTTTACAACACAATCTTCCTACCAACTCTGTGCTACCAATGCCAAACCTGGACAATGACAGAAAAAGAGAAAAGAAAAATCACAACAACAGAAATGAGGTTCCTGAGAAGAATACTCAACGTATCAAGAAGAGATAAGATCAGAAATGAAGAAATCAGGACTAAAGTGGGGGTTAAAGCTGCTCTAGATTTTATTAGAAAGCAGCAAGTCAAATGGTTTGGCCATGCAAGTAGGCTACCAGTCAACAGCATGCCACAACAGGCAATGACGTACAGACCAGATGGAAACAGAGGAAGAGGCCGACCACGTAAACGCTGGACGGAGGGAATAACAGAATCCATGGGAATGTCGATATACGAAGCCCATAACCGGGCACTCTCACGAAGTTTATACTTCACCTCGACACCGCAAGGTACAAGAGGAACATGATGAGATGAGATGAGATGAGATGTCCAGGCAATCACTGTTAGTTACCATGGCAGCCAACTGTATTTGTTCTTCCGAAGTCGGACAGTATCTGCCTGCACGGCGAGGAACCACCACCAATAAGCCAGACATGGGACAACGGATACTCACGCAAACCTCAGCTCCTGTATAACAGCACACTGATGTTAGACAACAGGTTGTCACCATATGACATACAGGACTTCACACTGGAGTTCATAGCCAGCGAACGCAAGCAAGCAACTGTATTTGCAACATCTGTCTCAGGAACAACATCACTGTTGCTTCCAAATTTTTTTTTAAATTTGTTTATTCACGCTCCATGATTCACAGTTATACAGTCAAACAGATTATATTCAGTAATCTCTTAATTACATTCAGTGATAGTGACTTATTACATAAATAAGATACTTTTCATTTTCTCAAATGAAGCTTTTACTTAACCTATTCTGCTCTTAATCTATGTTATGCATCTTCCATCTGATATTATAGATTCCTCACCTCTAGGTATTGAAGTTTATAAACTCATGTAAGTGTTTTCCCTTCTATTCTTATATCACATGCTGGTTGTTATCTTTACCTTTGAAATAAAGAATGTTTCTGGGTTGTTTTGTTTTGTTTTGCACTCGCCTGCTTTGAACTCAAGCATAGTCCACACACACTACTTCTAGTAATGTTGTACTGAATTCTGCGTGTAGATTAGCTTTCCCTATTAACAGTGTCCCTCGTCATCAGGCGAATCCACTCCAACTTCAGAGGTACTTGTAAATTATATCCCCAAGTCAACATTTTAGCCCAACTGTCCAGTGTAGGGTTGAACCCTTTATCTCGGCATCAGCACACCGGATGTTTAAGGACACACATTCTTATCCATTCAGCCATGCTGACCTACATGTTTCTGTTCATACACAAGAACTACATAAAATATAAAACTTAAGGTTTCACTTATTCACTTACGTTCACCTCTGCACATAATTAAAACTTCATAAACAAATAACTCATTCATTCTGTAGTATGTCCCTTCGCTTTAATAACAACCATCTGGAAAACTTCTTGGTCATAAGCAAGATGTCCCGCGTTCAATACGCCCATCTGGAGTTCATCTGCAACATCCTGTACCCATCTTCACTTTGGCTTTCCTCTTGCTCTCTTCCCGAGCATATACTCCTCCATTATTGTTCTCTCCAAACCTTCATGACATTTCAAAGTGACCAAAATATTTACATTTTCTTTGTTTAATCGTCTTTAGTAGCCAACCTTCTTCAATAATCAGTTCTTGTCGTATGGATGTATTTGTTCTTTTCTGTATCCAAGATATTCTTAGAACCTGTCTATAACATTTATATTCAAAGGCATATATGCGTGGTTCAGCTTGTTTAGTAAGTGTCCAGGTCTCATAGGCATATGCTCCAATGGAAAAGATGCATGCTCTTAAACATCTAGTTTTTGTAGTTCCATTCCACAATTTTTTCAGTTGTTTTAGTTTCTGAAAAGCAGTAGATATTCATCTTTTAAGTTCCTTCATTGTGTCACCATTGTTGGTAATTAATGACCCAAGATGTTCGTAATTCTCCACCACTTCCAATTTTTCCCAATTAACTTAAATTTATGTCTCCATTTTAGTTTTATCTGTATGCATT
Organism: Cepaea hortensis; assembly: GCA_963921405.1. NCBI lineage: Eukaryota > Metazoa > Mollusca > Gastropoda > Stylommatophora > Helicidae > Cepaea > Cepaea hortensis. The sequence continues at coordinate 83,581,754 of OY992883.1, forward strand.
ATCTTTATCTTTGCTATGTTAAGATATAAGTTGTGATTTTCACTATTCTTTTGGGTTGAGGTTATTATTATTTTTTATACCATTCTGTAGTGTGGATAGTAATACTGTATCATCAGCATATCGAATCTGTGGTATTTCATGACCACCGATATTTAGGGTATCATATTGATCCTTGGTTATATCATCACTGACATTTCTCATTGTGTTTTCGGTGTACAGGTTAAACAAATAAGGGGACGGCAAACAGCCCTGATGGACTCCTTGCTTGAAGTCAAACCAATCTGATGTCTCACCATCTATTCTAACCACTAGTTATTGGTCTAGTTAGAGCATTGTTATCAATTGTATTGCATGTGATGGAAAGCCCATTTTCCTCATGATTTCCCAAAGTTTCTGATGTTGTACACAGTCAAATGCCTTTGAATAATCCACAAAACATGAGAATGGGTTTACATTAAATTCTCTACACTTCTCCATTATTAAATTTAAAAAAAAAATAGTCACTTAAAAGTCGACAGGGTCGACTTCATTGCACCAGGTTTTATCCCATATGGCTCTGTCTCTTTCCGCAGCACGGAAAGCATCGCCCAAAGCACAAACTCCATAGCTCCAGCGATGACCCACAGGAGTCCCCGAAAAAAATTCATTCGTGAACCGAGCGGCCTGGAATCAAACCCACAACCTTCAGAAACTGAACCAAACGGCTTGACCCTATTAATTAAATTATATATATTGTAATAATATTATTAAACAAGATACACTATTATTAAGTTAGCAGTATTAAATGCATGTTGAGTATGTGATCTCTTGTTCCTCTTCCTTGTATACATCCAGCTTGAACCACGTTAATCTCTTCTTCCTTTTTCTTATGAAGTCTTCTCGTTGTGATATTTAGTACCTATGGACAAAGGAGGGGTGGTCGTGTGCCTGTGGGACCAAGTGGGGAAGGTGGAGGAACAGATTGAGAACCCGTATGTGGAAAGGGCGAGATTTCGGGGGATTGGCAGGGGTTCGTGTAGAATCTCAAAACTGAGAGAGAAGACCAGGAGAACTTTTAATCAGATAGCGGTGGGAACGATAAGACTATTAGTAGTGTGTCTCTTCCCTGGCTGTTGAACAGGGGAACGAGGCACATATGAGAATGTCCTGAGTGCAGTGATGTCGGTTCTTAGCTCAACTCAACTCTTATTATTTTTAGTAAAAATTTTACTATACTTGTAAATAATATAAATAATTAAATAATAGTAATATACTAATCAAAAATAACTATTTAATAAAATTTGAACATTCTTTAGTTTACTACTAACTTGGTGTACTCCCTTATTCCTTTCATAAACCACGCAATGTTGCGATATAAAGACATCTCTAACAGTGTTTATCTCTCAAATGTTACAAGTGTGTAATTCAACGACCGTGTCTCAACCGCCGGTCTTATGTAACTCGTCGCCTGCTCAGATATTGTTTACTTATGTAACGTCTGCTACCGTGGTAATGTTGGTGTGGTTTTATTTTTCATGATAAGTTTAAATGAACTTTTTTAAAAATTATTTATAGAGTTGAATTTGTTTGATTTATTTCTAATTCTTGTAAATAAATTTATTATTAAATTATTTGCTAATAAATGCTAATTTTTAAATGTCATATTTTATCATTAATCAAGAATGATTTGTAAAGCCAATCTATCTTTACTTTATGTCCGCCCAGTTTTATAATTGGGCTGCCATATTGGCTTTTTGTGCCAAATTCTACTTTCCGCAGATTTTTAATGTTTGGTGTCACAGAATTTGGTTAGCTTTTGGGGACTCTCTCTCTCTCTCTCTCTCTCTCTCTCTCTCTCTCTCTCTCTCTCTCTCTCTCTCTCTCTCTCTCTCTCTCTCTCTCTCTCTCTCTCTCCCCCCCCCCATCTTTGTCACAAGTTGCAAATTGAACGTTGCGGCTAAAGCCTTCGGCAGCACATAAATAACAAAGTTACACTGACACAACAATATGAGGCATGACAATATTCATTGGCACCTTTCCGTCTTGACAGACGATAGTTTGGTACATTGTGCTTCAAAAAGGCTTAATAACTACGATCCATGGCGGTGGCGAGTGTGGCTGGTAAGGCCAATTCTTGCTGCAAATGTTTGCCCACAGTAGGTGCATGTGAAAACATGGTCACTTCCACCATTTTGCACCATCTTACGTCTCTCACGCTCTATGTGTGCTTTATCTGCAATCATTTTCTCCTTTGTCTTTATTCCATTTCTGATAGTTGCCCTCCATGCAACACGTTCAGCGGCGACGTGCTCCCAGTGTGCATTATCAATGCCTGTATCAATCATGTTCCGCTTACACACATCTTTGTATCGTAGTAGAGGCCGACCCTGAGATCTCCTACCCGTCTGGCATGACGGCATGACAATAATATAATCTATATACAGTAAAACCTCGGTTTATGTTGCCTTCGGTTATTGTTGGTTTCGGTTTTCATCTATTTTTTCCGCGAAAAATGTGTCTCGCTTTTCGTCGGTTGCCTCGGATTTCGTCGTCGTGCCGACGTGACCTTGCTGCTAATTTTGCGAAAACAAAGAGATGTTGGTGATCATGTCTGTTCACAACCTTCTGTCTCATGCACTGTCATTCATTTCTGATACAGATGTTCCTTTATGCCAAGATCTCAAATTGTCTGGCATCTTCTTTTCTAGTCTTTCCCTGTCTCTTCTCTCTGCGGCCTTCTTGTTGTCACGACATACTCCACCTTTCCTCGTCTCATAACATGTTCAACGAATGTGGACCGTCTACTCCTGATGCGAGTAACCGGTTCTCTTCGTGGATTAACTTCTTTCCCGATGTCTTCGTTGCTCTTTAAATCTGTTCACGGTGTTCTCATCTTTCTTCTGTAAAACCATATCTCCGCAGCTTCCACATAATTTCTCACTTGTCATTTTCAGATGTCAATTTTCAGATGGTCCCCCTCAGCGCCGGCAGTTAAGCTAGATGAACGTAAGTTCTCAGAAAACAGGCGGGTTTATTCGAGGGACAGAATAATAAATAAGGAACTCTTACTAGAACAATTCAGTATAACAGTGAGGCCACTGCAAAAACGCTCACCGCGTGGCTCCTAAACTCCTCAGATGTACGGTCTACCCAAGCTTCACAAGCCCGGCATCCCACTAAGACCGATCCTTTCCATGATTAACTCTGCACAACACCGAATGGCGAGATGGCTAGCTGAAATTTTAAAGATAGTACGACAGTCCTTCGATCCAATAACACTCAGAAATACATTCGAACTGGTGGAATTATTGGATACTATGGACATAAACAACAAACACGTGGCATCCATGGATATTGCCTCTTTATTCACCAACGTTCCATTAGATGAGACCGTGAATATAATAAGTGAACGCATTAGAGACAAACAACTAAAACTAGGCATACCATCAGCTATTCTAGAGAGGCTATTAAAATTATGTACTGCCAACATACAATTCAACTTTCTAAACAAGTCATATCGCCAAATTGACGGAGTGGCCATGGGGAGCCCACTTGGACCTATTCTAGCGGACATCTTCATGGCACACTTAGAAGAAAAGAGATCCTCAGAAATCAATAACTTGGCCTTTTACCGTCGTTACGTGGACGATATACTAATTATCACCACAGACGAGCTACAAGCAACGTCGCTCCAGGCCACAATGAACGAGACACATAAAAACATCTCTCTATCTATGGAACACGAACACAACGAAGAGTTGCCGTTTCTAGATATCCTAATAAGACGTAGAACAGACGGCCCAATTCAAAGATCGGTGTACCGCAAAGAAACATGGACTGGCCAATACTTAAATTTTCAGAGCTTCGCACCTGTCCAGTACAAACGGGGCTTAGTACGGACACTGTTTGACCGTGCTAGGAAGATATGCACCCAGGACACACTGACAGAGGAATTTGAAACTCTGAAGAATGCCTTAAACCTGAATGGGTACTCCACAGGATTTATAAAGCGCCACTGCCAACAGCCCAAACCGAAACCAGAAGTAACTACAGTCCCTAAACTCAAGGTATTCATCCAGCTAACCTTCCGAGGAGATGACTTAATGCAGCGTCTGCGGGACCGGCTCATCACAGCAGTCGGGCGAACATTCTGTGCTGCAGCTCTAGTCATCAGGTACAGAAACACACCGATCCCAGTCCCAGCAGTAAAAGAACCTGTAGCTTTGTACGCCAAATCAAATTGTATTTACCAATTTACATGCAGATGCGAGGCCATCTACATAGGTAGAACTGAGCGACAGTTACATTGCAGGGTTTCGGAACACATTCCGAATTGGTTGGACAAGATACTACACACAGAAGATGGTAGCCTAGGCAGGCCGACACACCGGAACAGTCCAGCTTCATCGGTCGCGAGACATGTGCTAGAGAGCGGTCACGTGGCTGAAAGAGACAGTGCCTTCCGTGTGTTGTTCAACACACAAAGTAGTCGATTGTTAAAGTTTGCTGAAGCTATAATAATCAACCTTCGTAAGCCGTCCTTGTGCAAGCAGAAAGACATGTTAGTCAGTTTAAAATTACCGCGGTAGACAATCGACATTACTGTGCGAACATGTGTATATTTCAGTTTGAAGGATTTATCTAGTTAATTCACGTAAGTTGTGTGATTTCTGCAGTATGTACCTGACGAGATGCAGCGAAATATGCCAGGCAATAAATCGTGCAATCTATTGTTTGTGTCTTCGTTATTCAAATTCAGTATAAACAAAACTTTCCGTAGATGGGTCTGCCGAAAGCATCGCACATAATTTTAAATCAGTAGTTCCAACGACGACGGAAATTTAGATAACACCAAACAAGAAATGGAAAGAGAGAAGATTAAGTCGTTTAATTTAGTCGTTGGATCAACATCACGAAACACGGGTTTAACCCATAAGTGCTCCGTTTTCCTCCTAACTCAAACCTGAGTCTGGAGAAACTCAGCTCAATGCACGAACTCCGTAGCATCGGCGAGGATCCTGAAATACTTTGGGTAGATTTTCGATTTCCAACTGCAAGGGATTTTTTACGTGCGCAACAATACACACGGGCGTCCGATCTCTCTACCAACAGACCAGGGGAAATTTTATTACAGGAAGTCCACGTGAAAAGGTCCCGGTCCTCACCGGGGCTTGAACCCGGGACCTCCAGCACTCGAGGCGGACACCATACCTCGAAACCACTCAGGCCCCCCCCCCCCGCCCCAAGAGAGAAGATTAACATATTACGAATGTGCGATACGAGATGGAAAGGGGCAAGGATTATGACATTGGAAGATTGTAAGATTATTTATTCTGGGGAAGAAGAGCGGCAAATAGATATATCAATTAATTCAATTATCTTGGATCAGGAGACATCAAAATCTGTTCAAGGATATTGCGCTATGTCAGACATGGTTCTATTGGTAAAATTAATTGGCAGACCTTTTGACATATTTTGGCATAAACGTCATTCAAATATTCACTAGGAAGAACGAAATACCACAATGTAATATACATTAAGTGAATGGGAATATTCTTCAACAAGTGAATAGGTACAATTCTCTCGGTACAGTCATAGCCTATCATTTGATGGGTCATACCAACAGATATTAGAACAAGAATCACCATGTCGAAAGTAGCCTTTTGCTAGATGAAAAACATACTGACCAATAAAAAGATGTCAATTATTACTACCAGAAAAAGAGTGTTGAGGTGCTACATAGAGCTGTACTTGTGTATGGATGTGAAGCGTGGACAATGAGCAATCAAGCTGAAAAACATCTGATGGCTGTGGAAATGTGGTTTCTGAGGAGAATGCAAAGAATACCATGGACGGACAGAAACACCAACGACCAAGTCCTACATACAATAAACAAATGAAAATCGTAAAATTATTAGAGAAATTAAATGTACACAGTCAAAATCTTTTAGACATGTTATGAGAAGAAATAAATTAGAGAACTTGGTGACAATTGGCAAGATCGAGGAGAAGAGAACAAGGGGAAGACAGAGAAGTAAATACCTGGATGGCTTGACCACTTGGCATGGTCGAAACAAGAACACTGAGCTAATCCACAACTCTGGTGATCGAGTGAAATGGCGAATCATGACCACCCACGATTACAGGCATAGCACATATGGATTAGTGGAGTTCCAGCGATGACATTCCACACCTCCTTTCTTTTCGAGAGGTGTGTGAATGGGGGGGGGGGGTGTTAAAAAAGGTGCATCTGTGAACTGAATGACGGAGCGCGAGGAAGGCGGTTTGATCAATTTGCAAAGTAGATTCCCAAAAAGTTTGGCAGCGGTGGGATTCGAACCCACGCCTCCGAAGAGACTGGTGCCTAAAACCAGCGCCTTAGACCGCTCGGCCACGCTACCACTGAATCAGTTGGTTGACATTTGATGAAAATCCATTTTTGCACTCTTCATTACTACAGTGTCTAAACATTTTTTGAAGATCTGTTGCGTTTTCAGTTATCAACGCTGTGTTATAAGCAGACTGTTTATATTATAACCCCAACTCATATTTTTTGGTCTTTCTTTTTATATCTGTATAATTAATTCGTCGTCCACAAAACAAACACAAATGGTCGAAACACGGTTGCAGGCTTTTTGAATTTGGTAGCAGCCGCCTTGCGTTGGTTTTTTACGAAATGGTAAAGGTGCCGGTCGTTCAGAGAAAGCAATGGCAAACTACTAAACGTAAACTTGCCCGGAAATCACGAACAGCCAAAACTGCTGGTATTGACTGCTACGTCGTGTAAAGGATATGCAACTAACTTATTAAACCGAGTCTAGGATTTGAAATCAGAAGCAAACGATTTGGAAGTAAATCGCTTTGTGTTGATTTCGATGGTATAATAGACGTTTCACTTCAAAAATTAATGGCAAACTACTGAACGTAACAATTTCCTTGTACATCAAAAACAGAAAAAAATAGTAAAGTGCTGGGGTTGATTGCTCCGCCCTGTACAAGTACTAAAAGGCGAGCAACTAACTTTACAGATGACACCGTTTTTCACTAATTTAGTAATTTCCATCATTATTTTCCTTCTTCATTCTTCTAATTATAATGTCAGTGATGAGTAGGCCTAGTATATTTATAAGTTTGGTGACTTATGTCGCTCGCTTTAAATTGTCTATTGTGTATATCTGCAATGTTGTCGTCTTGTTTAGTTCAGTCATTGGTCCTTAAAGTTGATCTTTCACTGTTGTTTATGATATATAGTATATACTAATGAATGAATCACTGAAAAACGAGAAGTAGGTTGAGAGCTTTACCAAAGCACAACTACAAAAAACAATGGACGTTGCGGCCAAAGCCTTCGTCAGCACAGAACAAACAAACAAAAATAGACTAACAAATACACGATCAACACTACATGAATGTACAAATATCAACTTATCTGTGTCCTAGCTGGAACGGCTAGCCATGGGTGGGATATTATGATCTATACTAGAACTGACATCTTCATCACGTCCATGCCGTGTGGCGTTGGTGATCATGTCTGCCCACAGCTACCACTGAATGTCTTGTGTGTTGTTTGAACAGTTTGTCCGTCAAGAATGATGATGACCATTCATTTCATCCAGTGGGGTTGAAAGTATGGGGCCGTGAGTTCTAAGATGGCTGATAAGGCCTATTTTGGCTCGAAATGTTCTTTGACAATGTGGGCAAAGATTGCTTGGCGTTCCAGGAGGAGGGTCTCCTGCAGTGGTTTTTCTATCCAGTCTTTTCTTCACAGCTCTTGAAGTCCTGGTTGATTCACAAGTAACTGCACCCTTGCGTAATGTTAGTTAGTTAGTTAGTCGACAGATCATCCTCATTGCACATCGAACCATTCAGTCCATAAGTGCTCGGATCCCCTCCTCAGCAAATACCGCAGCGTATACCGGTTCATCTCACCAGTTCTGTGCTGGTTTATTACTCTTCTTTGGCTTCCTGCGTAGTGTTCTTGTTTGGCCACGCCTCTTTTAACTTGTTCTCGCAGCCTTACCATGGTTGTAGATTCCTAGTCATCGCTTGGTTCTCGTAAACGACTTACCCGGGAAGGTTAACCCGGTCAACAAATGCCCGCAGACGTCGGATGTGTCGGCCTAACGGCGCAAGAACGCAGCTCTGCTGTAAACAGGCACAACGCAGTCACATCCGGAAAAAAAAATCCGGATGAACGCAGCAGAAGAAGAAGAAGAAGAAGAAGTAAACGACTTACTTCTCGTAGAGCATTCAGAATGTCTGTCTGGTCCATGGCTCGTCCGCCTTCCACCGCAGCCCTACCCGCAAGCCTGTCAGCCTGCTCATTCCCGTGTACACCCGCATACCCTGGCACGAATATGAAACTAATCTTTGCCAGCCGAGACCGCTCCAGAGACAGCAGCCACTCTCTTTGGACCCACCCCATCTCTATCATCCTGAGCATACTCATTGAGTCACTAAGGACACATGCCCGATTGAATGTCTGTGTCACGAGCCATGTTATTGCTTTACTTACTGCCATGACTTCCATTGTCAGGCTGCTTGTAGTCAAAGTAAAAGCGCCAGGCTCCTCCTTAACATTGTTTCCCTCCGGCCTAGGTTGTAAAGGCCCATGAACTTCTCACTTCTCGGACGACCGACCCATCCATGTAAATGACAGCATCATCCTCTAACAAATTCTCGAAGATCAGAGCTTGAACTTCCTCCTCCACAGCAGCTGGAATTTCTTGTCTGCATTTCCTGTCTAGTTGGATGCACACTGAAAAGGATGTACATAACTCTGTTGGCACTTGTACTCACCACTCGCCAGGCTCTAAGTCCTCAAATGAACACACCTGCTGAAGAATGTATTCGGCTTGACCCATCCGCGACTTTCCTCTTTTTAACCTGCTGCCCTTTACCTTCTTAATCTCGCTGTGCAGTGGATGTTGTGTGTTTGCGTTGACTCTGAGATAGGTACGTGCTTGGCAAAATTGTATTCTGTCCCTCATGGTTGGAAAATCAAGAAGGTAGCGTATCGCCCTGCTTGCTGTATCTCTTGTACATCCAAGAATAATTAGCTTGGCTTCGTTCTGTATCCTTTCCATCCTTTCTAGCTGCTTATGGCCTAGAGTCAGGATCGCCATCGCATACTCCGAAACAGAATGGACCAGACCCTCGTAAAGAAGACATAGATGGGGCTGCTTACAGTTTGCAGCAGCCATCACCCGCATCGCAGCCAAACCCCCACTTGGCCTTAGTTAACACCTGGTCTACATGCCCAGTATAATCTAGGCTTCGATCAAATTGTATCCCCAGGTAATTCATCACCTGCGTTCTTTCCACCGTTTCTGAACCCAGATTTATAGTTTGCGTTGGGGTGTTGACAATATGGTTATTCAAAGAGAACCATGTAACTGTTGCTTTTGCTGGGTTGACCATTGCACCAACTTCAACACACCAAGTGCTTATGCGATTGAATTCGGTTTGTAGTTTCACAGCAATCTGATCTCTATCCTTGCCCTGACGATACACTAAAACATCGTCTGCATACGACAATGTCCTCCCTGGTCCTATGATTTGCTCGCTGGTGATTCTCACAGTGTAGGCGTTTAACAGCACCGGAGATAATGGTGATCCCTGTGGTAGGCCAGGATATATTGTTGTTGGTTCTGAAGTCCAACTGCCACATCTAAAGACTACTTTCCGTTGGAAGAGGGCTGCAGCGATCCAACTAAAGAGGAAAGGACTTATCTTGAGTTCAAGAAGCTGAAGTATTAAAAATCCAATGGTACTCTGTTGTATGCGTCCTCAAGATCAATCGCTGCAGCAAAGGTTTCAATGCCTGAGTGGAAACCTTCATAGACATCATGGGCAAAGACTACTGCATTGGTCCAGGTTTCTCTTTTTGGACGGTACCCACCCAGGGTAGGTGGGAAAACACCTTGCCTCTCTAGCTGGCTTGATATTTTCCTGGCAATTACCTTCTCCAGCAGCTTGCCTATTGTATTCTGCATGGTTATAATTCGATATCCCTGAATTTTTTTGTGGTCTTTGTCAGGCTTCGGCAAGGGAATCAGATAGCTGTGTAACCACTCCTCCTTGATGCTAGCACTCTATATACTGTTGTTGTACACGTCTGCTAGTTTCTCTAGCTCATTGTCGGTACACCTACTGATGTCGTCGTATCTTATGCCATCAGGAAATGGAGCGCTATTTTTTGATCGTCGAAGTACAGCCTTGATTTCTTTCACTGTCACTGTGTCTTCATCCGAAGTGTTCTGAGCCTTGCACCTGTCTGAGGTGACCTCCTTGGCTAGATTTCGGCCTCCCATGTCTGTCTGGTTGCTCTGCTCTAGATAGCGTTCAAAGAGGGCTTTGCCCTTGTCCTCGTCATCCTCTGCCAGATGAGGTCAGCACCTTGGAAGTCAGAAATACTCTTATTCTTGACTACCCAGCTCATGCTTTTATGTAGTCGCCAGAACAATTTCAGTGACTTGTCTGTGCTTACTCTGCGACATACCTCTGCCCATTGTTCACTTTTAATCACATTAACCAGTGTTTTGAAGTAGCTTACTTTTGTGAGCATCTCTCTTTCTAAGTGCGTGCAGGGACTAGGATGGGCAACTCTGTTCTGTTTGGCGTTTTGCCATTTCCTTACAGCACTACGCTTATCCACCCAGGCTTTTTCCACCTCAAAATTCCACCAAGGTGGCTGCTCCCAGCTTGTTTTCCTGCTCTGAAGCTTTCTGCGATTGTCGCGCCTAAGTTTACTCACCACAGCCTGCCCTGTACTGTCATCCTGGAACGTCTTGACCGTTGTCATGTGCTGCCTGGTTCTGCCTTTCTCCACCAATATGCTGCAAGGATGGTGGTCACTACCGTGGTACCCTAGAACACCCCATCTACATACTATAGTGAATGAAGGAGAAACCAACGCCAGATAAATAACAATGTCCTCATCACCTGGACGACTTGCTGTCCTGGTGACACAGCCACTGTTGATACAAACCAGGTCAATGGTTTCAAGTGCAATCTCGAGCGCCTCCCTCTGTGTGTTGGAGGAAATGTTCCCCCATGATCTGCTTTTAGCGTTGAAATCGCCATAGAAAATAACATTTCTCTCGTTACCTAATAGTAAACCTATTCTCGTTACCTATTAGTAATACAAATATGTCACTTAATCATTGCCACCTCTGGGAATCCACACTCGTGGTTCAGGTATAAACATTAACCCACCCTTGAGTAATGATGTACACCACGAATTTCGGTCTTTGGCAGCAGTCTCACGGGTGTCAAGATGAATTCCAACAGCTTTCAGTGAGATCTTCAGTATCTTTAAAGCGTTTCCTCTGGCCGTCTTGGGAGCGTTTACCACAACGCAGCTCGCCGTAAAAAATTCGCTTAGGGAACCTGTGATCTGGCATGCGAGTTAAGTGACCAGCCCAGCGAATCTGAGTCTTCATTAGTAAGTGTGGATACTGGGCATGGACGCTCTTTCTAGAACTTCAGTGTCTGGTATCTTGACTTGCCATTTAATCTTCAATAGCTTTCTAAGACAGACTGTGTGAAAGTGGTTTAATTTTCTAGCGTGTCGTTGATAAACAGTCCAGGTTTCACAAGCATATAGCAGTGTGGACAATACAACTGCTTTCTAGACTTTCAGCTTTGTTTGCAGGCGTATTACCGTATTCCATTTCTGTCCCATACATTCTTGTACAGTCTGCCAAAGGCCGCGCTGGCCTTGGAGATTCTTGCATTCACTTCGTCATCAATTGTGGCAGCTTGTGACACAATGCTGCCAAGATAGGTGAATTTGTCCACAACAATTAGTCTACGACCATTCACCTTGATATTCGGCACGTTTGCTGTGAAGTTGGAACCGTGACTAACTAACTAACTAACTAATTCGGCACGGTGTGATTATCCCCTGGAGCTGGCTGGTACATAACTACAGTCTTCTCTAAGTTGAAATTGAGCCCAAAGTTGGCACAGGCATATGAGAAAGCTGAAACTGTTGCATGTCTGCCTCTGAGCTGGTATACTAAAGCGCAATCATCAGAAAACAGGAGCTCTCTGACGGTGTCGCTGTTAGTTTTGGATTTAGCTTTCAGCCTTCTGAGAATGAACAACTTTCCATCCACGCGGTTTGTCTCGTGTACTGAACATTTGGCAGACTTGCAACAATACATCTGGTCACACGGCTTCCCACAACATGGATTCTCGTCTGTGTTTGTGTCGGTGATCCAGTAACTAACATATGCACATTTTATTGTAACTTTATTTCCTCACAGCGACATTGAAAATGGTAAACTCATGTTAACATCCCCTTTCCAGACACTATTTTTTCTCAAGTGTATGTATTATAATGACTAATTAACTTTACCACTTAAAAAACTGAATCGCCGACTTGGCTTTTCATGACAAAGATTGAAAGACGATGATTATGATGACTGGGCCAGCCTATTCTGACCGAATTACACTAGTGGAGGGGGAAAAAAATAATAAATTGAAGGAAACGTTTTAACGAACCGACTCGTAAATTAGATAATTTATTTATCTTCAGGTTAGGAGGAGGAAAATGATAGTGAATAAAAACTCACTCGCACAATAATACAATATCATGGTAAAATATCAAATGTTTGAATTTGGTTTGTAAATTGTTATTTTCGCCACTCCCCCTCCCTTTCCAAAACACACCTTTCACTCCTGCAAAGCATTTATTATTTTAGGGCTAGGTTTTGCTTTCCATCTCTACTCCAGCAGTCAGACTACAACAGTCATAAAGCTTGTTTCCAAGACCACTACTTAAAAGGTGAAGCAGGCTCTTGATAGTGAGTTCTGGTTCACTGAAGCAGACATGCAAGCAAGTCCATAAACAGTCTAATATCTCCTGTTTGTCTTTTGCTAAGACCTTGGTATACATTACATAAATCATGCTTGAAATCTATAACGACACCAAGAACTATACATGTTTTATGTATCATCATCATGTGACATGTTGAGCTGCAGAGGTGATCATGTTCCTCCACAAACATCTGTCCTCTGTGTTCTTCATAAGTTTGACCACTACTGGTTTTAGGAGGCCTGGTGTTCCTTGCCAGTGAGAAGTCCTGATCGTTCGGGTCCCATCGATTGACGGACGTCGGTCGCGGCGATTGGGCAATCTTGAGCATAGCCTACGATGGGTAGCGTTGTGATGTTCTGTTGTGATAATTTGGTGTGTCCAGTGTGTGCCGCGTGGTTACACACCCGCTTCACACGCGTGATCCAGGACTGTTTCCGGATCCGGTCAGGGATATGCACTACTGACGAGCTCAAACGAGGGCGAAACTCGAGTATAGTGCTTCCATATTGACGTGGATAGGCCTTAGGTTCATACCAGAATGCGATCGGCGTTGCCAGTAGTGGGTTGTGCTCAATATTTAAACTTATTATATAGTCTTCCTACCACTCTACCAATCCATCCTGCATTTTATCCCACTGTCTCTATTATCTTTGATCATTCTGGTTGCCACAATGTTCTCAAGACATGTCCCACTCATATCATAATACATATATATGTATAAATCAGTTTTATAAATGCAGAGTGATATTATTTAATTAGGGTTTGGAATGGTACTTTTGTGTGGATGTGAAGTGTGGACAATGAGCAGTCAAGCTGAGAAACATCTGATGGCTGTGGAAATGTGGTTTCTGAGGAAAATGCAAAGAATATCATGGACAGACAGCAAAACCAATGAACAAGTCCTTCAAGAAACAAATGAAGATCGTAAACTGATTAGGGACATTAGATGTTGACAGTCAGATTGTTTGGGCATGTTATGAGAAGAAATCATTGGAGAACTTGGTGACAACTGGCAAGATGGAAGGGAAGAGACCAAGGGGAAGACCGAGAAGTAAATACCTGGATGGCTTGGCCATGTGGCATGGTCGAGACAGAAACATTAAGCTGATTGACGACTCTGGTGATCGAGTGAGATAGCAAAACATGACCGCCCACGCTTACCGGCATGGCACTTGATGGATGGATGGCACAAATGTTAACAGTGAAAAAACAAGTTAAACATTGTTCATATTTTTATCAGCTCTGTTTGGTAACAGTAGTCATACCATCAAAAAATTTTGTATTGGTGTTAAAATTTACCTGCACTTCTGAAAAAATAACAGGTTGACAACAGAAAGAATATAACAGTCTGAGATTTTAATTGTCAAACTCTAAACTGCTTTACTGATACATGAGTTAGGGACTGTTCTTTATTGTTTTTTTTTTAAAAATTGTATTTTATAGGCAAAATTAAAGTGGGCAAAAATGTAGAATCTGGTCAAGTTATTTCTCTGATGCAATTTATTCTCAGATGCAATTTATGCTGCTGTTCAGCCGGCAGGGGAAGCTGCGGCTACAGAAATGGTTTGTGGCTCACCAAGAGAAAACAAAGAAGAAGATAACTCGGGACTTGGTCACGCTTGTGTTGTCACGCAAACCAAAGATGTGTAGCTTCTTGGAGTATAAGGATTACAAGATTGTTTATAAAAGGTAACAGTTGTGAATTGTCTGTAAAAGAAAACTTTGATTTATCTATCAGGGATAATATATGAAGTTTCTTTGTCTTTTGTCTAGTCAAAGATAGGTAACGTCTCATTTTCAAATCTATGAGGAGAAATTATTAAGTAACAGGAATTTTATGAATAACTTTTTTACAATAGTGCGAACCAGAAATGTTGGTGAGTTATGTCTCAACCAGCTCTGTGCCAGCTACGTGGTGAAGGGGTTATGGGCGCAGTTTGTTATCCCACATACAGCGTTTGAAACACAGCTGTGGACGATTTGGCAGCAGACTGCCTTGCTTTGGCTTTTTATGAAAATGGTATGAGTGCTGGTCATTAAGAAAGCAATGGTAAACTATTGTTTGTAAACTTGCCAAGAAATCATGAACAGCCAAAAAATGCTGGGGTTGACTGTGATGTCCTGTAAAGGATAAGCAACTAACTTTATGTCTCAGTCTGCTGCCTGGCAACACACTTGGTCCACATGTCCATTAGCTTATTGATGCCTTCTAAGAAAGAGTGTTTAGATGTGGCCTTAAACCAGTTTTGCACCACTTCTATTACCTCATCATCTGCAAACTTCTGACCCCACAAATTGTTACCCTCCA
Source organism: Cepaea hortensis (assembly GCA_963921405.1). Taxonomy (NCBI): domain Eukaryota; kingdom Metazoa; phylum Mollusca; class Gastropoda; order Stylommatophora; family Helicidae; genus Cepaea; species Cepaea hortensis. The sequence continues at coordinate 83,596,867 of OY992883.1, forward strand.
ACCAACCATGTAGTCAGTTATAATTTCCCTCTGGTTTTGTTTCATCACAGATATGCCAGCTTGTACTTTTGTTGTGCTGTAGAGAATGATGACAATGAGCTACTGACCCTTGAGCTTATCCACCGCTACGTGGAGCTGCTTGATAAATACTTTGGAAGTGTGAGTCTTGTTAGATATTTGTTCCTACATTGTAGCTGCATGTTGTTTCTTATGTTTTGTTCTGTGTAATAAATATATCGAACCAGGTTCTGCTGTATGGCAGTGAATCTTGGAATTTAATTAAGCAAACAAATTAGGAAGAGCTTGGAGACCACGGAGATGTGGTTACAGATGAATGTTGTGAATAACTTAGACTGCCGGGGTAATTTTGACCAGCTGGAAGAGTCTAATGAAAGTAGAACATTATACGCAGCTATAAGAAAGAGACAAACAATACTCTTTGGTCCTGTAATGAGAAGAGAGGCTGCGATAAACATCATGACGACGGGAAAAATCATTGTAGAAGTGGCAGATGCAGACCGAGAGAAATGAAGCTGGATGATTTAAGATGGTAGCGTGGAGGAGTATTGCCAATAGAATTGATGCAGAACACCAAAGATTGAAATCTGTGGAGAAATATTTTATTTTTTGCTCTCGCTCGCTTTGAACTCATGTGTAGTCCACACACTACTTCTAGTGCACTGGACTGATTTTTGCATGTGAATTAGCTTTCCCTATTACCAGTGTCCCTTGTTATGAGGCGAACCCACTCCGACTTCAGAGGTACTTGTAATTTACGTCCCCAAGTCAAGGATGTCGAGAGATATGAATGCCTACACAATTTGACAAAGCACATGATGATGATGATATTAAATAAAACTTCTACGCATTAGAGATGTCATGAAACTATTTGGGAGGGGTGGTATGAAAATCTGTTCAGTTAGCTGAAAGACATGTTCATCATATAAACTGCATTACATAGGTGAGCATATATGCCTGTATATAAGTAACATTTAGCTGGCTGGTTGTGAATTCTCTGGACTGTGAGTTTGAATTCTTAAGTCTACACTCGCATGAAAGTCATTTGGGCCCTGAAAAGGGTCTGAGTGAGGTTGGTGTAGAGACTTTTCTCCTGACCTGGTACCATCACCTTGGGAATCGTATTGCAGGGGTCTCATGCCTCTCTCCAAAGCCAGAAACAGGTGGATGTGCAAGATTGGCATGGGAAGTTTACATCTGTGGAGAGGCATGTAACCAGATAATGATTCAGCACAGGGCATACAGACTAGCTGGAATTAGGCCTAGGTTGGTTATGTTTTCTCTACAGGTGTTAAGTATTCCATTGAAAACAGACAAACCAAGTGCCCAGAGAATATAGCATTTAGTAAAACAAGACAGATGTACAAACTCAAACAGGTCCAGACACTTGATTTGAGGCACTCAGCTGAGGGATATGGCTGAACGTCTCTAAGTCAAATCCCTCAGATGTGAGGGCTTGGCTGCGACTCACCTCCTGTTCTTGGAGGTTTGATGCTGAGCCGGCAGCATCTGCAGCCTACCTTGTTCCAGACGTACTGGTTATTCTTTCCTCTGGAGAAAACAAGGCAAGGCCGAGTGAGGGATCATGCTGCTTGGGCAACACATGTTCTCTGAATCCATGTACAGACATTATGCGATGGAATTCTAGCTCTAGTTCCAATCCACATACTTTTGTCAGTAAAGACATAAAGGTGCCACTTACAATAGACTAAAGACAATCTGTATGTATGCTGGTACAGCATTACAGAAGGTATAGATAGCATAAAATGCATGTCTAACGTGTGAATGACTAAAGCTTTGTATGTGTATAATTTGAAATGAAAACATGCAAATAATTCAGAAAAAACAAGCATTAACATCACAGTTTATGTACAGGAAAATTTACTGTGGTGAAATTGAAGCATGTTTTGCACAGATATTATTGTTTTACGTCTTTAAAGATAATGAGTACTTTATTAAAGTAGTTAACGGGAGAAAGGTAAGAAAAGTGATGGAGACAACAAAGCAGGGCAGCAAGGGTTTACAGAATATTTGAATTGAGCCAGATGTGGTCAGATCTTCTTTGACAACACATAGGCCTAAAAAGTACTCATTTCTAGATAGCAGAATTACCAACTGGGTGTTTGATTAAAACACAGACCTGATCTAAGACTTTGGTGATCGTGTAAGATGGCGAACTATGACTGCCCATGGTTATCAGCATAGCACAAGATGATGATGATGAATTGGGTGGATATCAGAATTACTGGACAGTCACAAACCAGATTTACTAACTAGCAAGAAACCAAACTTACTGAAAGAATCAGAATTAAAGATGGTTGGACACAAGAATTAACTGAATGGCCACAAAGCAGATTGACTAACTGGTTAGGAACTAGAATTACTAAAATGCTACAAACCAGAATTACTGGTTGTAAACCAGTGTCAATAAAGCACCACAAACAATAACTAACAGATCATCAAATCAAATAACTCTCCCCCGATGTGTCTCCACCTTGCCGTGGTGGGGGAGCTTGCGTGTCCCATCGACCCCATGTGCTTGCCGATGGGTGAAAAACTACATATCGGACAGCATATGGGATAGGGACCAGACTAAGAGAGACACAACCTGCTGCTCTGCAGGTGAGACTGGGGATAGCAGTCCAAAATTTAAATTGGGCGCACGAAGGCAGAAGTTCTTGGTCCGGACAAAACACTAAAGGCTCCCTGTCGAGGGCTGTGGCTGAACGCCTCTAAGCCACAAACCCTCGGACCTGAGAGCCGGGCCGATAGCCACCTCTCGAAAAATAAAGGCGTGATACTGAGCAAGCTACATGCTCAGGTCTGATAGAAGTTCGAAGGCTCTCAGCTGGGGGATATGAGAGATTCCCGGATGAGAGGCCAGGCCGTTTCTCGTTCACCGCTGCACGAAGGTAAGGTGCTGATCCGGCAGCACAAGTAGCCTACCTCGTGAGCGAGTACAAAAAGTCAAAAAGTGCCCCAGTCGAAGAAAGTGGCTGCGAAAACTGTATCTAACTCATAGAGAGTGTAGACAAAAGTGGAAGAACGTCTCAATGCCGCAAAATGGAACGCACGGCGAGCGAACCTATTGCGTGGTCCGAAGCGTGGGTGTCGCTTGCAGTCTGACCGTCCCTGGTGTGTGCTTGAGCGATCAGTGGCAAACGAGTTGCCCAACACATGGAAGTGAGGAACTAAAGCAGCCATGAGCAGGACGTGGCAACTCCTCGGGTGAGCCCAGTCACAGAGCAATATGTGCCGGCTCTGCAATTATGGAAGCCTCCTTGGATAGCGAGGGAATGCTCATGGTCTGCCCCTGCCTTCCCTTGAGGGCCGACCATGATGTCGTTCGTCGTTCTATCTTGACCAGCTGAGATGTTAGCGACATCACAACAGTCCAACGTGCCTCGAAACCAGAGGATGGCTAACCTCATTAAAAAATGCCCGCTGGAAGTCGGAAGTGTCGTCCTACGGGTGGCAAACTAAAAATTGACACTACGCAATTACGTCCGAGTGAAATGTCTCGTCCGAATGTCTCTCGTGCTAGGAACAGCTCTGACTACCTAGTTTCCGAATGCCGCTCTTGTTCGGAACAGCTCTGACTGGGTAGTTTTCCGAATGTCTGTTGAGCCTGGAAAAGCTCTGATGGGCGCAACGACAAGCACATGTCCGAAAACTCGCTGAGTGGATGCCGTCTGCAAACCTGTCTGGTTTGTGCGGGAATGACCCGGGGAAACGAAATGACCAATATATTGAAGTGAGGATTTAAAGCAGCCATGAGCAGGACGTGACGATCTCCCTCGGTGAGCCCAGATCCAGGGCGTTATGTGTCGGCCCTGCAACTATGGAAGCAACCTTGGATGGCGGAAAATGCTATGGACTGTCCCTGCCTTCCTTTGAGGGATGACCGTTGTCTTCGACCGTTCCACCTTGGCCAGCATGGTTGCAGATGGCGCCACAAAAGTGAGAGTCTCCCAGGAATGCTACCTGGTCAAAAATGCACGCTAAAGTCGATGTGTTGGCCTACGGGTTTCGGCCCAAGGGCGCATAACAGACACACCGCAATCACATCTGAAAAAACACTCCGGATGAACGAAAAGAAGAAGAAGAAATCAAATAACTAACAGGTCTGACATGAACATACAATGGGCTAGAAAAGTTGCAGATAGAGAGGGAGACATCTTCTTGTCTTATTAGATCAGAAGCAACAAAAGGTAACAATCATGCTATTAAAAGTAAGTCAGCCGCTTGTAAAAGCGATGAACACAGTCAAAGAATTGCCTATGTGTTACGGGATCTTATGGAGAAGCAAAGAATAGTAACACTATAATCTGTGACTAAGGAAGTTCCCGCCCAGGTATTACCAGGACTCTAAGGGAAACAAAGAAGAGTAACAGGGCAGTCTACCATGCATGTCAAGTCATAAAATGTGAATAAGGAAGTTCCCACCCGAATATTACTAGGACCCTAAGGGAAGCAAAGAATAGTAACACTATAATCTGTGACTAAGGAAGTTCCCGCCCAGGTATTACCAGGACCCTAAGGGAAGCAAAGAAGAGTAACACTATAATCTGTGACTAAGGAAGTTCCCACCCAGGTATTACCAGGACCCTAAGGGAAGCAAAGAAGAGTAACACTATAATCTGTGACTAAGAAAATTCCCACCCAGGTATTACCAGGACCCTAAGGGAAGCAAAGAATAGTAACACTATAATCTGTGACTAAGGAAGTTCCCACCCAGGTATTACCAGGACCCTAAGGGAAGCAAAGAAGAGTAACACTATAATCTGTGACTAAGGAAGTTCCCACCCAGGTATTACCAGGACCCTAAGGGAAGCAAAGAAGAGTAACACTATAATCTGTGACTAAGAAAATTCCCACCCAGGTATTACCAGGACCCTAAGGGAAGCAAAGAAGAGTAACACTATAATCTGTGACTAAGGAAGTTCCCACCCAGGTATTACCAGGACCCTAAGGGAAGCATAGAAGAGTAACACTATAATCTGTGACTAAGGAAATTCCCACCCAGGTATTACCAGGACCCTAAGGGAAGCAAAGAAGAGTAACACTATAATCTGTGACTAAGGAAGTTCCCACCCAGGTATTACCAGGACCCTAAGGGAAGCAAAGAAGAGTAACACTATAATCTATGACTAAGAAAATTCCCACCCAGGTATTACCAGGACCCTAAGGGAAGCAAAGAATAGTAACACTATAATCTGTGACTAAGGAAGTTCCCGCCCAGGTATTACCAGGACCCTAAGGGAAGCAAAGAAGAGTAACACTATAATCTGTGACTAAGGAAGTTCCCACCCAGGTATTACCAGGACCCTAAGGGAAGCAAAGAAGAGTAACACTATAATCTGTGACTAAGAAAATTCCCACCCAGGTATTACCAGGACCCTAAGGGAAGCAAAGAACAGTAACACTATAATCTGTGACTAAGAAAGTTCCCACCCAGGTATTACCAGGACCCTAAGGGAAGCAAAGAAGAGTAACAGGGCAGTCTACCATGCATGTCAAGTCATAAAATGTGAATAAGGAAGTTCCCACCCAGGTATTACTAGGACCCTAAGGGAAGCAAAGGATAGTAACAAACAAATCCACCATGAATGAATGCTGTTAGAGGTGTTAAGGAGGTTCCTGCCCGGATGTAATAGCAAAAAAGATGATACAAAAATGTGGCCTTAATAAATTAGTGGCTACTTGTATGGCCCAAGAGGGAAGACTTCTTTCCATAAAGTTTGACAGGTGGAAGAATGATTGATCACATTTCCACTGGTGGACAGAAACAGGTGTGTTGGTGAACAGTTACGGGTTCTGTTCTGTTGATCTACATCAACTGTCTAGGCTAGAGAGCCTTTGGTGATCCAGATTCTTCAATCTTACCTGTCATTTTAATGAATTTTCGAGAAAAAGAGTGAAGTGCTACATAGAACCTGTACTTTTGCATGGATGTGAAACATGGACAATGAGCATACAAGCTGAAAAACATCTGATGGCTGTGGAAATGTGCTTTCTGGGGAAAATGCAAAGAATACCATGGACAGACAGAAAAACCAACGACCAGGTCCTATAAGAAACACATGAAAATTGTAAACTGATTAGAGAAATTAGACGTAGACGATCACATTCTTTTGGATGGTTTAACGACTTGGTATGGTCGAGACAAGAACACAGAGCTGATCCACGACTCTGGTGATCATATGAGATGGCGAAACATGACCGTCCATGATTATCGACATGCCATATGATGATGATGATGAATGTTGCTTATATTATTATTATTTCCTGGCTGTTAAGGCTTGCCACAAACAGCTTTTTGTCTTCCTTTGCTTCTTTGACCTAGTATTTTTCAACATAAGGCGGTTTATTTTGTGTTTCTTTGCCACATATATTTATGATAAATTACGCCTGTTCTGTAGGTATGTGAGCTGGACATCATCTTTAACTTTGAGAAAGCCTATTTTATGCTGGATGAGTTTCTCATGGTTGGAGAAGTTCAGGAGACAAGCAAGAAGAACGTGCTCAAGGCAATAGCTGCCCAGGACTTGATGCAGGAGGTAAGTTCTTGCTCGGCTGACAGTTAAAGGTGCCTGCCTCAGGCTCAGAAGGGACTGAGTTCGATCCCAATGTAAGGCTGGGAATTTTTCCAAGCACCGTTGGTGTCTAATATCACACGTCCCCCTGATCTCTTGGCTAGTGAGATTGGACAGCTAGCCTTCTCTGTTTAAGGTGAAAAACAGGAAGTCCTGTGTGCAAGTTGTTTATGTTAAAAATCGCCTCCCCGCAAATGAAAATCACTGTGAGTAGGTTGTAAGGCTACTGCTGTGGCAAGGTTAGGAAAGAAGATCTACCAACAGGTAAAAAAAGAACTGGTTGCCTTGAGTGGAATCTTGCAATGTAGATTTGTATTTAACATAACGAATTAAGAGTACTGTTTAACATACCCGCCAATGTATTTATTTAACGTAACTAATTAAGAGTGCTATTTAACATACCTGCCAATGTATTTATTTAACGTAACTAATTAAGAGTGCTATTTAACATACCCACCAATGTATTTATTTAACATAACCAAACAGTTAACAGATGAGTGGGTGAACAAGGGGTCAGAGCATCTGCCTCACACATTGTGAGATGTCTCCAGTCCACGTCTGCGGTAATAATTAGTTCAAACCTGCACACTAGCTGGTAATTGCATTAGCAGCATGAGGCCCTTATTGCTCCGGAAAAAAAAAGCTCCCAGAACACACCACCGATGGCATGGATGTCTAAAGGAAAACCAACATAAATATTTCACTTATCATCATGTGCCATTCAAAGATATGTGGTCATTCATGGGTCATCATCTCCCACTGCCACCAGTCTCAGATTGGGTTCATTTTCTTGTCTCATTTATGCCATATGGCCAAGCCATCTAGGTATTGATCTCTTTGCCTTCCTGCTTTCCCATCAAGTTTGCTAGTAGTCACTAAGTTTGTAGGTTTATTTGTGGACTGTTATTTAACAAATAATAGGTAGAGTAGAGTTATTTAACATAACAGGTACTGTAGATGTTAGAATTCACATGCTTGAGGAAGGTTATGAAAGATGACAAGCAGGTTCAAGAATGGGCTAGACCAGATAATACTGTAAAACACCTCCCTCTGGGCATTGGATTTCAGTCTGTTGACATTGAAAGACCTAAAACTCCCAGAGGAAGCATGACCAAGCTGGGCCTAGTCCCACCTAGTGCTGTGCTGAAACACAAGCTGGTTACATCCTAATATGTATCTCAGCAGGGAGAGTGAGTTCCCTTGAGCAAGATGGCGGGACATTTTTTTGTCCTGTAAAATGGAACGTGTTTTTTCCGAAATGTGTATGGATTAAGTGTGTTTTTCGTGGTGAAATGGAGTTCGGACCGTGCAACGGAGTTCGTGCACGCGCGCCCGGACTCCCTTCGGCGTATCATCGGCGCCCGGTGGCGATAGTTAAGCCTAACATGACGACCAGACGACCGACAAGAACACTGCGTGGCAAGAGGGCGGGCACACGCAGAAGGCGGTTAAAATGTGACAGATTGGGCATCGGACACGTTCGAGTACTGTAGTGGAACTGTGCATCATTTAGTCAACGCCGACCCATTCTTGAAGAACTACTGTACGGAAACGATATTGTAGTCTTACAAGAAACACAGCTCGGCGGCGGAACAGCCAATGTCGCGGGATTTCAGGGATTCTTTAACAGTCGGCACCTCGGACAGGCCATTCTGGTCCGCGACAACATACTAGTGTCTGAGATTGATATGTCTTCCTGGAACAGTGATGCCCTGCAAGTGCAGGCATTAAGAATAATGACACCAGTGCAGCTTGTAATCGCAGCCACCGTGGTGGAATGGAGAGGTCGAGAAGGCATGGCTGGGAAAGAGGCAGGCTGTCAAAGACTGGCAAAAGGCCAGAAAGGCTAACATGCCACAGGTTGAGTTGGCGAACCTGAAGACTGAGGTCGATAGGACGACGACTTTATTCAAATCCTGCGCCAAACATGCCAAGGCCGAGAAATGGGACGAGTTCTGCAGGAAGGTGTGCTCCGAGCGATCTCTTACGACATTCTGTCGCCTCCACAAGAGCATGAACGGTGCTGCACAACGTAGGGGTATTCCAGACTTTCAAGGCACAAACCTGGCATGGAAAAAGTCGGATGCGGATAAAGGTAAGGCCCTTCTTGCACGCTACATAGAACAGACTGACCAGAAAGACGAGCCCGCCAGACAGAGGACCACAACGACACTCTCTCAGTTGTGCGAGGGGGTCGGGACAGACGAAGAATGGACAATCACAGCTGAGACATTGCGTGCGATGCTCAATAAATCACCTAACACCGCCCCAAGCCCAGACGGCATCCGATATGGTGACCTACTGGTGATATCAGATGATGACATGAAAGAACTGGCCAGAGAATTCAACACCAGTATCCAGAGGGGTCAGGTCAAAGAAGAATGGCTACACAGCTACTTGCTGCCGCTGCCAAAACCGAACAAAGACCATTCCAAGATAAGCGGCTACAGAATCATTACGATGCAGAATACTGTTGGCAAGCTACTGGAGAAAATTGTAGCACACAGACTTGCTTGTGGCTTGGAACAGCTCGGCTGCTTCCCGCCCACACTTGGAGGATACAGACGCAACAAAGAGTCATGGCTGAATGCGGCGGTCTTTGCTCAAGATGTTTACGAAGGATTTCAGGTCAGAGAAGAGACATGTGCGGCCGCCATAGACTTAGAGGACGCATATAACAGAGTATCTTTCGAGCACTTGATGCAAACCCTCCTCAGACTGAAAGTGCACCCTCACCTTGTACGATGGATAGCTGCAGTTCTGCTCCAAAGGAAGGTGGTGCTAAGATGCGGGAGTTGGTCTTCTGAGCCGATAACGATATGTCCAGGATTGCCGCAGGGTTCACCACTGTCACCAGTACTATTCAACGTGTATACGGTGCCGATCACTGAACAACAGTTGGACGGGAGGGGTAGGACTCTGTCATTCGTTGACGACATCCTCGTGTATCGACAGGGTCGAGATAGACAGGCGGTTGCCAATGATATGCAGGGCGAACTAGATCAAATTTCCTCATGGTGTGCTGATGCCGATGCCCTTGTCAACCCTGCAAAGGCAACGGTTACATGGTTCTCACTAAACAACCATATTGTGAAAACAGACCTGCCGGCAGTAAGAATGGATGGGAGCAGTTTGAGTAGAACCCAGTCAATGACATATCTTGGCGTGAGGCTTGATCGTAGCCTGTCCTTCAGAGATCATGTCGATTATGTCATAACGAAGGCTCGAAAAGGTTTGTCAGCAATGAGAGTCATGGCGACTGCCAATATCGAGCAAAGACTGCTAATACTTCTGTTCCAAGGACTTGTGCTTTCACGCATCGAGTATGCCCTGGCCATCCTCACTGTCAGCCCTACACAGATTGGAAGACTTGAAAAGGTACAAAACGAAGCCATGCGCATCATTTTGGGCTGCACGAGAGACACCAGCTGTGTAGCAATGAGATACCTCCTTGACTTCCCGACAATGGAACACAGGATCAAGATCTGGAGAGCTCGTGCATACTTAAAAATAAGTGCAGATGAGCAGCACCCTCTGCATGACGCTATATTCAGAGAAAAGGGTGACAGGCTAAAGAGGGGCAAATCATGGATGGGTCGGGCGGAAGATGTCGTTAGACAGGTCTGCAGTCTTGCCAGTATCAACCCCGGCAAGGAATGGGTGCCGGTGCCTCCAGCTTTTAAGTGCACTTTCTCCTGCATTATCACACTCGACAGACGGTGCAGAGAGCAGAACCCTGCCGCTGTCAATGCAGAGGTTAACGCGCTCATCTATGAACACTCAGATAGCCCCGAAGTGCTCATCTATACAGATGGATCTGTTGTAAAGCAGCAGAGAAGTGTGTGGGCATTTACAGCCCGTACAGCGGGCCGAACCGTTCAAGAATCCAGTGGTGCCCACTCTATGACCACGAGCAGCATGACAATGGAGGTGATGGCAGTTACACAGGCTTTCATATGGCTGGAATCACAGCATTATACCAACATGTGTGTACTAAGTGATTCAATGAGCATGATTCAGAAGGTCGAAGCTGGATCTGTACGTAGACAGTGGACTGAATCGCTGCGGAAGTCTGTTGTCCGTAAAGTCACCTTCATCTTCGTCCCGGGACATGCGGGAGTTGAGGGAAATGAACGAGCTGACAAACTGGCTGGCTCTGCACCCCCTGTAGATGGCCAGCCCATGGATCGTGCCGATGTTATTAACGTCCTTAAAGATATGGCGAGAACAGAGGACTTTGACGCCAGTGATTCCACATCGCTGTCCAGGATGAAAGACCTGGGAGTAAGAATCGGCACAGCCAGACGCGAGAGTACATCAGGAAAACAAAGCGCCTCGTCAACCAACACAGAACTGGCACTATTAGCCACCGGACGCTGATGAATATGCTGGGGGGAGGATCTGAGCACCTATGGACATGTCCGGAGTGCAACGAAGATACCCCAACTGATAACTGATAACTGATGTATCTCAGCAGATGGGAAGTTACAGTACCAGTCTTGCACACCTGCTGATTTCTGAGCTTAGTAAAAAGAAGGAGAGCTCAGTCGCAAGTTTCTGTGGAGATAGTTCTTTGGCACCAGGTTGGGAGTTTAATTACTTTATTTTTAGAAAAGTTTATAATTTCTGTAGTCCCATAGCACAAACAGCTTTCTTTGGTCATATGATGAGAAGAGAGGCATTGGAGAACACGGTGATGAGTGGAAAGATCAAGGGGAAGAGAGGCAGAGGCCAACCAAGAGAAATGATGCTGGATGGATTGAGATGGTGACATGGAGGAATATCAGCAGCATAGTTTATCCGGAACACTAAAGGCCGAGATATGTGGAAAGACATGAACACCTACGTCATCTGGCATGGCTCTTGATGATGATGAGGAGGAGTCCCATAGCAGATACTACCATTGGGGCATGAAATGTTAGGTCTTCACATATTGTCGGCCATGACACAGGAGGTGGGCTGCCATGTTCTCTTCCTCCTGGCTTTTACTTCCTAGACAATTCTGAACATTATCTGGTGCTTGGTGTCATGAGGCTGGGTCAACCCTAGGGTCGTGCTGCTGGTTGAGAAAATAATCCTTCTGGTGATTGAACCCAGACCCCCAGGAAGGTTAACCCGGTCACCAAACACTCACAGAAGTCGGATATGTCAACCATATGGTGCAAGAACGCACCCCTGCTGTAAACAGGCACAATGCAATCACGTCGGAAAAAACTCCGGATGAATGAAGAAGTAGAACACAGACCACTATCTTGACATGCAGGTGCACTAAGCCACTGCAGCTCCATCTTGCATGATTTCTGTAATGAATGAATCACCAAAAAAACGAGAAGTAGATTGTGAGATTTATTAGAACACGATTACAAAAAGCAAAATGGACGTTGCGGCTAAAGCCTTCGTCAGCACAGAACAAACAAAATGACACACAACTACATGAAAATATTAAAGTTACTTTTCTGTGATAGCCTTTATAATTTGTTGCGTTGTGTTTCTCCCCTCATCACACAGGAGGAGACTCCCCAGGGATTTTTTGAAGACCATGGTTTGGGCTAGATGCAGGCTGTGTGATGCCACTCAGTTGTCTGTCCATGACACATCCGAGCAGCACACGACTCTGTATACAGTTGTGATTGGCTGCATCGTATTTAAACGTGATGAATTCTGACAAGTTGTGATTACCTGAAAGTTGCATGATTTATTTGTAAAAAGATTTAACAGTATGATCAGTTGTGATTTTTTAATATATTTTTAAAATGTGATGAATTTATTTGAGATGAATTCAGGTTTTGACATTACCAACTGACAGACTGATTTATATTTTTTTTTTATTATCAAAGTTATGGCTACAGACCTCAGTTTGTGATAGTTTCATGACATTGATGATCTACAGACCTCAGTTTGTGATAGTTTCATGACATTGCTGATGCCTGTTGCTAGTGTATGAACATCATTATTAGAGAAAGTGATTCATGCTGATTTCATCTTTTAATGCTATCTATCGGTCAAATTAATACATGACATGTAGTCATTGAAGAATCAAAATATGTTGGCTTGTCTTATTTTGAAGGCACAGAAAGACATGATGTATGTCGTTCTAACACCCCCCCCCCCCTCCCCCCAAACTATGTGTTTTGATGTTTATACAATTTTACAAAAGTTCAGCTTTTCCATTGTCAAAATATAATGTATTAAATATGCAATAAGTTAGCTTTCATAATGTATAATATATGTTACTGTTAATTTGTGGTTTTTGTTATTCTGTTTGTGGGTGTTGGACAGGCTGTAATTGTATCCCCAGTGTTGTTCAAAATATAACATATCATGCAAGAGACTGGTGATAAAACATCCACTGTCAGGTGAAAGGGGAATTCTTGCACGTTACATAGAACCAGTGTTCACTTCAGTTGTGAATCTTGCCCGTTACATAGAACCAGTGTTCACTTCAGTTGTGAATCTTGCCCGTTACATAGAACCAGTGTTCACTTCAGTTGTGAATCTTGCACGTTACATAGAACCAGTGTTCACTTCAGTTGTGAATCTTGCACGTTACATAGAACCAGTGTTCACTTCAGTTGTGAATTCTTGCCCGTTACATAGAACCAGTGTTCACTTCAGTTGTGAATCTTTGACAGTTAGGGAAAACTATCCTTTGAAGCTATAGAAATGTCATTGTACAGAATGCTGAAAATACCTCGGACTGCCAAAACCTGTAAACTTATTGTTTTAATAGAGACTAAGACAAATAACACCAGAGTGATGACAAGCAATGTCAACATTTTTGGGGTCATATTATGAGAAGCAACATTTTTGGGGTCATATTATGAGAAGCAACATTTTTGGGGTCATATTATGAGAAGCAACATTTTTGGGGTCATATTATGAGAAGCAACATTTTTGGGGTCATATTATGAGAAGCAACATTTTTGGGGTCATATTATGAGAAGCAACATTTTTGGGGTCATGTTCTTTTGTATGGATGTGAAACTTGGACAATGGGCAGTAAGCTGAAAAGCATCTGATGGCTGCAGAAGTGTGGTTTCTGAGGAGAATGCAAAGAATACCATGGACAGACAGAAAAACCAATGACCAAGTACTACAGGAGACAAATGAACATCGTAAAATGATTAGAGAAATTAGACGTAGACAGTCAAAATTTTTTGGACATGTTATGAGAAGAAATGGATTGGAGAACTTAGTGAAAACTGGCAAGATCGAGGGGAACAGACCAAGAGGAAGACCGAGAGGAAAATACCTGGATGGCTTGGCCACATGGCATGGACGAGACAGGAACACTGAGCTGATCCACGACACTGGTGATCGAGTGAAATGGTGAGCCATGACCGCCCACGCTTTCCGGCATGGCACATGATTGATTGATTGATTATGAGACGCAACATTTTTGGGGCCATATGAGAAGAGAAACACTCAAATGTATTGTAACAGGTGAAGCTGTCAAAGAAAGGGGACCTGCATGGGTGTGAACGTTATATAAGAGTAATGTTGTCAGTTCCTGGGTCGTCTGGAGAGACTACGAAATGCCATGGACAAACAACAAAGGATACACAGACAGGATCCTGTCTAGACAGAAACTGCACTGACCAGATAGCTACATTATGCATAATATTAGAGCAGAGCATTGACATGAATTTCTCACTTTATATTATATTTGTAGACAATGAAAAGGCAAATTTGCCATTTTGCATTGGATTTATAGACTATGAAAAGGCAAATTTATCACTTTGGATTGGATGTATAGACTATGAAAAGTCAAATTTGTCACTTTGCATTGGATTTATATACTGAAAAGGCAAATTTGTCACTTTGTATTGGGTTTATAGACTATGAAAAGGCCCATGGAGCATTGATGGGGAATTTTTTAAAGGAAATTGATGAGGCACTATGGGATCCTACAGGAGATCATTACTTTAATAAAATCAACAAAAACATGAAATGCAGTTCTTCATAAGGGAAAACTAACAGATACATTTGAAATAACAATACCAGAGGGACATAGATTTTGTAATCTTTATTTTTCTGACTGACCATAGACTGGGTTATGAAGACAATAGAAACTATCACCAGAAATGGAATTCAGTGAGTGGTTAACACTGCACTCCTGTTCCACACATGAAATCAAATGCAACATAAACACTTGATAGGAGATCAAAACAATTAGGCCTAATATTTTGTTAGATCTAAAATGTTATGGAGTAAAAAAAGAAAGTGAGAATGAATCAAACAAATGATAACTCGTCTCCATTGGTGAAACTTGACATCAAGAATTGAAATCATACACATATTTAAGTAGCACTGTAGGCATGGATGGAAGAGCAGATGGTGATCATAAAATTAGAATACAAAAAGTAGAGGAACTGTCGTACTATTAAGAAATGTGTGGAAGTTAACAGAAATTAAATCTAGTACCAAACTTAGAATATTTACCTTCAGTACCACTAGGAATCAGAAACGTGGAGAGTGACTAAAAGGATTATTAATAAATTACAAACATTCATTAATTATTGGAGCCTCAGCAGAATAGAGCTGTGCAGAATTGAGCTGTGCAGAATAGAACTGTTCAGAATAGAACTGTCCAGAATAGAGCTGTGCAGAATTGAAATATGTAAAATAGAACTGCAGAATAGAACTGTGCAGAATAGAACTTTTCAAAATAGAGCTGTGCAGAATAGAACTACAGAGTAGAACTGTGCAGAATAGAAATGTGCAGAATAGAGCTGTGCAGAATAAGGGAAGATATATGGCATAAGAAATAGAAGGAGATCCACAAATTTATGGAGAAGAGAATTAAAGACAAATAATATGAGGAGAACATGGAGGCAGCTGCAGAAGATGGAGTGCTTGTTGAGTTGGTTGAGGGCCTGTGTGTCATTATGGGATAAAAGGCAGACCAGAAACAAAAAAGACTAAGACTGTATGATGATAATAGTAAAACAAAACTTTACTGCTTATATAGTACCTTGCGGTGTAGGGCAGGGGGGGGGGGGGTCTTGAGCCTGAGGAATTAAGGCTGCTGGATAGTGTAGTCACTGCATACTGTGCAAGTTAGGGTTTTCTTGTTTCCCCAAACAAAAAAATCCACACCTTAATTGTATCAATGACTAAAAAGGGTTGGTGTGAGGCGAGCTACCACATTCCATAAAAATAACTTGAGCTGCAAAATCCAGCCAATCATGAACAAGGATACAATGGGCTTGGCTTGAGTTGGTTAAGAGCCTACGCTCCATTGGTAGATGAAAGGCAGACGGAGAAGGGACATACGCTGGCTTGATGCTCCAGCACACCAACTCACAGACATTCATGGCAGTAGATGTAGGGGCCACAGCTCTACTATGCAACACCCACAGCTGTGTCATGACACTATCATTCATGTCCTTTATTTCTTTGCTTGTGTCATTTCTGTTTTTGTATTTTGTTAATGCTGATCAAACAGGCAACATAATGACACAGGTGCTTTCCAAACTGTCGGTGAATTGTACAAATGTGGCTGTTAAATCTTTAGTGAATTGTTGCCAGATCGTGATTGTACAATCTGTTGTTATTGACAGTAAACTCTGCTGTGATGAGCTGTACAGCTACTTCATAACATTGACAAGTTCTGTGATGTGATTGTTTTTTAAGAACTTTTTTATTTGACACTTTTATGAGATTGCATTGGGTTGTGTTTTACTTTAGCTAGCCAGTGTATGACATTTATAAACAGCAGATGAGAATATAAAGTGATTAATAATAACAGTTGCAGCTTATGTTTAACCAGTATAATAATATGTAAGTTTAGTAAGTAAAGGACCTTTTGTCACACTGTTAATAAATTAGGCATATGGTGCCATCCCCATTTGTGTATAGACCAGTGGGCATGCGAAGGGATGATGTCAGTATCACACCAGCTGCCTTTACTTCCCAAGATTTCTCACCCATTTTAAGCGGGGTCGACCTGGGAGTCCCGGTCAATTAAAAAATACAAGGTGTATTTTTAATGACTGTGCAGTGTTAGAAAATATTGCGGTCCAAGTTTTGTATTTACCTATTACGTTGCATGAACTTTACAGAGGGTGAATACAAAACTTGGACCGGCAATATTTTCAAACACTGCACAGTCATTAAAAAATACACCCTATATCTGTCTTGATGCAAATGTGAATGCATGAGCACTGGAGCAGCAAGGCAAGCATGCTTGCCACTGTGGTACTGTGGCTTCCTAATAATGGTATGGTATTACTTTTAGTTATCTGTACACTTTATGTATCTACCACTTTTCCCCACCAAATCATGTCAGCTGCCACCCTTGTGTTACTAAGGCCTATAAGAAAAGGGAAGAATATTAATGCTGTGTCCTACCATACGTGTCATTAGAAGTCACCAAGGAGGGGTGGTGTGAGAGACTAGCTTCCTCATCCCGTAGAAAACTTCCCTGCAAAAATCCAACCAATCACGGACACATCTACCAAGGGCTTGGTGTGAGCTGGTTCAGTCCCTACCATTGGGAGATGAAAGGCAGGAGAATGAGAACTTCACAGAGTGGGTTGACTTCTAAAGCTCTGTGACTATTCAGATGTATATGTTTAATTGGAATTAGTGTAATTGTGGTTGAATAGACTGGAAATGAACATAGAGAGCATGGTAAACAGTTCATCAACAGTGATCTTACCAGTTAGAACAGCAATTAATCATAATTGTGATTGAATAGACCAGAAATTCACATAGCATGGTAAACAGTTCATCAACAGTAATTTTACCAGTTAGAACAGCAATTAATCATAATTGTGATTGAATAGACTGGAAATGAACATAGAGAGCATGGTAACCAGTTCATCAACAGTGATCTTACCAATTAGAACAGCAATTAATCATAATTGTGATTGAATAGACCAGAAATTCACAGTTCATCAACAGTAATTTTACCAGTTAGAACAGCAATTAATCATAATTGTGATTGAATAGACCAGAAATTCACATTGAAAGCATGGTAAACAGTCCATCAACAGTGGTTTTACCAGTTAGAACAGTGTTTACTTGTCAGCTGTTCAGCTGTAAGGCAGTAAGTCTTGAAATGTGAACAGACTAATTAGGAAGAGCTTGGAGACAACAGAGGCGTGGTATCTGAGTTAGTGTTGTCAATATTTTGGACTGTCTGACTGATTGCTTGGAAGAGGCTAATGAAAGCAGCATATTATATGTGACGATAAGAAAGAGACAAACAGTATTCTTTGGTTATATAATGAGAAGAAAGGCATCTGAGAACATTGTGATGGCTGGAAAGATCAGCAGTTGCAGAGGCAGATGAAGAAAAATGATGCTGCATGGTCTAAGATGGTGGCATGGAAGAACATCATGTTCAAGAAAATCAAGGACCGAGATCCATGGGAAGACATGACGGCAGTGCCATTTGGCAAAGCACATGATGATGCTTTATCATCAGTACTTTTTACCAGTGAGGGAGGTTATGGCTTTGTGTCCTTCTGTTGTGTTGTTGTTATTCTTCTTCTGCCCTTCATTCCCCCATTAGAGCATGGGCTCTCATCCAGCTCATGCCAAGCTGTCCTGTCATTTGCTGCCTTGTATGTGCTCGGTGTACACTAATACAGGATCACGATACTACACCTGGTCCATGTGCATGCTTTTGCTTCCTGAGGGTAGGATGGCGATCAGATAGACACACAGTGAATTAGCGGAATGCTTGTAATCGGCTTTGAACGTGGTCTTGAAGCTGGCATGTAGGATTCAGATTCATGATGGGAGAAAGACACCTGGGAATCATGTACCTGACAGCACAGTAGCCATATGAGACAGTTAAGTCAAGAAGACTTGTGATATTCAATAAGTGTAAGGAATGTGAGTACATGAAAGAATATGCAGTACACAAAGAATGCACACGGAAACAGGGTAGTGGGGGACATGTTAGAAGTTTCTTAGTGGTTATAAAAAGAGAACAAGGTGGACAGGAAGGGATCACCAGTCCTCACCCAGATCAAATCAAGGCAATAAAGAAAATACCAGTTAGTGTGAGCCCCAAAATACCCAACGTTACCTGACGAACACAGAGGGAAAAATATAACCACGCCTGTTTAGGACTAACTTGAAAGAGGGTTAAGAAAGGAGAGAGAATCAAAATCCACCAAAAAAACGGACATCAGTTATAACCGACACTGAAGAAGCAGGTTGAACGATGCCAAACTTTTATTTTTGCATGTGTAAATACTGAACTTAACTTATCAGGAAGGTATGGAGATAGATAGGGACTTTGTAAAGTCTTGGTGAAGTCCTGTTGTGCCATTAAGGACATAAGTCTGTTTCTAGAGAACAGTGCTTCCACGTGCCTTTGAGAGGCTGCTATGATTCAGTTTAATAGCCCATTATGGGTTGATACTTTAAGTAGAAAAGTAATTAAAACTCCGGAGAAGTCAATTACAGGATTGGAAGAGAACTGCAATCATAACATCACTCTCTGGACCTTGGCATTATAAATAAATAAGGTTTGCAAGAACTTGTGACATTATGTCAGAATGATCTGCTTTAGTGCTAGGGTTCTCTAGAATAGTGAGAGTCAGATCAGTTGTGATGGCTTCAACTAACATTCATGTTATTTTATGCCTGTTGATATTTGCTAGTTTATGAAGAATGAATTATTTGTGCCTGACACCGGTATTATATGTTCACTATTTTGTGGCTTATCAATGATCATGGAGTATTATTAAAATGTTAGAAACAATCAAGAAAAATTTCTTGAAAAATGGATTTCCTGGGATAAAAAAATAAAATAAAATATGGCCATCAGGCAAACTTGCAAGTTTTCATTAATCCAAGGACCTTTAACTTCGCAGTACGTCAGAATTGATATACATAGTTTGAAGTTGGTTGTATTGAGTGATGCAAATATCAGTTTAAGGTGTGTTAAATTGACCAGGTTTCTCTCAGTTTAAGGTGTGTTAAATTGACCAGGCCATGACCAGGTTTCTCTCTTCTGCCTTTAAGAATTCTAATGGAGCATAGGCCCGTGCCAAGCCATTTTGTAGGTCAGTTCATAGTTGGTTGGATCTTGGCTGCATTGTTCTGTGTTATGAAGAAGCCAGTCTCAGACCAACCCTCTTTGGTTGTCTTTTACAACCTGCACAGGAGGTTACAATGTGACTATACTTCCCCTTTGGTGCCCTGATAACACACGTGTGAATACCAGCTTTAGATCATTTACATTGACATAAATGTCAGCATTAGCCCGTCTATATTGATATAAATGTAAGTTTTCATTGGTCTATATTGATATACATGCCAGCTTTAGCTGGTCTATATTGATATTAATGCCAGCTTTCGGTTATTATATTTAGGTTAAAATGCAAATCCAAATTTAGAGGTGACATATTAATACAAATATCATCTCATGTTAGGTTATATTGACATAAATACAACTTGAAGTGGGCTATTTTAATTGTCATAAATATCAGCATGTGGTTTATAAAGTTATTTGCATATCCATGACAGGACGTAGCAGTCAACTCCAGCAGTGTTTGGGTATCTGTGATACCTGGACAAGTTTACCTTCAGTAGTTTGCCATAGCTTTCTGAATGACCAAAACTCATACTATTGTAAAGAAACCAACACGAGGTGGTTTACTTCCAAATTTCGAACGCGGTATGCGGGATTATGAATTGTATCTGTAACCCCTGTGCCACAGAACCGGCTGTGGCTTATACTGATATCAGCTTGATCTGAGCTTACATTATTTTATTTTTTTTAATGTTGCATGTCCCTTACAGGACGCTCAGTAATTTGTCATTGCTTTCTGAGCAACCGGTTCACATACCCCCGTAAGTACCCAACGTGACGCGATCCGCTACCGAATCTCGTGCAGCTGCTTTACTCACGAGAATATACGGGATTACGGAGAAAGACGTTAACCCCTACGCCAGGGAGACCAACTTACATTATTTATATATCAGATATATGGGCTGATATTATTTATATATCCAATGTATCACCATGTTTATCATGTTATTTTAATGAAGAGACATTTGTTTGAAGCTAGACTTCAGATTTTTGTGGATATATATTCACATGCATTGATTATGCTTTTTATTTGTGAATGAAATGCTTCAGCGGTAACCAAAAGCAACCTTTGAAAGTAAAATACTATAACATTTGCTGAATGGTACGTGCCATTATTTTCGGTCATTGATAAGTAGTTAAAGAAAATTAAAGTGGTTCCCAGCTTGAAAAAAAAAAGAGAGAAGTGTTGGTAACATTTTGTAACAAACCGGATCCTGCTCACATGTACGGTGAAAGTTGATGGAGTTATGTCTTATTGGAATATAACTGGAAAGAGAGATAGGAGGTAGTTAATGAGGGGATTCTGACAGTCACGTGTCATGGTGGGAAAGATAACAGTACATGACTTGATTGTAAGAATTTAAAAGAAAGAAGAATTGAAAGGAGAAGCCTGATCACCATACCAGTTGAAAAAGCACTTGATGATGATTACTATTATTTTAAGCATTTGAGGTAATATATTTGTTACATTTCTTTACTCATCTAAGTGTGTGTTGTAGTAAGGTGGAGAATTTCTGTTTCAATGGGGGTACTGAAGATGTATGCAAATACACTTAAATTATGCAGGCAGGATTGGTGTTATGTGTTTCTTAGGTGTGCAAGAAATGGAAAGGAACTAGTATTTTTTGTCATCTCTGCTGTTGACTAATTTTTAATCTTTAAATCACATAACTTTAGTCTCTACTGTTCCTCTAAACTGAGCTAAAGAACACGATGCACTAGGTGCATAAATAAACAAGCAGATAGGCTTGCCTGATGTTGGGAGTTGATGAGCAGTAGACCAGGGTGACATCCTGAACACCATCAGAGAGGCAAGATGAATAAAATATTCCAGGGATGGATGTGATGCTACAGATTTGACCAGAATCCAGCAGCATCAAGTCAGTTGGGGTGAAACTAGACAATAGCGCCATGCAGGAAGCCACAGAGGAATAGTTAACCAACACGGAACTCGTGTCATCAGCTGCTATAAGCTGAGGGAGATAACCAAAGAGGAGATTTGAGCTCTTATAGACGAAACAATTTGATGTGCTTTAAGGATGATCTTTTGACTAACTAACACTGTGTACGACTTTCGTCTTCCGGAGAATAGAGATTAAGAGGTGTGGAAAAGATGCTTGCACTGGATAGGGCACACATTGATAAATTGATAATGAAATAACTAAAAAGACTGTTGACTGGAATCCACAGGGCAAATGAAATACAGGGAGAACGAAAAACACATAGAAAAGAGAATTAAGAGACAGAGACCAACAATATGAGATGGTCATTAAGTAAGCTGAAGAATAAAAAAAAAAAGACGGATAGTATGGCTTAGCATGTGTTAGTTGAAGGCCTTTGCACAAATGGGGGAATAACAGAAAATCGTAGCTTGAGCATTGAATTATATGATTTGGTATATAGTAGAATAAAAAGATATTTTGGGATCCTTTTTGTTTCATTACATATTGTAATATATCGCTGCAGTCAAGATCTTTCTGATCTGTTATGTGATTTGATAGCTAGTTCCCAACCATCCCATGGAATCACATTGTTATGAATAGGTAAAGCACCCCTTCTCATTCCATGACTCAGTATATGTGATGTATATTTCACATCTATAGAATCAAATGCCATGGGATTACCTTTTACCTGAGTGTGCACTAAGCATGAGAAGGTAATGATGGTTAGAAAAAGAGCTTGCCAGCCTCCCCTGACCATGTGTATGTGAGGTTGCTAGCATTTAACACCCCACATCCGTTAATCAGATTACCTTTTCTATTTGTCATGAAATATACTAATACTGGCACCTTGCCATCTTGACAGACGATAGTGTTGTGACATTGTCATTTAAAACTGTCATTTACTGCCTATATAGTATTGTGTGGTGTATAGCAGGGGGTTTTGAGCCTGAGGAATTAAGGCCACTTGGCTAGTGTAGTCGCTGCGAACTGTGCAGGTTAGGGTTCTTTTACCCCCGACAGAAAAAAAAATCCACACCTTATTTTCCCAAAGGAGAATCCGGCATTCTAGCCACTCTGCCAGATGCTTCTCATTGTTACATTGTGCTTTAAAAGAGGCATAATCACTACAACCCATGGGGGTAGCAACTGTAACTGAACGACCAATTCACATGGTAATGATGGTCCACAATGGGTGCATGTGATCACGTGGTCATTTCCACCATCTGAGGTCATGGAAAATAGTAGAGCAGTAAAGGGCCCTTTCACACGCCGTGGACCCATTTTTGTATAGACCAGTCGGCACTAGGTGGGTGATGTGGTCACTGTCATGCCAGCCACCTTGACTCAAGGCATTTCCTGATATCCAGGTTAGGCTGGGTCAACCAGTCACGAAAGTTTGGAGAGAACAATCATGGAAGGGTATAAGCCTGGGAAGAGAGGAAGAGGAAGGCCAAAGAGAAGATGGGTGCAGGATGTGTCGGATAATCTCCAGATGGGTGTATTGGACATGGGACATTTTACTTATGATTGAGAGGTTTTCCGGAAGGTTGTTATGGGAGCGAGGTTCTGCAAAGGACATGCTACTAAATGAATGGGACCCCCCCCCCCCCCCCCCCCCCCCAAACACACACACACGGTGTACACACGTACGTTAACAATTGGAGCCATATTGGACACCATATTGCTTGTAGTAGAACTCGAGATTGACAACACCATATTGCTTGTAGTAGAACTCGAGATTGACAACACCATATTGCTTGTAGTAGAACTTCCATTCATGAAGCATGCACAAGACTTCTGATTTGCAAAAGCCGCACCTCCCCCTACATGAACATTGTAGCTTCATTAACTTGTCAGCATTATTGAGTCATGAGTCTTAAGTGTAAAGCACAAATTGCTTTTCATTCTGTCCCATTGTGTCACCGCCTAGAGTGCCACCCCAACCATCTCCATGGATTCAGGAACACGTATAATAATGAAACTATCACTTTGTGATATGTTTGTGTTTTTCCTAAGGCACCTTTCAAATGGGTCCGGGCGAAAGCCAGTTTCTTTCCTTCTCACCCACTTGGCATCTTAACTCTGTAGTCAAGACACTGCTATGATACCATGAACACTTGTATCCCATTTTCAGCTTGAAGTAGTGCAATTACCACAAGTACAAAAAGAAATCCGATTCTTTCTCTGTTTTATCTTGCAACTGAATTTGTGTGTGAGACAGGAGGGCAGAGTTATCAGCAGGGTCCAGATCACCGAGCTTCCTTGTCAGAGGAGTCCATTGAATTCCATCTCTGGCAACACTTGTCTTCATAATCGTCACTTTTGACAGTAGTAGACAGGATCTCAAGTGCAGGAACAACATAGTCACATTCAGTCTATGTGTGATAGGAACAATTAGCATATGATACAAGTTCTGTGTTGGTTTATTATCTTCTTTGACTTCCTGCATAGTGTTCCTGTCTGGCCTCACCTCTTTTTAACTTGCTTTTCTTGCAGTCAGACCATGGTTGTAAATTCAGTCATCACTTGGTTCTCGCAAAAGTCATACTTCAGAGTATTCAGTATATCAACCTGGTCCATGGCTCATCAGCCATGCTTCCTTGTCAGAGGAGTCCATTGAATTCCATCTCTGGCAACACTTGTCTTCATAATCGTCACTTCTGACAGTAGAAGACAGGATCTCAAGGGCAGGAACAACATAGTCAAGAGTACAATGATGTTCCTCTTCTTCTTGTGCCCTTATAGAGGCATCATGGAGATGATCATAATTTTTGTTTTGTTTTTTAAACAATTTAACTCTTAACCCTACTTGCTCACTGTGTACAATAACAGGTTGCATGTTCTTTACAGGACGTTATGATCAACCCCAGGTTCATTTTATAGGAAATTTTATGTTCAGTAGTTTGCTACTGCTTTCACAATAACAGGTATTATCTACTATATGTCCGGCTCCGTGGCAAAGGCGATACGGACTTAGTTCGTAATCCCACATACCACGTCCGAAACACAGCTACGGGTGATTTGGCTGCAGACCGGGCTGCATTGGTTTTTTACAAAATGGTATTGGTGTGTGTCATTCAGAAAGTAATGGCAAATTGAAAAAAATGTTTTGCATATCCTTTACAGGACATCGCTGTCAACATCAGCATCTTTCAGGTGATTGTTGATTTCTTGGCAAGATTACGCTCAGTAATTTGCCATTGCTTTGTGAGTGGCCGGCTAACATACCCCTTAAATTACCGACGCGATTCGAACCACTGCTGATTCTCACCATCGTCACGTTACTTACGAGAGTATACGAGATTACGGAGAAAAGTCGCTAACCTCTAGGCCAGGAAGCAATGGCAAAATACTGAACGTAAACTTGCCAAGAGATCACAAACAGCAAAAACTAGTCTGGTGTTGACTGCAATGTCCTGTAAAGGATATGCAACTAATTAATCTACTAAATGATGCAGATACTGTTTATTATCTGCACTCAAAACTGAATCATCTGCATATTTTAAATTATTGGTGTTATATCCTTCGATGACGATTCTGGTTTTAATCTCTACAAGCATCTACCATCAGATGTTATGACTTTCCAAGGTAGTTGTACGGATTCCTGTTCTAATCTCCACAAGCATCTTCCATCAGTTGTTATGACTGCTCCAAGATAGTTGTACGGATTCCTGTTCTAATCTCCACAAGCATCTTCCATCAGATGTTATGATTGCTCCAAGATAGTTGTGTAATCGCTTGACGCGATACATGATGATGATGATGTTACCAATACCAGCGTCCCTTGCAGTGCCCCGGGGTATGACAGGAAGTCGCTCTGGAACACACTGATAAATAGAGGTGCATGTCAGTTTCCCGGTCTCTTCAACTAGAGCAACCGTGGCCGAAGGAGCGATTAGGTAGATTTCTGTAGATATGTAGATACCATCAAATAGGGAGGTTTTAACCAGCCCTCCCCAGTCACTGGACTCTAGGTAGTGACCCTTGGCCATGGTTGTTTGTAGAGCAAACTTGAGCCCCAGCTCTGGTTAATGTCGTAGGCCACTCACACTTCCATTCGTATACCTGTTTATGCCACTATATCTCTGCTGTTAGGGTTATAGTTTTGTTATTCGTTATGTTATGGCTCTTCGCTGTATCTGGTCCCAGTCGGCCTATGTAATGCGGGTGTCTTGTGTGGGTACTGAGGGTGCCCTTCAACTCAACTGAACGTGGTTGAGGTCTCACTGTCATTTAGGGACCGCCCCTGTAGTCAGTGCTAGGCAGCAGTTATCTCTAACTGTGGGGTTCCAGATTCCCATTTCTGTATGTACCGACTGTCCATGAGTCCTGAGATGATTACAATAGAGAGTCCATGCCTGCTGTTACCGTTGTTTACGTTGAGGCTCTGTTGTTGCCATGTCCTTGTTGGTTTGTGGAGATGGGTACCTAGTCATGTGCATAGCGATGTTAGGCAGCAGTGATTACTGTGGGAACATAGGTTCCCATTTCTGTATATGTCAGTTATGTGACATGTCAGGATGCCTATTTGTCCCTGAATCATGCAGTTCTGTCAATAAAAGCCTAATTTTGTTGTTCTTAATTTGTTTTGTTTAGTCTGTAGTTTGTTGTGTAAACTCATTGATCCTGTTACAGTCCAGCAGTGTAATCTTCTGTCTGGGGTATACAACAGTATATCCCCCGCCCTAAGAACTCCTGGAATCTTCTGTCTAATTGTCCCTTTTCTTGTTAACTGAGGAGAATATATACAGTGCTCTCTCTCTACTTCTTCTTATTGTCCTTTTCTTCTCTGGCCCATTAAAAGTCAGTGTTGCGCTTCTTTGTCTTTGAGCACCTAAGTATAGGAAATTACATATTCCTGTCCTTGATATTCTTCCTCCTGTGACAAGTGGCGAGCCTTGGCCTAGGACGTTTGGCGGCCTTTAGATTATCTTGTTGGTGTCTGTTCCAGTCTTCAATGATTCTTTTAGGTGGTAGTTCCATGTTTTTTTTTTCTGCCTTCTTGGGGGTGTGAGAGGTCCCTGGCCAAAGACATTAACTGGGTTCAGGTTTTGTTCCCAAGTCTCCAAGAAGCACAGCAGTGAGAGAAGAGCCTCCAGACCTACACCACATCTCAAGTCGTCGAAATTAAAGGTGACCTTATTCCTTGTTTAGGGAACCGAAGTTTCCCACCCAGCCGGCGCTCAGTCGGAGTCCGCTGGTATAAATTAAGAGTGCGAAAACTCCAACAAAGGTCACCAAACTTATACTATAAAGTTGTTTGGAATGTGCATATATATTCCTACTGAAACCATCAAGCTTTGCTCAAAGTTACAGATATAGTCGACGACTTCATGAATGAACAGCAGGAGAGCAGAACGCTCCTATAATCAATAGAGGCTGGGGCTTTGCTTGCCTAAGAGATAAATGCTGTTGATTCTTTCGGGAGAACAGTTGTGGACTGTTCATGCGCCTGATTTCAGTGGCGCCAACATCTGGGGCCATCCATAGAAGTACCTTTCCCTTGTTTGTCTGGAAGAGGGGACATCAGAAATCCATCCCGCCAGTGTGTCCCACCAGCAGCAGAGCGCTGGACATCCATATTCAATCCCCAATGGTGGCATCATCACCTGAGATCATCAAGGAGGGATGTTTGCCTTATTGTACATCAGTCCACCATGTTCGTTTGAAGTGACATGAAAATGTTACATGTGAAGCTAACTAATCCTTTCCTTATAGGCGGTAGCAGAGGAGTTCATCATAGCAGCATGTTCGTCCAGGTTCACGATAGCGGAAGTGGACATATTAAGTTTCGAGCAGTGAATGAACTGATTTCCTATATTTCCCCCGTGAATAGAAAATTCAAAAGAGACACATAATAGTGGGAGGAAACGATATCCAGTGAGCATCATCAGACAGAAACATTCGTTATATATTTCCGCGACACACTTTATTGACAAATAATTAATTACTAGTTAATTATTTTGTGTCATTCAATGGTAATTCGAATTAGGAATCCCCACCCACAGAAAGTGAGTCCAAGACGCCATGTCTCCCAGCATGTTTTGTTTTGCTTTGTTTTTTTTTCATGTACAGGTATTTTTCTACCCTGCTTCATTTGGGTACCACGGTGACAACGGAGAAATTACTGACTCATCCCATGGAACTGGTGGATGTTGCTGACAGAAGCGGGGCTACCAGAATCAGACCGGGAAAATAAAAACTGGGTTTGCCTGCATAGTCATGGGAATTATATTTTTTTTTTTCAGTGGCAAGGATGTCTGCATCTTGGTTTACAGGTGATCTAGTGGATAGCATGCATGTGATTCCGGTCGTGTTTTTTTTTGGGTTGCAAGTAGGGACTGTAAATTTAAGGGGATGCCTGGGTGAAATTTTTATTTTTGGTGCCCCTATGTATTGCATCCATGGAGCTAAGTGTTGATGTTGATGTCAGGGTTGGTGGTTTATTTTGTATGCAGGCTGCATATTCCTCATGGCCACACATAAGAGATGGTATTATCTTTCGTCAGGGACTGATTTTTTTAAGTTGTCACTGATGTATGTTTTTAAGGTAGGTTCAGAAAATATAACTGGTAACAGATATACACTGAGAGGTTTAAGTCCCATGGTGAAACCCCCTTAGTTGATTGTTTATTTAAATAGCCCTAGTGGTTTGTCTAAACCCTAAGGGTCTAGAGTATTCGACGGGGACCGTCGAAAAATTGGGGGTGAGATGTGTAATCGCTT
This sequence comes from Cepaea hortensis, assembly GCA_963921405.1. Lineage (NCBI taxonomy): Eukaryota > Metazoa > Mollusca > Gastropoda > Stylommatophora > Helicidae > Cepaea > Cepaea hortensis. The sequence goes on from OY992883.1 coordinate 83,625,207, forward strand.
GACGTGATACATGATGATGATGATGTTACCAATACCAGCGTCCCTTGCAGTGCCCCGGGGTATGACAGGAAGTCGCTCTGGAACACACTGATAAATAGAGGTGCGTGTCAGTTTCCCGGTCTCTTCAACTAGAACAACCGTGGCCGAAGGAGCGATTAGGTAGATCGCTGTAGATATGTAGATACCATCAAATAGGGAGGTTTTAACCAGCCCTCCCCAGTCACTGGACTCTAGGTAGTGACCCTTGGCCATGGTTGTTTGTAGAGCAAACTTGAGCCCCAGCTCTGGTTAATGTCGTAGGCCACTCACACTTCCATTCGTATACCTGTTTATGCCACTATATCTCTGCTGTTAGGGTTATAGTTTTGTTATTCGTTATGTTATGGCTCTTCGCTGTATCTGGTCCCAGTCGGCCTATGTAATGCAGGTGTCTTGTGTGGGTACTGAGGGTGCCCTTCGACTCAACTGAACGTGGTTGAGGTCTCACTGTCATTTAGGGACCGCCCCTGTAGTCAGTGCTAGGCAGCAGTTATCTCTAACTGTGGGGTTCCAGATTCCCATTTCTGTATGTACCGACTGTCCATGAGTCCTGAGATGATTACAATAGAGAGTCCATGCCTGCTGTTACCGTTGTTTACGTTGAGGCTCTGTTGTTGCCATGTCCTTGTTGGTTTGTGGAGATGGGTACCTAGTCATGTGCATAGCGATGTTAGGCAGCAGTGATTACTGTGGGAACATAGGTTCCCATTTCTGTATATGTCAGTTATGTGACATGTCAGGATGCCTATTTGTCCCTGAATCATGCAGTTCTGTCAATAAAAGCCTAATTTTGTTGTTCTTAATTTGTTTTGTTTAGTCTGTAGTTTGTTGTGTAAACTCATTGATCCTGTTACAGTCCAGCAGTGTAATCTTCTGTTTGGGGTATACAACAGTATATCCCCCGCCCTAAGAACTCCTGAAATCTTCTGTCTAATTTTGTCCCTTTTCTTGTTAACTGAGGAGAATATATACAGTGCTCTCTCTCTACTTCTTCTTATTGTCCTTTTCTTCTCTGGCCCATTAAAAGTCAGTGTTGCGCTTCTTTGTCTTTGAGCACCTAAGTATAGGAAATTACATCTTCCTGTCCTTGATATTCTTCCTCCTGTGACAGTTGTATGGATTCCTGTTCTAATCTCCACAAGCATCTTCCATCAGTTGTTATGACTGCTCCAAGATAGTTATACACATTCCTGTTCTAATCTCCACAAGCATCTTCCATCAGTTGTTATGACTGCTCCAAGATAGTTATACACATTCCTGTTCTAATCTCCACAAGCAACTTCCATCAGTTGTTATGACTGCTCCAAGATAGTTATACACATTCCTGTTCTAATCTCCACAAGCATCTTCCATCAAATGTTATGACTGCTCCAAGATAGTTATACACATTCCTGTTCTAATCTCCACAAGCATCTTCCATCAGATGTTATGACTGCTCCAAGATAGTTATACACATTCCTGTTCTAATCTCCACAAGCATCTTCCATCAAATATTACGATTGTTCCCAGTTAGATGTATTGCTTCAACCGTTTGAGAATTTCATCACTGGAATGACCACTGCGAAAAGTACACCACTAAACACAAGAGTGCTGTAAACACAGGAATGTTATTGTTTGTGTATTTTCAGGAACACCGAGTTTTAATTCTTAAGTCCAAAGCAGTTTTTCAGGTCGTCTCAGTCCTGAAAAGGCCCTGCATCTACTGGAGTGAGTTAAGAGACTTTTTTCTCGACCCAGTACCGAACTACCATTTCCACAATGATTCTGTTGAAGAGCTCTCTTCCCCCTTTCCAAGCTCAGAAACCAGTAGTAAGGCCAGTACTGGATCTTCACTTCTGTGGAGAGGGATATCAGGATGTAACCAGGTTGTGGTTCTGCACAGCTCATACAGATCGGCTGTGAGCAGGCCTGGGTGGGTCAGGTTTTCTGTATGGGTGTTAGGTATACTAACACTAATCTTATTACATCAAGTATGAAATTGATGGAGATAATGATGATAATGTAGATACTGACAATAGTCTTATTACATCACAGAAACTCAAAGTGAAGCGGAGTTTATTAATCCGATTAAATTTGTAAAAAAACACATGATTTAACAAAGTACTGATGTAGTTAAGTTGTCAGTGTGGATATAAAATTAATCATATGTTTTTGACAATACAGTTTTGCTTACAAACAAGTGAGGTAAACAATGGAAGGAAACAAACAACTGTCAATTCCCCCCCCCCCCCCCCCCCCCCCCCCCCCCCCCCGCATATCCTATTTACAGGACATCGCTGTTAACACCAGCATTTTACAGCTGTTGTTGATTTCTTGGCATGATTACATTTTGTAGTTTGCCACTGCTTTCTGAGCGACCGGCTCACTTATCCCATAAGTCACCAACGCAGCGAGAACTGCTACCGATTCTTGCGCGCTACGTTAACTCATGTGGATAAACGGGATTACGGAGAAAGTCGTTTAACACCTAGGCCAGGGAGACCGGCAACTGTCAATTACTGACATAAAATAATTCACAAGCCATGGGTGGAAATTGACACAAACTGTTGGTACCATAAAAGACATGGGGGATACATGTAAACTTTAGATATAGAGTACGTAACAGACATGGGGGATACATGTAAACTTGAGATATAGAGTATATAACAGACATAGGGGATACAAACTTTAGATATAGAGTATATAACAGACATGGGGGATACATGTAAACTTTAGATATAGAGTATATAACAGACATGAGGATATTTGCAAACTTTAGATATAGAGTATATAACAGACATGGGGGATACATGTAAACTTTAGATACAGAGTAGTAACAGACATGGGAGATACATGTAAACTTTAGATATAGAGTATATAACAGACATTGGGATACATGTAAACTTTAGATATAGAGTATAGAACAGACATGGGGGATACATGTAAACTTTAGATACAGAGTAGTAACAGACATGGGGGATACATGTAAACTTTAGATATAGAGTACATAACAGACATGGGGATACATGTAAACTTTAGATACAGAGTAGTAACAGACATGGGGGATACATGCAAATATCAGATAATAGTACATAACAAGACATGGGAGATACACAAAAGATGATATACTTAATTAAGAATTAACTTTCTTCTCAATCCATTTTCCCCCAAAAAACTATGATTCTAAACACTGACATTTCTCAAAAGTTAACATTATCAAAAACCAACATTTAAGCTGCTTTGCATATTAATAAAATACAACCACAAGGTATTAACTATCATACGGTTTGTTTAAAAAAGTCAAGGACCCTTTTGTATGTCATTCGGTATATGGTGCTAGATGCATATTTCTATAGGTGGTTTTGAAAAAGGAGTTTGACAGCTGCCAAACTCTTTTGTTAGGACTCCACATTTCTTCAATATGTTTTTGTTAGAACTTCATATTTCTATAATATGTTTTTGTTAGGACTCCATATTTATATAATATGTTTTTGTTAGAACTTCATATTTCTATAATATGTTTTTTGTTAGGACTCCATATTTCTATAATATGTTTTTGTTAGGACTCCATATTTCTACAATACGTTTTTGTTAGGACTTCATATTTCTATATGTTTTTGTTAGGACTCCATATTTCTATAATATGTTTTCGTTAGGACTCCATATTCTACAATATTTGTTTGTTAGGACTCCATATTTCTACAATATGTTTTTGTTAGGACTTCATATTTCTATATGTTTTTGTTAGGACTCCATATTTCTATAATATGTTTTCGTTAGGACTCCATATTCTACAATATTTGTTTGTTAGGACTCCATATTTCTACAATATGTTTTTGTTAGGACTTCATATTTTTATAATATGTTTTTGTTAGGACTTCATATTTCTACAATATGTTTTTGTTAGGACTCCATATTTCTACAGACCAATTGACACTGGGTATGTCATGTGATCTGTATCACGCCGGCTGCGTGTACTTCTCAAGACAATTTCTGATACTGTTTAGGCTGGGTCTACCTGGGAGTCCAAACCAATTTTAAAAATCTGCCCCGATGTGGATTCACACTCACGCTGATGAGCATCTAGCGACTGAGCTACCACATCTTCTTGTTGTAGAAGATACTATTGTCAAATTACAGGGTGTTTGTAAAGTTTCATTGCACTTTGTATTAGACCAAATTTGAAAAAAAATTTCTTTCTTCCGTTGATAACACCATTCTGTTTGGAGTGCAAAGAATTACCCCAGCAGACAACAGCCATTTGCTGCATGATGCTTTATGATGGACCGTGGAGCACATTTTTTTTATATCGTGTACTTCATTTTTCAAATTTGTTCTACACACAAAGTGTAGTGAGACTTTATAAACACCTTGTATAAGGTATGACAGTAAGTTAGCTGTTACATAAGTAACAATTATACCTGTTGCATATGTAACAATTATAAATTAACTGTTCAATAGGTTATCTGTTGCATAAGTAACAATTATAAATTGTCCATTCCACAGAATACATGTTGCATAAGTAACTATAAATTGTTTGTTGCTTAAGATTCAGTTATAAATTACCTGTGGTACCATTATACAACTATAAATTAGCTGTTTTACTTTATGCAACCATAAATTAGCTGGAATAACTATAATTGATGTGTTACATCTTAAACAACAATGTGTTAACCTGTGATAAAAATGTAATCTATAACTAGGAGCTATTTTAAGCTTAGGCACACATGTAATAAAAAAAAATAAACATCCAAACGTGTGCATCAGTCCATCCTTCCATCATGTGTCATGCCTATAAGCGGTCATGTTTTGCCATCTCACTCGACCACTAGAGTCGTGGATCAGCTCCGTGTTCCTGTCTCGACCATGCCAGGTATTTACTTCTTGGTCTTCCCCTTGGTCTCTTCCCTTAGATCTTGCCAGTTGTATCAGTAGGTACACAATTATGAATGTAACAGTGATTAGACAGGAATGATTGTATCAATAGCGTACTGCACACAAGTTATTGCTTTTGATTACAATTTTTAAAAGTAATTGTAAAAAGATGTTTAACAATTTTAAAAAGCAAGACATAGGTAGATAGAAAAACAAACTGTTTTAGAATTGCAAGCTTACATAAATATATATTTTAAGTCTAGTTGATGAGTTAGCTAAATCATGCAAAGCTCACAATTGTAATCATATATATTCAATATCATGATTCATTCCTGGATTCATCAACATGTTATGACTCCATTTATTCACACAACTCCTTAAACCATTCACACAATTTTAAACCATTCATTTAATGTTATGACTTCCTCATTTATTCACACTGTCAGCATCCCCAATAAGGCCTTACAGGAGTAATGAGTTAACACTAGTTAACACTAGTCTAGTAGAGAGACACCAGACAGGGAAGACACCGAGTACTATTAATAGCCTCACAAGGAGACACATTTGTGTCAGACCAGAGGTCGATAAGTACAGATGAGCGAGGGCTTTCCCCAAGCAATTGGGTAGCTGGTCCTTGCGAGTAACCGTGATATGCCAGGTTACTCGAACTCACTAGCCGGCGTGCTGGCAAGACCAGGCACACAATAATAGCTACTGCACGGAGAGTAAAGTGTGCGTGCTTGTCCACGCAATGTGTAGCGTGTGGTCAGACTGACTGGAGACGGTAGAGAGAGCAGACGTATCCTTGACCAATGCGATAGCTTTCTAGGCCATAGGCAAACATAGGGCTGTTCATTTAGATTGTGAAATGCTAGCATCATCTATCATCACGTTAATGCATTCATGTTGTGTAATGATGATGAAACCTAACGCTCGTAGAGCCATTCAAATGTCGGCTCTGAATAAATTGCATTCCTTTCGCAAATGTCATGAATTGTTATTTCGTGCAGTGCAAAAGTAGCGGAGTCTTGAAAAGCTGCAGCGCATAAGTCGCTGACAGGCTAGACCCCGAATTGGTGTCAGAATGGTCAGTGAATCAACGCCAGCGCCGAATTGGTGTCAGAATGGTCAGTGAATCAACGCCAACGGCGAATTGGTGTCAGAACACAGGGAATAAACACCAGTAGACCCCGAATTGGTGTCAGAATGATCAGTGAATCAACGCCAGCGGCGAATTGGTGTCAGAACACAAGAAATAAACACCAGTAGACCCCGAATTGGTGTCAGAACACATTGAACCAACGCCAGCAGTACAATTACTGTCAGATTACAGTGAACATTTCTGAGCAGTCATAGCAGGCAGTTGTGGTAATATTCAACGATCAGTTAACGCCAACATGCAAGGGGTATTATAAACTACTGAACGAACGCTGGCTATCGATTGATATTACAAAATTCTGTACCAGAATTAATTCAATGCACGTTTCAACAGTATTCATGTGTGATATATTGCAAAGTAATACAAATTTGTTGTGATACATGCTATAAATTAATTTTTTCCGTGTGGTGAATTATACGATCGCCAATTTGTGGAGTGTGAACCACAATTGAGTCAAATTAGATCAGTAAAGTGTGAAATTCTACCAATATTATTTAGAAAGTGTGGTATTATACTAAAAGCAATTGAAATGTATAAAATCATCAGTGAACATTACCATCGTAACCACCGTGTACATTTCATTGCGTGTGATACAGCCATCAATGTCACCATTCTACGAAATCAGTAAATAGATTAGGGACGAACTGCAGCCTAGAACGAAGGTACGCCAGAGTCAAGCGGCGAAGACAAGACGACATTGACGGCCATACGACTAATCATCTCATTTATCATCTAACAATCATTCAGACGATCATATCATTCATCATTAATACCATTTATCACTATTTAGCACATTTTCATTCATCATTCGCATGAAATAGGAAATTGTATTAACAACTTGATGAAATATGAAATATTTGATAAAATATGATGAATTGTGAGCTTGTATTTACAACTTAAGCATGTGTCTAATTTTTGCTGCTCTACTAACCAGAAGCAGCCCGTGTGTTATCAAATCAAACCAGTGTGTAGTGTGAAAGTCTGCGGTGGAACATCCCAAGTACCGTACGTTCCAACAAATTAGATGAGTATATTTTCCGAATATTTTGATATGCTCTAACTTAATCATGCATCTTCTTTTCCAGCGAAAGATGTACATTTACTAACACATTATTGTAAACTAGTTTGTGCATATTATTGTATTATCATTTTGAACTAACATTACGCCACAAAATGGCGTCACTAAATGAATGTATCCAGGCGGGCATCGCAATGGGCCACACTGGAGATAAACTAGAAAAGTGGGCGGACCAAAAGTATAAAGAAGAAAGAGCTCTACAGAAAGAAGAAACAGAAAGAAAAGCTGCTCTTGAGAGAGATGAAAGAGCATTAGAAAAGCAGCATCAACAAGAAATGAAAGAGGTCGAGCAAGCTACCAAACAGAAGCAATTAGAGTTAGGCCAGAAAAAATTAGAGTCCGATCAAGCTACCAAACACAAGCAGTTAGTTAGACCAGAAAAAATTAGAATTAGATCAAATTACCAAACATAAACAATTGGAGTCAGATCAAATTATCAAACAAAAACAGTTAGACGTAGAACTTGCTAACAAACAAGCAGAGGAAGCCACCAAACAAAAGCAAATACAAGTAGATTCTGAAACTAGACTAAAGATGAAAGAAATGGAGGTAGATTCTAACATACAAATAGCCTCTAGCAAACAAAAGAGCCAAGAAGAACAGAACAAATTTAGTAAGTACAAGGGCCTTATCAAACCATACACGGTAGGTGATTCAATCAGCGCATGGACTGAAAATATAGAGTTCCAACTAAAAACACAGAAAATACCTTTAGAGGATTGGGCAATGATTTACATGAGGAACCTGAGTGGGGAGCCTTTAAAAGTAATAGAATCCATACCTACAGATCTTAGAAACAATTACCAGTACATACACGATAGGATAATGCAACATTTTCTTTTGGACGCTACTGGTTACCAAATTCAATTTTCACAGATTAAACCAAAAGCAACTGAAACGTTCTTAGACTACATTTCTAACGTGCAGAGCACATTTAAAAAATGGACTAAAGCGGCTAAAGTAGGTAACAGCTATGAAAAACTAGAAGAGCTAATGGTAATGGACAAAGTCGTTTCTACAGTGCCTACCCCTTTTGCTAAATTCTTACAACAATCAGATATTGATTCCATTCAACAATTAGAGAAACGGGGGTCAGCTTATTTTTCCTCTAATCGGGACATATTTAAAACTACATCATATGACACAGAAATTACAGCTTTTGCAAATAGAGTCCCTGATAGATCCTACAAACAGAAAGACTACAGTAAGAAGGACAAACCATATCAGAAACCACCTCGATGTAATTATTGCAATCTTTTTCACCCAACTTATTCGATGTGTGATAAGAACCCCACATATCCGTCACACCTAGAACAAGTGTTAAAGAAGCAAGAAAGCAGAAGATCATCGTTTAAACGTGCTGTAAAATGTTATTTTTGTTCAAGTTATGGCCACTATAGCAATAAATGTCTTGGGAGACAGAGAATGAAGGCAAACAACGCAGCCCTCATCGATACATCATCAGACGATGAGAGTGACATAGATCCCGAACTTGTCAATGTATTGCCAACGAATGAATGTCATAGTGTATCATCAGTAACCGATATTTTAGACTTTAAAACATGTAAAGTATGCCAGCAGTTTCATGCGGAGGGGAGATTGAAATGTGGACACATAATATCATGTTCAAATGAAGAAGCTAATGCAGTATGTGCCTCCAGAGGTAACCTTAAGTTCTACGATGCACTGGTCAATGGGCAACCATGCCAATGCTTAGTTGATAGCGGCAGCACTATACTGGGGTTAAGGAGAGAACTTGCTAGAACAGAAGATTATACGGGTGAATTTGTCAAATGCCGTACTTTCTCGGGATCCATCGAGAAATATCCACTGGCAAAAGCGCATATCAATACCCCGTTCCTTACAGGCATATTTACATGCACTATCCTCCAAGATCCTTGTACAGATCTTATTTTAGGATGTCTTGATGCATTTAAAGAATGTACAGACGACAACATAAAAGCCTGGAATGAAACACACATGGTCAACGCTGTAACTAAGTCAGATACAGAAACAAGTTATACTGACTTACAAAATGAAACACTACAGCTACTAACACCAAGTGGTGGAGATACCAACAATACTCGCCAAAAGTTGAGCGAGGCACAAAGCACCGACCAAACACTCACACCGTATTTTAATTTGTTGTGTGAGCGAAAGAAAGTTTCTAAAAATTCTTCCTGGTACTTTAAAAAGGTTAACGGAATTCTCATGCGTTATTACACATATAATAACCATGAAATTCAGCAGACGGTGTTACCTGTAACATACCGAAAAAAGGTGCTAAAAATCGCACATTCACCACCGTTTGCTGAACATTTGGGCTATCATAAAACGCGAGCCAGAATTCTATCACAATTTTACTGGCCGAAATTTTGTTCGGACATAAAATCTTTCTGTCGCTCTTGTACAGTGTGTCAACATCGTGTACGAAAGAAAAAGCATGTAAAGGCCGAAGTGCAACGGTCAGTGATAGCATCTAGACCACTTGAGAGTATAGCGGTCGATATTACTGGACCCCTAACGCAGGTGTCGAGTAATGGAAACCATAACTATCCAAACAAGTGTACTAAAATGATTCACCTTAAACCAAACCAAAAGGTTGTGATTCAACTAACTGATAAACATAATATGGTACTAACATGTTGCCAAGGGCCTCTCAACGTTGAACTCAAAATATCAGATGCGGATCATGAAATATCGATAAAAGAACACTTAGAGATATTTCATATCAACATCCTGAAACCATACGCTTCACAACAAGTACAACAGACAGACGAACAGCTTGCACCAACACCAAGCAATGAGACGACAGACATACATAACTCAACCTCACTAGGTAGGGAGACACACAACAGCGACAACGCAAACACACTTAGCCAGATAACAGCACACACAACTAGTTGCACAACAGTATTGGACGAGATGGAACTACCAGTTCCTACAGTAAACGCAACTGCGACGAATATCTCGACATATAGAAATAACATATGCAGTCAGACGAAAGACGGAACAAAACACCTACTGAAACGTCGACAAGTCTTCGACAGGTTGAGATTGTGTGGACTCACAGCGAAGCCGTCCAAAGTAGAGTTGGGCATGGAACAAATTGACTTCCTGGGTCATACCATCTGCAGGGGCCAATTGAAAACTGATGACAGAATCGTCACTAAGATTCTGAATTTGACAATGCCAACGACCAAGAAACAGGTCCGAAGTTTACTCGGTCTGGTAAACTACTATAGTAAATTCATTCCAAACCTGGCGGAAATCACCAGTGTTTTTTCTAACATCTTAAAAGCTTCGGCTAAGTTATCTGTAAAAGATGCACGATTAATTAGTGCGTTAGTGCGTATGCCTAATCCAAAACTCACTTATTTCTTACGCACAGATGCGAGTGCCATATCCATATCTGGAATACTAGGACAGTTCTACAACGGGACGTTCCACCCCGTAATGAACGTAAGTCGCAAGATTACTCCTGCTGAAGGAAGATACTCAGCATCAGAATTGGAGGGCTTTAGTTTGATCTATTGCGTGAGAAAGTTTCACCGATTTTTGGCAGGAGCACAGTTTGTAATCCAATCCGATAACTCTCCATTGTCTGTGATGCAATCTGGACATCCTACCAACAATAGAATTTACAGGTGGGCTTTGATTCTCCAAAATTACACATTTACCATCCAGCATTTAAAAGGGAGATTAAATATGATTGCAGACGTTTTGAGTCATCCTTCATCCATTCAAATACCTGAGTTACAGGAAGGAATCGACCATACACCACCAGAAACAGTGACACTGTAATGTTAGATAACCAAGTGCCATGTGTGGTGATTAAGACATATCGTAAGTGCATTACTATCGCTTGATATATAACTTGTGTGAATAGAACAGTGCTATGAAAAATGTAACGAACAGACGCAGAATTAACATGCGCTGACACACACATAAGTTAGAATATGGGAACTAACGCCAAGAGGACAGCGAACCCAGCTTAGACCCCGATTCTAGAATATATTGAACCAACACTTAGACCCCGAATAACATTCCAGGGTTAGCTATAAACCTACATAATGTGGTAGGCAACTATATTAACACACTATCCTTCAAGGAGATCATAAAAGACTTTGGCGGAATGAACTATGTTAGAATAGTCTACAAAGAGAATTGCTCCATCTTCACAACGCAGAGGAGGACGTCGACTTAGTGTAATTAGATATAGAAATGTAACTGTGATATATGTACATTATTATTTTATTTACAGTATCTATAACTTGTGTTTTCTATTATTTATTCTATTCCAAATTATGTAAACGCATATATAACGTTATTTTTTATTTGCGTAGGTAGAAATCACCATCATTTAATTAATAATCCATTTATTAAAACATCCATTATAGAAATACAATTATTAGATCTTATATTAGTTAATTAACATATAATCATAATCATTTATACATCCATTTAGCTAATATATCATTTCAAAACTAACATCAATCATTTAGGAATTAATATCATCTTTTTCACAAATAACATTTAAGGTAATTAACCCATTTTTCTTAAATGAAAGTAGTAGTAAATTATTTCCCTTGAGGGTAATTTAGGTCAGCACACCAAATTATGGAAGTTACATAACAGGATCGGTAACAAACCATCCTTATAACTATGTATAATTTGTGTACAGACATGACGCGTGCAAACAAAACGCAGTCATTTGGTGTGATCACTGTTACAATTTCAGCCAATCGTTTATTGTATATATATATTGTTTATGTATGTAATACTATGAAACATATTTTAATGACGAGTGAATGATTGAGTGAAAGAACAGTATGAAAGGGAATGAAAGATGAATGAAAGAGGAGAAAATGCGAGGAGAGAGTGCAAAAACTTAGTAAACATTGAAAGGAAGAGAGCGAGAGAGAAAGACAGCGGAAATTTTTTTTCCACCGCTGGAAAAGTCTTATTTGACTTGTCTGTGTCATCTGTGTTTTCAATGTGTTGTCGAGGTTTTATGTGTGTTACAGCCACACTTTAACAGAGTATATAGAGAACGTACTTTGAGCTTCAGAAAGTGGAGTTGTGGTCACAAATAAAAATAACGAACGTTTGTAACCACAATAAACCGATTTGCGGCGCTCGAAGGAACACACACATTTAGTACATTAACGCATACACATGTTAGAGAGTTAATTACACTTTAGTTTATTAGAAAACACGCAAACAAACAGGAAAACGAACACATAAAAGTTACACACACCAATCAGTTCAAAGAACAATAACTCTAAATTCAGGGGACACAATAAATTATTAGAAACCTAAATGTAACAGTGAATATAGCTTTTTCACATGCGGAAGCAAGAAGGTGAACAGTAGAGCTGTGTGTATAGAGTTGGAGGGGATATTAATGGGAACATGAACACTTGGTGCTCATGTGTTGAACTCATAATAGAGTCAACTAGTGTGTGGGTTGTCATTTCGGGCAATAGGAGGAACAGGTCAAGACGGAAGTCAATAGGTGGAAGTCAAAAGACATAGGGTCAAACGACAGAAGCCAGGACATAAGTCATAAGACAACGGTTTCCGGTTCACTACCAATCCCTAAGATATCTATAGAACCAACTATACTGAGACATGGGCTACTGAATTAGCCAAGTGAATAGATAGAACACTGTGAATGAAGGTAGAAGATATTGTTCTATCCCCAAACTATAAAGTTCTATACTTATTGGAGATCTGACAAAATTGAGACAACCAATTTTTCTTTTGTGACCAGAAGTGTTACAAACATGAGAAAAAGGGAAGTAACACTTCGCGGAGAGGAGGGGACCCTGTCAGCATCCCCAATAAGGCCTTACAGGAGTAATGAGTTAACACTAGTTAACACTAGTCTAGTAGAGAGACACCAGACAGGGAAGACACCGAGTACTATTAATAGCCTCACAAGGAGACACATTTGTGTCAGACCAGAGGTCGATAAGTACAGATGAGCGAGGGCTTTCCCCAAGCAATTGGGTAGCTGGTCCTTGCGAGTAACCGTGATATGCCAGGTTACTCGAACTCACTAGCCGGCGTGCTGGCAAGACCAGGCACGCGATAATAACTACTGCACGGAGAGTAAAGTGTCCGTGCTTGTCCACGCAATGTGTAGCGTGTGGTCTGACTGACTGGAGACGGTAGAGAGAGCAGACGTATCCTTGACCAATGCGATAGCTTTCTAGGCCATAGGCAAACATAGGGCTGTTCATTTAGATTGTGAAATGCTAGCATCATCTATCATCACGTTAATGCATTCATGTTGTGTAATGATGATGAAACCTAACGCTCGTAGAGCCATTCAAATGTCGGCTCTGAATAAATTGCATTCCTTTCGCAAATGTCATGAATTGTTATTTCGTGCAGTGCGAAAGTAGCGGAGTCTTGAAAAGCTGCAGCGCATAAGTCGCTGACACACACAATGTTATGATTCCCACATTCATTAACACACTGTTGTGATTTCTTCATTCATGCACAGTGCTACGATTCCATCACTGCCCCAATGTTTCACAGTGCTTCAACTGACATACTTAATACAAAGTTGTAGATGTGCATAGACTGGCTGCTTTAGGCATGTGTTTGATATGTTTGGATGTTTTTATGTACACTGTTGTTTAACTTTATATATTTTCCGTGTGCAGATTTTACTTGTTGTTTTCATTTATGCACCTGTGTGTGTGTGTGTGTGTGTGTGTGTGCGCGCGCGCGTGTGTGCGTGTGTGTGTGTGCACGTCACTCTCTCTCTCTCGCTCTGGATCTTAATTAAACTTTATGAAGAATATACACATGCTGATAATTCTAATTCATGCTGGTGTTTTCTCTCATGTATTAGTAATATATGGTCACCTTAGTCATTCATGATGTTGTTTCCCCATATGGACCTATTAGTAGAGCTATTTTGAGCTTATTTAGTGGAGCTGTGGCAGCACAGTGGTCAGTGCCCTAGCTTATCAACACAGCAGTGCAGGTTTAATCCCCAGTGATGGCAGGATTTTATTCTGACCAGTCTGGCTCCAGAGAGAACCCTAGCTTTTATGTACAGAAAAGAGAGAACATCAATTCTTGTGTACAGTAAAGAACTTTAACAACAGAGAAGAGAGAGAACCTTATATCTTGTGCGCAGTAGAAAACTTTAAGAGAGAACCTTATTTCTTGTGTACAGTAGAAAACTTTAAGAGAGAACCTTATTTCTTGTGTACAGTTGAGAACTTTAACAATAGAGAAGAGAGAGAACCTTAGTTCTTGTGTACAGTAGAGAACTTTAACAACAGAGAAGAGAGAGAACCTTAGTTATTGTGTACAGTAGAGAACTTTAACAATAAAGAAGTGAAAGAACCTAACTTCTAGTGTACAGTAGAGAACTTTAACAATAGAAAAGAGAGAGAACCTTAGTTCTTATGTATAGTAGAGAACTTTAACAGTAGAGAAGAGAGAGAACCTTATTTCTTGTGTGCAGTAGAGAACTTTAACAGTAGGGAAGAGAACCTTAGTAGCTTGCCAGGCCACCCTATGAAGAACAGATTTGAAAACCTAGCTATGGGGCGGTTGAAAAGAAATAGTTTTATCCACCAGGCCAAACGACTCTGCAAAGAAACCACCGATCTGCCCAGAGTTGGTATCCCCCAAACAACTATTCCAGAGCGAACTCCATGGAAAGATGAACATAAGACTATCATTACAAATCCAGACAAAAGTGAGAGGAATATTTGACAAGGAAGAACAGAACAGTGTGCAGTGCAGAAGAGCCACTCTCAGCTTCCTTGATGAAGAATACCCACAGGACCTCTGGATCCGAGTCTACACAGATGGGTCAGCACAAAATGCTGTTCGAAATGGAGGAGCGGGAGTGTACACAGAATACCCAAATAATACTAGGGACACAGCCAGAGTACCGACAGGAAAGTACTGCCATAACTTATATTGGCACCTTGCCATCTTGACAGACGATAGTTTGTGCTTTAAAAAGGCTTTAGAAAATAACTTTTACCTATGGAGGTAGTGAATGTGACTGATAAGGCCAATTCGCACTGTAAATGTCCGATCACAGTGGGTGCATGTGAACACGTAGTCCTTTCCACCATCATGCACCATCTTACGTCTCACACGCTCGGTGTGTGACTTATCTGCAATAATTTTCTCCTTGGTCTTTATTCCATTTCTGTTTGCCCTCCATGCAACACGTTCAGCTGCGACTTGCTCCCAATGTGCATCATCAATGCCTGTATCAATCATGTCCCGCTTACACACATCTTTGTATCATAGTAGAGGCCGACCCTGAGATCTCTTACCCATCTGTAATTCGCCAAAAAAAGATGTCCTTTGGTATTCTACCATCATCCATCCTCCTAAGATGTCCTATCCATCTAAGTATATGAAGACTTGAGCATGGAATAAACCGTCACACAACCTGATCTTTCCAATACTTCAGTATTTGTGATTTTGTCTTGCCACTTAATACCAAGAATTCTTCGCAGACACCGCATATGAAAACTGTTACGTTTCTCTTGATGTGAGTAAGTTGTCCAGGTTTCACTGCCATAAAGAAGAGTACTAAGGACACAGGCTTGATAGACAAGGACTTTTGTTTTGGCAGTAAGCTTCCTGTTCTCCCACTCTTTTTCTTAACATGTTCATTGTTGTTGCTGCCTTACCAACCCGCATGTCGATTTCCTGATCTAGGGATAATTTGCTATTTACCACTGATCCTTGATATGTAAAATGGTCTACCATCTCTAGTTCGGTGTCATCAATAAAGATTGATGGTACCCCATGAGCACCTTGTGACATAATCTGCGTCTTCTTTTTGCTAATTGTTAAACCAAATTCAGAACAAGCATTGGAGAATGCAGATAGTAGACATTGTAATTCTTCCTCAGAGTGGGTCGTAACTGCAGCATCATCTGCAAAAAGCAACTCTCTGATCAGTACCCTTCTAATTTTGGTCTTGGCCTTCAATCTCTGAGCATTGTAGAGGCCGCCATCTGAGCGTGAGTGAATGTATATACCACCATCCTGATCACGAAAGGCATATTTCAGTAGAAGTGAAAAGTATATTCCAAAGAGGAGGGAGCTAGTACACAACCTTGCTTAACTCCACTCTTGATTTCAAACTCTTCAGAAGTTGCACCATCAAACTTGATTATACCCTTAATGCCTGTGTGGAACGATTCCACAATGGACAGAAGAGTTGGTGGGCAGCCAATCTTCTTTAGTGCCTTGAACAGACCCGCATGACTGACCAAATCAAATGCCTTTGTGAGGTCGATGAAGGCAATAAACAGTGGTTGATTCTGTTCACTGCATTTTTCTTGCATTTGTCGCAATCCCATCCATCCATCATGTGCCATGCCGGTAAGCGTGGGCGGTCATGTTCTGCCATCTCACTCGATCACCAGAGTCGTGGATCAGCTCAGTGTTTCTGTCTCGACCATGCCACAAGGCCAAGCCATCCAGGTACTTGCTTCTAGGTCTTCCCCTTGGTCTGTTCCCCTCGATCTTACCAGTTGTCACCAAATTCTCCAATCCATTTCTTCTCATAACATGCCCAAAAAATTTTGACTGTCTACGTCTAATTTCTCTAATCAATTTACGATCTTCATTTGTTTCTTGAAGGACTTGTTCATTGGTCTTTCTGGCTGTCCATGGTATTCTTTGCATTTTCCTCAGAAACCACATCTCTACAGCCATCAGATGTTTTTCAGCCTGACTGCTCATTGTCCACGCTTCACATCCATACAAAAGTACAGGTTCAATGTAGCATCTCAACACTCTTTTTCTCGTTTCAATTGACATCTTTTTATTGGTCAATATGTTTTTCATCTTGCTAAAGGCTACTTTTGCCATGGCGATTCTTGTTCTAATCTCTTCAAGGCATCTCCCATCAGATGTTATTACTGTTCCGAGATAATTGTACCTGCTCACTTGTTGAAGAATATTCCCATTTACTTGTATATTACATTGTGGTATTTCGTCCTTCATAGTGACGACCATAATCTGTGTCTTTTTACAATTTAATTCTAACCCTAGTTGTTCACTGTGTGTAACAATCGCATCTACTAAATTTTGCAGGTCCTGTTCATTGTCTGCAATCAAGACTGTTATCATCTGCATATCTAATGTTATTGATGCAACCACCCCCAATGTTGATTCCTTCCATATCTTCAATATTTCTGAAAATACTTTCACTGTACAGGGAAAACGGATCTGGAGACATTACACATCCCTGTCTCACACCCCTTTTAATAGGCTGCGTTGTCGCAATGAGAATATCATATCAATGGTAGACTGGTTCTGTCGAAAGCCACACTGTGATTCGGGGTAGACTTGATCTCCTAGGTCTGCGCAGAACAATTCTGGCAAAAACTTTTCCAACAACACACAGAAGTGAGATACCCCTATAGTTGTTGCAATCGCTCCGATCGCCCTTGTTCTTGTACAGTGTTATGATGCTTGAAGCTTTGAAATTCTGTGGGACTTGTCCTTCTCGCCAGCATAGCTCTATTAGCTGGTGGATCTGTAGAGTGAGTGTGTCTTGCCCACTCCTGATAACCTCTATTGGAATCCCATCCTTACCTGGAGCCTTGCCAGATGCAAGTTCATTTATAGCACACTTAACTTCTGTTATGGTGGGAAGTGTGTCCAGATGGTCAAGAGTCTCTATGGCGTTGAGGGCATCATCTGCCATAACTATGATGCTGAAATTGAGGCAATCAAGATAGCAACAGAGAAATTACTAAATACCAGTAATGGTACACAACCTCTGGTACTATTGACAGATGCAAAATCAGTACTCGAGGCGTTCCTGTCTGGGAAATTGCCAGTACTAAGGACACTACTTTCTGAACTTAGCAGTCAGCATAAGGTCACCATACAGTGGATACTATCCCACTGTTGAGTACCCGGAACCGACAGAGCTGATCAATTGGCTAAGGAAGGAGCCAAAGAAGAACAGCCTGATGTGCCCGTTACATACCACCAAAAGAAAAGAATGATCAAATCAGTCAGAAAGTCACCAAAACCTGCTCAAGATGACCACTACGTTATGGACAGACCAGAACAATTCATTATTCTGCGCCTCAGAACAGGACACAAAAGATTACGCAACCACATGTATATAAAATTCAAGATTGGTGAAAACAGCCATGTGCACATGTGGATCAGCGTCGCAGACAGCAGAGCACATACTCCAAGACTGCCCAAAATATAACATATCTAGGCAAACCTTCTGGCCTAGAGAGACGACAGTGGAAGATAAACTCTATGGACCGCTGTGTGAACTAAAAAAGACAGTTAAATTCATACAAGAGACAAAATTGCAGTTATAGACATATTTCAAGCAAACGAAAGAAGAAGAAGAAGAAGAAGAGAACCTTAGTTCTTGTGTGAAGAAGAAGAAGAAGAAGAGAACCTTAGTTCTTGTGTGCAGTAGAGAACTGTAATAGCAGAGAACTTTAGAGAAGAGAGAGAACCATATTTTTTGTATGCAGTAGAGAACATTAATAGTAGAGAACTTTAACAGTAGAGAAGAGAGAGAACCTTATTTCTTGTGTACAGCAGAGAACTTTAATAATGTACAGAAGAGAACCCTGTTCCTATGTACAGTAGAGAATATTAGTTCTTATGAACAGGGAAGAAAACTTTAGTTCTTATATACAGCTGAGAACCTCAGTTCTTACGTACAAAAGAGAACCTTGTTCCTATATACCTTAGAGAACCCTATACACAAAATGGATACTGGATAATTTTCAGAATTGTCTGGAAACTGTATAAGCAGGAAAACAGAGAGGAAGAGAGTTGGTCAATTTACATGTTGATCTTACTGGTTCATGCTTTTCTTTTGCCATGTATGTACTTTATGTGTTGATCGAGACCCGGGTTCGAATCCTCGGTAAGGTGTGGAGTTTTTTTCTGTCAGGGGCAAAAAAGAAAATCCTAACCTGCACAGTTCACGGCGACTGCACTAGCCAGGCGGCCTTAATTCCCCAGGCTCAAAGACCACCCCCCCCCCCATTCCCTATACACTGCAAGGCACTATATTGGCAGTAAATGACAGATCTGATTCTTTTATGCTTTTTTGTCTTATGCATGAATTTTATGTGTTGGTCTCACTCTTTCATGCTATCCCATTGAGCACAGGGGTTGGAGTATGTTGACAGTGAACTTCCTAAAACCAGTGGAAGAATCATTACTAACCTAGGTCTAGTCTCAGCCAGTCTGTATGTACTGCACTAGAAAGATGACCTGGTTGTATCCTGGTCTCTCCACAGATGTGAAGTTCCAGTACCAGTCTTGCACACCCTGCTGGTATCTTTCCTTAGAGAGGGGCAGGAGAGTTATGCAATACAGTCCATGCAGAGGTGGGGGAGGAAGGTCTCAATACCAACTTCAGACCAATAAACTCAAGCCATTTTCTGGGCTTATACGACCTGTACGCCAATGCACTGGATGTAAGAGTGGACTAAAATGTGAACTTCTTGTCCTTGACCTGGGGTAAGTAAATTACAAGTACCCCTGATGTCGGACTGGGTTCACCTGATGGAGAGGGATGTTGGTAATAGAGAAAGCAAATCCACATGCAAAAATCAGTCCTGTGCATTAGAAGTAGTAGCTTGTGTATGAACTACGCTTAAGTTCAATGCAACTGAAGAAAAACAAACACAAAACTCAAGCCTTCCAGATTTAAATTGAACTCTTTCATGCTGTTGTGCTACTTGTGTATTGAAAGAAAAAATAAGCTGATGAATGCCTTATTTGTTGTCCCACAGCTGTGTTATCAACGCCAGGCACGGACAATTCTAGAAGCACGCAGGCGTAAACTCATACTATGTGAGATGAAATGTATAAGAAATGCAGCTGGAAAAAAAAAAATAGACAAACAAGAAACTAAGTACAAATGTAGGAATAACACAGAGCACTGACTTTTTCAAACACCAAATAATTAAATGGTTTGGACATTTAGCTAGAATGGAACACGATCATCCAGTGGTTAAAGCGTTCTACATGAGAATGTAAGGAAACAAGGTTAGAGGAAGATCCAGGAAGTGATGGCAGTAAAAGAAACATTGAAGAAATCAAATATGATATAGCAAAAGCAGCAAGACAAGCAAAAAACAGAAAATACATCAATTTACTCTCTGCAACGCTTCATAGCAAAGACATGAGGAAACAAGATGAAGCTTTAGCTTGTGTGCTAGCTTTTATGTGTTGATCTTTTTATCCATGTTATTGTGTTCCCTAACACACTCTTGATTGTGGTAAATGTGTTGCTTTAAAATAAGGTCAAGGCACAGATTTCACTCACTGAGTCATAAAAAATATAACACATTATGACATTCCAACAGTACACAAAATAAGACATACAGTACTTGATACAGTAAATGTTAACATTGCACAAAATATTACATGTTATCAGCACCTTAAATGTAACAGAAAAGAAGCTGTTTAAAAAATAAAACAAGAAATAACATCTGTAGCATTCTGAAAACATTTCTGCCTGCTTCCTTCAAAATGTTATATAAAATATTGCAGGAGATATGCAGGCATTCGCTTTAGAAAACCATAAGACTATACAAAGTGCATATATTTGAATATTAAAACAAAATTTAAAAACTTGTAAAAAATTTAACCCAACAGGGTCATACAGTGCATATACAAAAATTGTAAAAACAAAAATCTGCCAAAGAAGATTAAAAAAGAGGCAGAGAAATTGCATCTGAATGTCATAAAGACCTGGTCAATGTGTACACTGTTTGCAGACAATTGTACACTCATGGATTTGTGTTCTGGTTGTACTGAGGTATGTTTTGGAGATATTTGTACCATCTCTGTACTAAGTGAGATATGTCTGTGGGATATTTGTACCATCTATGTACTAAGTGAGATATGTACCATCTCTGTACTAAGTGAGATATGTCTGTGGGATATTTGTGCACAGATTTTTTGCAGGTACCCAGGAAGGTTAACCCAGTCAACAAATTCCTGCAGAAGTCGGATGTGTCGGCCTAACGGCGCAAGAATGCAGCTCTGCTGTAAACAGGCACAACGCAATCACGTCCGAAAAAAAAAAAACCCGGATGAGCGCAGAAGAATATGAAGGTATGTTTGTGAAACACTTGTGTTGTGTTTGTACTGAGGTATGCTTGTGTGAGATGTGTGCTATGTTTATACTGAGGTTTGTTTGTGCAATATTTGTGCTGTTTGTACTATGGTATGTGTGTTAGGTATTTGTGCTGTTTGTACTGAGATATGTTTGTGGGAGATTTGTGCTATTTGTACCGAGGTTTGTTTGTGATTTGGATGTCGTGATTGTGAGGTGTGTGTCATGACTGTTCTGAGGCACATTTCATGGTACCAGTTTTGACTGTGTAGTGTGTGTGCTCTTGTTGTAGTAAGACATTTTTGATTGTGTGCTATTTCGACCACCGCATACAATACAGAACCCTAGTCCTAATGTACCACAGAAAACCTTAGTTCTAACTAACAGTAGAGAACCATAGTCCCATAGAGACCCGTAGTTCTTATGTACCATAGAGAACTGTAGTTTTGAAGTATAGCAGAGAACCTTAGTTCTTCTTTCTTACAGTAGAGAACCAAAGTCTTTACGTACAGTAAAGAACTTTTGTACGTCCAAAAGAGACCTTACGTTATTTGTACATACAACAAGGAACTTGGGTTTAGGTTATATCCTTGCATTCGTCTTCAATAATCTAACTCATATTCAGAATATTATACATTATGCACTATCCTCCTGCTGATGATTTCCTCGAGAACTGCTGCTTTAACTCTTTCCTGTTTGTCTGAGTGCAGTTGATAATCCCTGCCGCCATGTGATATTACTTTATCAAATGTGTGTATATATTTTAATAGCCATCTTTAAGCTATTAAGTAAATTATGATTTATGTTGTATACAATATTCACTGTAACCTTCAATGCGTAATGAAATGAGAATGTTATCTCATGTAAACTATTTATATTGATTGAGAAATTATCAAGGGCAATAATACACTTCCTAATACCTGCTGATTGGTAAAGCTAATAAGCTAATATGTAAAGAATGCAGAACGCTTATCAAATGGCAAGGAGGAGGTCAGCAAGGCTGAATGGATAAGACCGCTTGCTCTTATATTTCCGGTGTGCTGATGCTGAGCTGAGGAATCAGGTTCAACCCCTACACCGGTCAGCTGGACTAAAATGTTGATTTCTCGTCCTTGACTTAGGGACGTAAATAACAAGTACCCCAGAAGACGGAGTGGGTTTGACTGATAGCGAGGGACGCGGGTAACAGGTAAAGCTAATCCACATGCAAAAATAAGTTAAATGCACTAGAAGTAGTAGCAAGTGTATGGACAACGCTTGAGTTCAAAGCAAGCGAATGAAAAAAAATATATATGGCAAGAAAAGGTCTGGATATAAATCCCCTTTGCTCCCCCCTTCTATTAAAACTGTTCAAACTCAGCATATAAATATATAAAGCGATAAAACATGCAACTGTCATTTATTTTATCTGTCCTTTTGCCATTAAAATATATCTCTGTTTGAGACTATTACAAATATACATCTATTTAAGACAGTAAAATTTGGTAACTAGGATGAGCAAATAGACAAGGTGTACAGTAATTAACATTTTCATTTGTATGTTAGTTGTAAAGTTATCTTCACTGCACACTGAACCACTCAGTCTATAAATGATCAGATCCCCTTCTCAGGATCTCCTTCAGCGTGTACTAGTTGACAACATCAGTTCTGTATCAGCTTACTATTCTTTGGTTTACTATGCCGCTTGGGTCCCCTGCATAGCATTTGTCTTGCTAAACTCTTGTAATGACATTTAGCAATGTTGCTGATGCTGTCTAGTTTGTAACTCATGGATCTGCCATTGCAACTGACATGTGTGACAATTCCGTTTTACCCAGAAGAAATGCAAGATCACCAGAGCCATGGATGACAATATGGACACCACTATGGCCACCCCACCTCATAAACTGTGATAAAGTAGAACCAGAAAGAGAAACAGGAAAGGAACTGGTTGCCCCACCTCATAAAATGTGACAAAATAGATGTAGAAAGAAGAAAAGAGGAAAGTAATTGGGCAGCCCACCTCATTAATAGTGATAAGTAGATGCAGAATGAGAAAAACAGGAAAGGAACTGGGCACCCACACCTCAAACTGTGATAAAGTAGATGCAGAAAATTGAAAAACAGTAAAGGAACTGGTCCCCCCACCTATAACATTACAAAATATGTATAATCTCAGTATTTTTCACCTCTGCAATGAGATTACCTTTACTTGGATACTTAGCACAATAATAGTCAATAACACTGCAACATCAACTGCAACAGATATAGCAGGTACATCATCACCAACATCATCATCATCTACAACAGCAGCAAAAGAAGCAGTCAATGCGGCAAACTGCACCCAGAAGATGCTGAGAAGAATCTGCTCCCTTCCCTTGTGGCCCCATGAACGGAAGTGGTCGGACATCACAGAAATATGTTGAGTGTATCTGAAACAACAAAGAAGGCAATAATATAGTGCATGACAGTGTATAGTGGTGTGAGTAAGGCAATGTAAAGTTACCGGATACTGCAATGTTGGGTGGTGAGACATAAGTATGTAGTGTGGTGGGACACAACATAATAGGGTGACAGGACATAATGTTGTACAGTTATGCAATTGGTCATCAATGTATGGTGATGTGGATACAACAATGTAGGGTGACAGAACATAATAGTGCACATTAATGTCACAGGTTACCCTAGTATGGTGATGTGGACATGACAATGAGGTATGCAAGACGCAACAATATAGAGTGATAAATGTAGGATGATGATACATGCCAATATATCATGATGATACATGACAATATATCATGATGATACATGACAATATACGGTGATGATACATGACAATATACGGTGATGATACATGACAATATACCATGATGATACATGACAATATATCATGATGTTACATGACAATATATGGTGATGACACATGACAATATATCATGATGATACATGACAATATATCATGATGATACATGACAATATACGGTGATGATACATGACAATATACGGTGATGATACATGACAATATACCACGATGATACATGACAATATATCATGATGATACAAGACAATATACGCTGATGATACATGACAATATATCATGATGATACATGACAATATACGGTGATGATACATGACAATATACCATGATGATACATGACAATATACGGTGATGATACATGACAATATACGGTGATGATACATGACAATATACCATGATGATACATGACAATATACCACAATGATACATGACAATATACCATGATGATACATGACAATATATCATGATGATACATGACAATATACAGTGATGATACATGACAATATATCATGATGATACATGACAATATATCATGATGATACATGACAATATACGGTGATGATACATGACAATATACGGTGATGATACATGACAATATACCATGATGATACATGACAATATATCATGATGATACAAGACAATATACGGTGATGATACATGACAATATATCATGATGATACATGACAATATACGGTGATGATACATGACAATATACCGTGATGATACATGACAATATACGGTGATGATACATGACAATATACGGTGATGATACATGACAATATACCATGATGATACATGACAATATACCACAATGATACATGACAATATACCATGATGATACATGACAATCTACCATGATGATACTTGACAATACAGGGTGATGATACATGACAATAAAGGGTGATGATACATGACAATAAAGGGTGATGAGACATGACAATAAAGGGTATTGAGACATACTAATATTGGGTGTTGAGACATGACTACAGAGGGTGTTGAGACATGACAATACCCCGGGAAGGTTAACCCGGTCAACAAATGCCCGCAGAAGTCGGATGTGTCGGCCTAATGGTGCAAGAACGCAGCTCTGCTGTAAACAGGCACAACGCAATCATGTCCGGAAAAAAAAAAAAAAAAACTCTGGATGAACGCAGAAGAAGAAGAAGAAGAAGCCATGACAATATACAGAAATGAGACATGACAATATTGGGTGATGAGATATAATATAGCGTGATGAGACATAATATAGCGTGATGAGACAATATAAAGTGATGAGACATGACAACATAAGGTGTTGAGACATGACAATATAGGGTGATGAGACGTGACAATATACAGAAATGAGACATGACAATATCGGGTGCTGAGACATGACAGTGTAGGCAGGGGTGTCAAACTCAATCGCTCAGCGGGCCAAAACTCAAATCACACGTAAGGTTGCGGGCCGAACAGAATAAACATTCAATAAGCTGAAAATTAAACCTTTTTAAACATTAATATAAATTAAAACAGAGAAAAGTATTAATAATAAAAAATCATTGGTACTTTCACTCTTATGTCAATTTATCAGAACACGATGTTTGTCATCTTTTCTTGCCTACAAGTTTATGTTGGGAGTAATGTTCTGTGTCATTGAGATTCTCATGATGGACTTCAAGTGTAGATCAGCGAGACGACTCCTATGTGATGTTTTGTTAATCTTCATCACAGAAAACAGCTGCTCACACAGATATGTGCTACCAAACATGCTCAAGGTTCGAGCCACATTTAGACGAAGCCGGGGCATCTCTTCAAGAATGAAACGAGTGAACTGTGCAGGCCCCACAGTGTCGCACTTTGCCTTTAGTGTCCCACTACACAGCAGCTCTATTAACTCCATCTGTAAATTTAAAGGTGCAGTTTCCACATCTAGGGCAAATGGATTACGAAACAGCGTGAAGTAAGCAAAGTTTTTCAGCAAAGTGTACACTGGGAAACATAGCGTTGACTTGGTTTAACATTGCCTGGCAACAGGAAAAGTGAGACAGGTTGCACTGGTGCATTTGTGTCTCCCATAAGCGCAACTTCACTTGAAATGCCCTCACTGCATCATGCATATCAGTGATAAAGTGAACCCGTCCCTGGAGCTACAGGTTCAAGTCGTTGAGATGAGTGGTTATATCAGACAGAAACGCAACTCACATTCCCAGTTTTTATCCCGAAAAACTTGAATCTTTTCCTTTACTGCCCATAAATTGACAGATTTCCTTGATCAGCTGGAAAAATATATTGAGAACTTTCCCCGACTTAGCCACTGCACCTCTGTAAGCTATTCTATTTCCTGCAAAAAAGACTGAAGTTGGCGGTGATTTAAACCTTTGGTTCTGATAAAGTTGATGGTTTGTGATACAGTGCTCATTACATCTTCCATGTTGAGGACTTTACCACACAGCGATCCTTGTGTATGATGGAGTGATATGCTATCAATTCACCAGTACAGTTCTCCTGCATCTTTAACTGCACCCTTCCAACGAGCCCACTTTTATCGCCACACATCGCCAGTGCTCCATCTGTTGTCAGTCCAACGAGTTTGTCTCAAGGCAGGTTCATGTTGGTTAAACTTTGTCAAAATTGTCTTTTCATGTTGTCCTATGCATGGATTTCATGTTCAGTATTTCTTCTGTAATATTCAAACTGGAGTCCACTCTACGGATGAAGATGGCGAGCTGTGCAGTGTCAGTCGCGTCATTACTTTCATCGACAGTAAGGGAGAATGCAACAAAGTCTTTGCCTTTTCGATCAGCTGTGTTTTCACATCAGTGGCCATCTCACAAACCCGATCAGCAATTGTATTTCTGCTAAGGCTTACCTTTGCAAACATCTGCTTTTTGTCTGAACTCAAGGCGCCACACACTTTCATTATGCAGCGCTTCAGAAACTCTCCTTCTGTAAATGGTCGGCCTGATTTAGCGATCTCCTCCGCCACAATAAAACTTGCTTTCACAGCAGATTCAGTTTGTGATTTTACTTTGGTGAAAAGCATCTGTTGTGGTGTTAAATGCCTCTTCAATTCTTCTACCTTCTGTAGCTTCTGCTCTACATTCAGGCTGTTTAACTTGTCTTGATGTTTAGTCTCGTAATACCGTCTCAAATTATGTTCTTTGATCATAGCCACATTATCTCCACAAATTAGACACACAGGTGTAGTGCCAATATCAGTAAACATATATTCAGCCTCCCAGAGGCTTTGAAAGGCTCTGTTTTCATAATCAACTTTTATCTTGGTCATTTTAAAGGCTAACTTTGATTTAAAAAAAGATTGTGCATCTACCAACAGACGCTTGATTGATATCAGGTAAGCCGTATCGGGAAAATGTGATGTAATATCCGGGCACTACACTACTTTCATTTCTTATGCGCCAATCCAAAACAAGCAACTGAACGTTGCTAGGTAACTATAGCGATAAACATCCACTCACTACACAACTTTTATTTTCGCTTATTCTGATCGAAGCGAGAACGCTTTCAGGTAGCCTATCATTCAGCAAGGCAGCTAATTAGGGAATTTGATTTGCATTTTATATCATGGCCACCAAAAAAATATTTTTGCCTAAAAATTCTCTCTCGGGTCGAATATATTTGTACGTCGGTTGAGACCTCTCGGGCCTGATATGATTGTTTTGCCAAGCCTGATGTGGCCTGTGGGCTTTGAGTTTGACACATGTGGTTTAGGGTGATGTGACAACAATGTAAGTAATTGTGGCACCTTGCCATCTTTGCAGATGAAAGTATGTGAATTGGAACTAGAGCTAGAATTCAAAAGCACAATGTCTGGGCATGAAATCAGAGAACATGTGTTGCCCATGCAGCATGATCCCTCTCTCTGCCTTGCCTTGTTATCTCTAGAGAAAAGGATAACCAGTACGTCTGGAACAAGGTAGGCTGCAGATATTGGCGGCTCAGCATCAAACCTCCAAGAGCAGGAGGTGGGTAGCGGTCAGACCCTCACATCCGGGGGATTTGACTTAGAGACGTTCAGCCATATCCCTCAGCTGAGTGCCTTGTACCAAGTGTCTGGACCGGTGTGAGTGTGTACATCTGTCATCGTAAGTGTCTGGACCTATAAGAGCGTGTACTACCATCAGAGTCCCCGCCTGACACAATGTGGGTTGACAGAAAAGAATGAGGATGTAGTTTGATGAGACACAACAATGTAGTTTGATGAGACACACCAATGTAGTTTGATGAGACACAATAATTCAGGGTAACAGAATTACAGGATAATGGGACACACAAATGTAGTTTGATGAAACACAACAATTCAGAGCAACAGAATAACAAGGTAATGGGACACACCAATGTAGTTTGATGAGATACAACAATTAAGGGTAACAGAATAATAAGGTAATGGGACACACCAATGTAGTTTGATGAGACACAACAATCCAGGGTAACAGAATAACAAGGTAATGGGACACACCAATGTAGTTTGATGAGATATAACAATTAAGGGTAACAGAATAACAAGGTAATGGGACACACCAATGTAGTTTGATGAGACACAACAATCCAGGGTAACAGAATAACAAGGTAATGGGACACACCAATGTAGTTTGATGAGATACAACAATTAAAGGTAACAGAATAACAAGGTAATGGGACACACCAATGTAGTTTGATGAGATACAACAATTAAGGGTAACAGAATAACAAGGTAATGGGACACACCAATGTAGTTTGATGAGATACAACAATATAGGGACAAAAGAACAGCAAGGGTGACAGATAATGAGTGTGTAGGATTTTAACCCTTTACAGGGCAGATGTTTGTCCGTTTTGTAGCTCTGAATGGGCAAGATTTTTCAGGTTCGGTAAAATTTTGGGTTACATTAGTAAAAACATCACACATAAGGTGTTAATCAACAGATTTTAGTGAAATAAAAAACAAAATGTGAAGGAAAAAACATGCAGATTATTTTACTCACATGAATGTTGCCAGTAATCCACACATGAACACAAATATTTACAAAATACAACATATTGGTTGTGATTGTCAGTCATTTATACAGCAATTTACAAACACATTTTCAGAATCAGAATCACTTTCTTTAAAGTCCAACTCACGATTGCTAAAGCTGATCACTGATATCTAGCTCTGATTAATAGTCAACTTTGTGCCCTTCAATGTCACTTAAATGAAAACCAGCGAAATCTCCGCTATCACTTAAAGAATCGTCAAAATCCATTTCGAAATACAAAGCGTAAAACCCACCAAAACTATTTTAAACATCTGTTCAAATTCAAAGTACATGCTTGCAAATGGTGGCCACGTTGTCAAGCTATCGGTGAAACTGAAAGTAGACAATCGGAAGTCTCGGAAAGCCACAAGATCGCGTTTTTACAAAGCTTAATATTCACGGGCGTTTTCTGGCACTTTGCCCGTCCACGGCTAAAGCCGCTTTCAGTTGTTACACCCGGTAAAGAGTCAAGGCAATTTGTAGATAAACCGTATCTGACTTTCCAAAACAGCACAATATAGTATAGTGAGGCATGGTGGAAAGACACAGATAAAGTGGATAGGCAGAAAGATAGGCAAAAACATAAACATTTTGAATGGTAGGTAAACAGACAATCAGACTGACAGTCAAGTTCACAATAACAACATACAACATATGTGACAATACACACATTTACACAACAAGCTGGACAAGAAGAAATACTTTCTTAAGAACAGCAGCAAAGGTGGACTACAAGCCATCATCAACATGAGTACAGGTAATAGAATAGTTAGATAGTAAGTCAAGTAAAGAACCCTTAAACACACTGAGACGTAATTGGTATATGGTGCTAACCCCATATTTGTATAGACCAATCGGCACTTGATGGGTGATGTGGTCATGTGATCAGTGTCACACCGGCCAACTGACTTCCCAGGACATCTCCGGGCACTCACTTTTTGGGCTGGTAGGACCTGGGAGGTTTGAATTTAGACTAATCAAAAATCCAGATAACAAATATTTCCAGAACTAAATCACAAACTAGCATCACTGGGTCAATGTTGTGGGAAGTAAAGGCGGTTTGAGTGATACTGACCACATGACTCACTGAGTGCTGACTGGATTATGAAAATATGGGGGCTAGCCATAAACCCAATAAGCCAAAGGTGAAGACAAGGGTCCTGTATTTTACTTACCATGGGAGTGGTGTGTGTGTGTGTGCAAAATGTAGGCAGTGAATGTTTCACCGAATGATATGAGGACCACTTAAAATACATCTCTACCTCTCGCTCTCACACTCACCCAATAAGCAGTGCCCAAATAGTACAACAAACCCTGCATCGGGACACCAAGAGAGGTCAGTACCTGTACTAAGTAGTTTGCCATTGCTTTCCTAACGAGAAGTCAACACTGAAGTCCAATTGGCCAACGTGCGGAATGAATCTTCTATGCCAATGTAAGAAGAGAGACTGGAAGAAATAGTGGAATGAATCTGCTATGCCAATGTAAGAAGAGAGACTGGAAGAAATAGTGGAATGAATCTTCTATGCCAATGTAAGAAGAGAGACTGGAAGAAATAGTGGAATGAATCTTCTATGCCAATGTAAGAAGAGAGACTGGAAGAAATAGTGGAATGAATCTTCTATGCCAATGTAAGAAGAGAGACTGGAAGAAATAGGGGAATGAATCTTCTATGCCAATGTAAGAAGAGAGACTGGAAGAAATAGTGGAATGAATCTTCTATGCCAATGTAAGAAGAGAGACTGGAAGAAATAGTGGAATGAATCTTCTATGCCAATGTAAGAAGAGAGACTGGAAGAAATAGGGGAATGAATCTTCTATGCCAATGTAAGAAGAGAGACTGGAAGAAATAGTGGAATGAATCTTCTATGCCAATGTAAGAAGAGAGACTGGAAGAAATAGGGGAATGAATCTTCTATGCCAATGTAAGAAGAGAGACTGGAAGAAATAGTGGAATGAATCTTCTATGCCAATGTAAGAAGAGAGACTGGAAGAAATAGTGGAATGAATCTTCTATGCCAATGTAAAAAGAGAGACTGGAAGAAATAGTGGAATGAATCTACTATGCCAATGTAAGAAGAGAGACTGGAAGAAATAGGTGGAATGAATCTACTATGCCAATGTAAGAAGACAGACTGAAAGAAATAGGTGGAATGAATCTTCTATGCCAATGTAAGAAGAGAGACTGGAAGAAATAGGTCGAATGAATCTACTATGCCAATGTAAGAAGAGAGACTGGAAGAAATAGGTGGCCAATCTTTCCTTCACTTTAGCAGATGAGCCCAGGCGTCAAACCCATGTCCGACCATGCTCATGACATCAGTGCAGTTCTCTATCAACTCTGTTAACATGCTATGCCCGCCCACTTAGTTCTTTTTGGTCCGAGTCTTTTGTTTTTAAATTTATGTCTTATGTAAGGTCAAACAGAAGCTAGATAAAGAGTGACACACTTCTGACTCATCTCCTCATATGTCCCTCCTTGCCGGAACCTCAGTAAAATCCAATATCATGCACCCTTAAACAATTTGTTTCATCTGTGACTGTGTCTTCAACCAGCTAGCACAGGTTGAGGGTAGTCCTATAGCAAATACTGCCACTGGGTTGTGGCACCCATCTTCGCATATTCTAAGCCATGATATATCAGATGGGTTGGCAAGGTCCCTTCCTCATTCCTTTTCCTTCCCAGACAATTCTCAGAAAATTGCCTTGTGCCCGTTGTTATCAGGCTGGGTTGACTCCAGACCTGTACTGGTTAAAAACAATAATCCTGCCTCTGCTGGTGATTGAACCCAGACCATTGTCTTGGCCAGCAAGCACACTAACCACTAAGCCACAGCAGCTCCTGTTCTTACATAGTCTTCAAGATACCTCCCTTGTATACGTAAATTGTGTCTCAAAGCAGTTTCCTGTCATGCTTCTGTGATGTGATACGTTACATTTTGTAGGCTTGAATCCACAGTAGAATAGGTGGCCAATCTGTCCCTCACTTTAGCAAGCGACAAGCCCAGGTGTCAAACCCGTGTCCGACCATGCTTATGACATTACCAACACAATTCACTATCAACTACGGTTGTGCATTCACTATGTGTTTGTAAAGTGAAAACCTCACTACACTTTGTGTGCAGAACAGCTGTATGTTGGAGAGTATGTTTTCCGTTTGCAAGACTGAAAATACTCTTCAACAAAAAGCTGTTCTACACTACAAAAGTGTAGTGAGACTTTACAAACACTCTGTATATATAACACCAGCATCAGCTTCATTCCAGGAAAACTCCATGTTAATGTAAAAAACCACACATCAACTGCTGGTTTCTTTAAATATACATTCAGGTTGAAGGTGGTAGAAGAATTAGTGAATATGGAGAACATTAGGAAACCTAATGCAAGCACACACAAAGCAGATAAGCTGTAAACTGGAAGAGAGACACCTGCACATGCCAGACATGTATACTTTAAACAGACAGATAATATATCAAACAGCCACTAGTGACAAATAAGCATGGGAGACCACTTCTTGCTGAATGTTTCAAGGGAGATAAAATGGCTAATTGCATTCAGCTGTAGAAAATAATTGACAGTGAAACATGTTAGCCGAGTCCTGTTTAAACATTTTCTGTAGTCAAAGAAAGAGTGAGGTCTGTTTGTGGGAAACAGTAAGACAGAAGACAGAAAAGATGTAGTAAGACAGACACAGAAAAGATGAATTTGTTCATTTGCTTAGTCTGTCCTGAGTCACACTTCACAATCATGTTAAGTCTTTCCTATTTGTTGTGGAAGGCACAGCAATGATCACTATCATAGCTAAAGTATGATGTGTCCATACTTCTATTTAGTGGTTACACCGATTATTTTTTTTTTGGAGCTTGCTCACTCTGAACTCAAGCGTAGTCCATGCACACTACTTTTAGTAGCGCTGGACTGGATTAGCTTCCTGTGTTACCAGTAGGGAGTCTCCGTGGCGAAGTGGTCAAGCCATCTGCCTCGTGCTCCGAAGGTTGTGGGTTCGATTCCAGCCTACGTCTTTCGGTTCACGAGTGCATTTTTCTGGGAGACTTCTGGGGGTCGTTGCTGAAGCCAGAGAGTTTGTGCTTTGTGCGATGCTTTTGGCAGGCCGCCCAGCGGAAAGAGACTGAGCCATGTGGGATAAAACCTAGTGCAATGAAGTTGATACTCTCAAATTTTAAAGACTATTTTTTCTTCTTTTTCTCAGTTACCTGTTTCCCTCGACTTCAGAGGTACTTATAATTTACATCCCCAAGTTAAGGACGAGAAGTCAACATTTACTCCAACTGCCCAGTGTAGGGGTTGAATCCCTTACCTCGGCATCAGCACATGGGATGTTTAAGAATGAGTGCTCTTATCCAACCTGACTTTCGTTGTCATTAATGAAAATACAAATTTTGCTTTTAACAAAAACTGTTAAAAAAAAAAACAAGGAAAGAAACAAGTAAAAACATCCTTACCTTTACAATAATGAGCAACTAACAGAGGAACCTTGGTAACTTAAAGAACAATACAGCATCCTTGATTGTCCCGCACAGGGCTAGAGTTCATTTCTCTGACTATTTCAATGAAAACTTCATTTACATTATTGGTGCTTTTGGCTGAAGTTTCCAAGAAAGGGCACCCCCAGTATTGAGCAAGCGACGCACCTTCAGATGGCGAGACTTCTCGCTGGTTTTCTAAATCTGACTTATTACCCACGAGAATCATGGGTATCCGATCAACACCCTTGACCCGCTGAATTTGATCTTTCATGGTTTTGATGTCCTGATATGTCTGTATACTGGTGATACTATAGACAATCACAAACCCTTGGCTATTCTTGATGTACAGATCTCGCATGGAGGCAAATTGTTCTGTCCCTGCCGTGTCGAGGATCTCTAGAACTGATGGAGCAGAGTCAACTTGAATTTCCTTGCGATAAAAATCCTCAATTGTTGGGTCGTATTTTTCCATGAAAGTTCCAGAAACAAACTTGACAGTGAGAGCGCTTTTACCAACACCCCCACTGCCTAAAACAACAACTTTATATTCTTTCATTGTACTAGTTTTCCTCCCAAATATAAGACGATGGAAGATGAAGAAGCAATTTCACAATAAACACATGAAATATCAACAAGTAAAGTTCCTGCTAGAACACTGTGGCTTGATGTGAGAGCCAGCGATTCTCTTCAGGATTCACTACACAAAAATATCGCCAAGTCCAGTTGTTAACTCTGCTTGTCATTCACTTCATCAGTACTTGAATTGTGTCAGTCACTTTCTTCATCACTTGAAAACTTTATCAATTCTAACAGGAAAAATGTCTCAAAATCCACTTATTTTGCCACCTTATTGTCAGTCACGTCATGTGTTCATGAACTGTGTCAATTACTGTTTCATTAATTATAACATCAAAAATGTTGTCACAAAATCCACTTGTTGCTAGATCTCCTTCTGTGGCCTTATCTTCATTTACTTGTGTCTAGAGGACAACATTCCTGCAAATATACAACCATAAAAAGTCAAGATCATGTTACTATGATTGGATTAAACAGCTATTAACTGCAATTAAAAAGTGCCCATGTGTGTTTGCGAGAGAGAGAGAGAGAGAGAGAGAGAGAGAGAGAGAGAGAGAGAGAGAGAGAGAGAGAGAGAGAGAGAGAGAGAGAGAGAGAGAGAGAGAGAGAGAGAGAGAGAGAGAGAGAATTTATAAGCAAACAGGTTCATAATCATTAAATCACAGGTCATTCATTTCTCTAATGTTTCAAACAGTCCAACTTGTTGGTTAATCTGACATGTCATACCATTCCAGCTAAACCGTGATATTGAGACTGTGGCCTCTTACAAGTCATAAATAAATTAGTTTGCCTATGTCATTTACAACATTTATAATTATGGGTCTTTGACACATAATTTTTCCACTTATAATTTATGATTAAGTGTGAAAGTGGTACTGTTGAACTTTCTTTTTCAGCTCTCACCAACATATTTTTTTCACATTATATTTGAAAATTTCCGAGACATTTGAGCAAAATACCTTTTTTTTTTTTAAAAACCCCTAACAAACAGCTGTTGTTTGTTTAATAAAATAATTTACTTTAATAGATTACCAAGTCAAGCACTCACACAAACCAGATAAGACCACCACTTGTTTCAGATTTATTTCGTTCTGGTACCTAGTGGTAGTACTATTTCAGTAACAAGCCAAGTAAGTACGATGTTACGATGGACACGTTTTAATTTTCTCTCTTCGCAGTCTGAAGTGATTTTTCAATTTATCATTTTATCTACGTTAACTTCTTTTCTACTGTCACTCTCAATCTCATCCCTACTCCTACTCTTTGTTCGCCTTCTTGGGCTAGATTGCTTTCTTAAAGCTATATTCTAAACCAAGAATATGCAAAAGATGTTAAAACAAGCAATCACAAATCTTATTTATCTTCTTGAAAATCTAAAAATTTACTTCTTATATATCGAATAAGACAAATTATACTGAAAACATCCAATGTACGACTCCATCAGACCACTTGGTCCGCCATTTTGATCGGCCAATTGGTCTTTTACGGTGTCAAGTCATATTTCATACCTACCAACCAAATTCTCTTTTATTTAACTGTTGTTTGTCCATCAAGAATGATGATGACCATTCATTTCATTCAGTGGGGTTAAAAGTATAGAGCCGTGAGTTCTAAGATGGCTGATACGGTCTATATTATTTAACTATTATAAATCACTACACATATCATATTGACAGCAAACAGCAGCTGTTGTTTGTCCATCAAGAATGATGATGACCATTCATTTCATCCAGTGGGGTTGAAAGTATGGAGCGTGGGTTCTAAGATGGCTGATAAGGCCTATTTTGGCTCGAAATGTTCTTTGACAATGTGGACAAAGAATGCTTGACGTTTCTGGAGGAGGATTTCCTGCAGTGGTCTTTCTGCCCTGCCTTTTCTTTACAGCTCTTGCAGTCCTGGTTGCCTCACACATGACTGCACCCTTGTGTAATGATGCACGCCACGAATTTCGGTCTCTGGCTGCAGTCTCCCAGGTGTCATGATGAATTCCAAAAGCATTCAGTGAGATTGTCTTTAAAGCGTTTCCTCTGGCCGCCTTGGGAGCGTTTACCACAACGCAGTTCTCTGTAAAAAATTCGTTTAGGGAGCCTGTGATCTGGCATGCGAGTCAAGAGACCAGCCCAGCGAATCTGATTCTTCATCAGTAGAGTGTGGATACTGGGCATGGGCGCTCTTTCTAGGACTTCAGTGTCTGGGATCTTGTCTTGCCATTTAATCTTCAGTAGCTTCCTTAGGCAGACTGTGTGGAAGTGGTTTAATTTCCTAGCGTGTCGCTGATAAACAGTCCAGGTTTCACAAGCATATAGCAGTGTGGATAATACAACTGCTTTGTAGACTTTTAGCTTTGTTTGCAGGCTTATTCCAGTTCTGTCCCATACATTCTTGTACAGTCTGCCAAAGGCCACACTGGCCTTGGAGATTCTTGCATTCACTTCGTCATCAACTGTGGCAGCTTGTGACACAATGCTGCCAAGATAGGTGAATTTGTCCACAACACTTAGTCTATGACCATTCACTTTGATATTCGGCACAGTGTGATTATTTCCTGGAGCTGGCTGGTACATAACTACAGTCTTCTCCACGTTGATATTGAGCCCAAAGTTGGCACAGGCATGTGAGAAAGCTGTGACATTATGTTGCATGTAAAACCTCTTTAGCTTTACTTGTTTTATCTTTATTTGTATGTCGACCGCAGTTAGGGTACCCACCAACCGCGGCTAGCTGGTTAGGTAGTGATGGAGCAGACAATGTTTAGGGCACCTTTTCTAGCCCCTTCCTCATAATATGGAGGTGAGCAGTGTGTTCCTATAGAGGGCTGCTCAGTCGCTAAGAGGCTGCCGAATCCCACTGCTGCTCCGGTCAGTAGAAGACGACCATATGGCCTGAGCCGCCTGTGTGCAGGTCTGCGACTACGGCTGCCAGCGTACCCACGCCTGCCGCTCGCCCATCGCCACAGGGCTTCAAGGTGATATATGACGTTGGATGAAGAATGACTTGCGCGATGACTTGGATTAAAGTAAGGAAGAGTTGCGCAATTCGTCGACCTCACTCTCTCGCCTGAGTCCATCTGAGTCCAGTGGCAAGACAAGTCGAGACGACTGGAGACGAATACAGGTGCAGTGGATGACCAGGGCGCTCTACGTGCCTTGCCGTGCTCATTACGTTCCACAACGTTTTGCAGGTAAACGCCGTCTTGCCCGTTGAATCAGGAATGATTTCTTCCGCGCAATCTGCCGAATCCTGTCTTCACATGCTGGGTAGGCATACCCTTGTTTACCGCTTGGTTTGACACCAAATCGGCTACCCACGCCTGGTTTAGCCAGCCTCTCACAGCTGTTGCCCTGGGGGTGGCCGCTGTCGCATGCTGACAGCTACTAGGAGCCAGAGGCGCGAGCTGGGTGTCAGGCTTGGACCAGTGGGGGATGGGTCCTGAAAAGGACATGAGAGTCATCCTTACGAAAGGTGCTACCAATGCCTAACACCCCGTACCCCCTTAAACAGCAGCTACTGCTATACCAACCAACAACCATTTAGGAACATTTCAGTGCAGAAGAGGGGTTTCAGACAAGGATTTGTACGGTCTCGTAATTTGTTTTCATTATTATCTTCATGTAGCAGGCCCTTTGCCGAATGACGCTCTCAGCTCATCGCGAACGCTGAAAAGTTTCCATAATTTGCAAGCTCTCATGCCTCCTACGTTTTCATACCCAAGTTGTTTGCGATGCCCTGTGTCTATCTTTGTGCTGGTTGAATTGTGATTTCTTTCAGGAACCAATGCCTTTTATCATTATTGTTTCAAAACGTGACGTTTAAGAAGGTCAAAGTATGTTAATTTCTGCGACATTGTGTAGTTTCCTTCGATGCCCAGGTCTGGTAGAATGTCAGTATTTTCCCTTTTCTTGGTCAACGATTTGAGTCAGGTCTTAGTCAGATATGACTGAGCTACCGCATGACAGTAGACGGTACTACCTGCTTTCTGTTAGCGCCGAATGTTGGGCGGCGCTTACCAAACCTGACACCCCACATTGTGCCTACGGCTTCGGGCGGAAGAGCACAATTGGGAGGGTACAAGCCTTATCCTGGTGCGAGGAAATGCAGCCTAAAGACAAAATGTCATGGCAGGTCAAATCAGGCCCAAAGCCTTTTTTGGCAGCTGGTCTAGGATCGAAGCTTCGACAGGCTGACAGTTAGAGCATTGCTTTGCTGATCCTGCAGCTTCTGCAGCTTGTCTTGTTCCAGATGTATAGGTGTTACCTTTCCTCTGGAGTGAACTAGGCAGGCCGAGAGAGGGATCATGCTGCATGAGCAACACATGGTCTCTATATTTTAGCCCAGGCTTAGTGCTATAGAGAAGTATAACTCCATTCCTGGTCTTAACCGGTCTCGGAATCAAAGCGAGAGGTAATATTTACGGGTTATAAGTCCTAGTCAATTGGCGTATACATGCGGGTTGCCTCTGACGGTGGGAGACACCTACAGGTGTCATTGATCAGCTACCGCCCGCCTCAAGCTGGGCAGCCCCCGGCCAATTGGATGCTGATCCGCCACAGCCTGCCTGCTTCAACAGGTGCTTGGGCTAGGACAAAATCTGATCGCAGGCTGTAAAACCAATGCACCAGGTACTACTAAAAAGAAAAATAGAAACCTCAAGCTACGGCTTGCAACCTGGAACGTAAGAACATGTTGATTTATTTGGTTGTTTCGGGATTTGAGATTTAAATATTGAGCACAACCCACTACAGGCAACGCTGATCGTATTCTGGTATGAACCTAAGGCCTATCCACGTCAATGTGGAAGCACTAGACTCGAGTTTCGCTCTCATTTGAGCTCGTCGGTAGTGCATATACTTTACCGGACCCGGAAACACGTGTCCAGGATTTTCCACTGACTTGACGAATATCGACAATGTGAGAAAAAACGGCTGTGATTGATGCCAAACTCAATCGTCTTAACATTGACATCGCTGGCCTGCAGGAGACTCGCCTCGCTGAGGAAGGGTCATTCAGGGAAAACAGTTACAATTTTTTTTTTATTTGGAAAGGTAGGGGGCAGGCAGAAACGCGGTGTGGGCTTTGCAGTAAAGAATTCGCTACTAGGAATGATTGAAATTCCAGCTGGGAGTAATGAAAGACTATTATCTCTGCGCTTGGCAACCTCTTGTTGTTTTGCAACCATTATCACTGCATATGCACCGATACTCGATTCCTCTGATGATATGAAGGATTCGTTCTATGAGAAGTTAGACTCTGTGATCAAGACAGTTCCAAAATCCGACTACGTCTATATGCTCGGTGATTTCAATGCTCGTGTGGGCAATGACTCGAGTTCATGGCCTTGGAAAATACAACATCGGTCGCATGAATGAAAATGGGCAAAGGCTGCTGGAGCATTGCACCAGAAATGACCTATGTATTACAAACTCCTTTTTTTTTTTTACACAAAAGAGCTGCATAAGGTCACATGGAAACATCTAAGATCCGGCCATTGGCATTAGTTGTACTTCATCATCACACGGAGACAACATCTGAACCAAACATAATTAACTGGAAGTTACCACAGTGCTGACTGTGATACGGATCATTCTTTGGTTGTCGCAAGGGTTAGACTGAGACCAAAGAGAATTTACGCAGCTAAACACAAATCTAGCTCCATGATTAATATTATTAACAACAACGATCCTGATAAGTGCTTTGAGTTTCAACAGCAACTTGAAGATGCTTTCACTGATACATCAGAAAATTGTACAGTAAGTGAAAGGTGGAGTAAACTTAAGGAAACTCTTTATAAAACTACGGCACTGTGGATCATAAGAGGCAGGACTGGTTTTCGGCAAACAGCCAGACACTGCAGCCCTTGATTGATAAAAAAAAAAATAGCTCTCTTAAGAAACAAGGAAAGAACAACGCGTAACTCTCTCAGTGAGCTGAAGCAAGCTAGGAAGGATGTGCAAAAGGCTGCCAGGCAGTTTGCAAATGACTATTGGATCAAATTATGTAAGTCCATTCAAAAGGTAAGTGATAAGGGAAACATCAGAAGCATTTATAAAGGGATAAAGAAAACCTATGGTCCAATGATCAAAAGAAGTGCACCACTGAAAACCTTGACTGGAGAAATCATCACTGATAGAAACAGCAGATGGATAGATGGCAGAGCACTATTTGGAGCTTTACTCAAGTGTGACCAAACTAGCGGATGATGCCCTCAACGTCATAGAGGCCCTGCCAACTCTTGACCACATGGAGATACTTCCCACCATAACAAACGTTAAGTGGGCTATAAATGAACTTGCATCTGGCAAGGCTCCAGGTAAGGATGGGATTCCAATAAAGGTTATCAGGAGTCGGCAAGACACACTCACTCTAAAGATCCACCAGCTAATAGAGCTATGCTGGCGAGAAGGACAAGTCGCACAGGATTTCAAAGACTCAAGCATCATAACACTGTACAAGAACAAGGGCGATCGAACCGACTGTAACAACTAAAGGGATATCTCACATCTGTGTATTGTTGGGAAAGTATTTGCTAGAATTGTTCTGCGCAGACTTCAAGTCCAGGCAGACCAATTCTAGCCCGTATTATAGTGTAGAGATGTTACACACACAGGTTAGAAGGCACGTGATGATCGTACAGCACACAAGTCTTCGCGTTGTTTAGAACATTCTTTATTTGGCGAATCGTTCAACTACAGCATCATGATGTTATGCTCAAATTCGGATGTTTAGATGTTTTCCTACCTCCCTGCTAGCTGGGCCCCAAGTGACGTGTGTGCCAGCCTAGATACACTTCTTCATTCGTGCACACACGTTCACTAGCTATGGTTTTCCCACTAGTCAAGGAATGCGCAGCATTCCTTAACTCTTTACTCCTAAGCTACTCCCTTTACTGTTACATATACCTCCCCTTCTTCAAAGAGAATTTTTCCCTGAAAAAATCTCAACCCCAACTCTTAAGCACTTAACTCTAC
This sequence comes from Cepaea hortensis, assembly GCA_963921405.1. NCBI lineage: Eukaryota > Metazoa > Mollusca > Gastropoda > Stylommatophora > Helicidae > Cepaea > Cepaea hortensis. The sequence continues at coordinate 83,666,290 of OY992883.1, forward strand.
ATCTCTATACCACAATTAACAACAATTCCATATAATTCCTAACTCAATTCTCATTCTCCTATCTCATCATAGCCAATTGCTAACCAGAGACAATAATACCGAAACCCTCTACAAAACTCGTTATAAAGTTCTCTAGAAAACTCGCTACAAAACACTCCATAAGCGAACCGCTTTTAAATTTAAAGTGTCCATCTAAATTATGATTGACAAAACTGAAGATATTCCCCTTATCTTTTATTTCTCCCTTATTCACATTCTCACACTCTCACTATTCTAGGATAGACAGAAAAAATAGTTAGATTGGGTAGGTTAGATTTTGTAGGTGCGCACCTAAAATAAATAAGAAAAAGTAAGGAAAAAAAAGTAAGAAGTAATCACCTTTCTCTTCCCATACATTCTCAAAACTTTATAAAAATAAAGTTTCAAAATTTATCTTCAGTTTCCGTCAATAATAATCGTTATTATCAAAAAAATATGTTAATCCAAAACTACCAGCTTTTATATCTTCACCTCGTCAAGTTCAAAAAAAAAAACTCCAAATTATTAGTATACTGTTACATACAGTCTTCTTCTTCCAACGTCTACTTATTTAAATGCCAAAACTCAAGCTGGCATTCCCCCCTTATTTTCCCATTAAACGCTGTTCAACCCAGCTCCTATTTTTAACCCAAGCATTGCGAACCAGCTAATGTAGTCCCAAATTCACTCCCCCAATAATATCAACATACTCCTCCATTACCACATATTGAGTCACTTCACTAACCACTAACTTCCCCCTTAACTCCATCATGTTTCACCCTCAACTTCTCTTTATAAACGGTATATACGTTAAACGACTCAACTACTTTAAGTCATCTGTTTCTTCTAACTGAACGTCAAACCAATAATCATTTTTAAACACACTCAGGGTAACTCAATAAAACCAAAACATTGTAAAAATAACCAGCTAAGTTAACTTATTCTTCACATTTCATAAAACACCATTGAAGTCCAAACCATTGACTAAACCATATCAACCCCCTCATTCTTTGACATCATATTTATCCCCACACATTAATCAAATTAAACATATATAAGGAAATGCAAGACCATTTTATGACTACTCAATAATTGTTTTCCGTTTAGGAAAAACTCCACACTTCATTAAAAAACCAACATGATCACAAAACATATACCAATAAGTCTCAAGTTATTACCATATTATGTATATTCCTCCCAACAACTCTTGCTTAAGTTATTTACCAACTTAAAATATCGTGTCTAACTTCTTCTTCTATCTGCCATCTGCAGAATATTCTACCAGGCTATTTATCTATCTCTTCTCCATTTTCTTAATAACTTCAAATTTTTTTTCTATAATTGCAATATCTACATCAATGTCGCTATCCTCCCGAGGAGAGCTATCTTCTTTCATATCAGCTTCTTCATCAGTTTCTGACTTTTCATCCATTTCTTGTTCCCCATCTGTATATCCATTACTAGCAACCGCTAATTTCTTCCTTTCTAAATCCAATCTAATTTTCCTGTCTTGTCGTCTCAACAAATTTTCAAATAATGGCATATCTTCACCACTTGAAGAACTCACTCTAAGTTTCCTTTGCCTCTTAATTTCTTTTACTTTCTGACTATCTAACTTTCTTTTTACAGCCTGTCTTGTATTCATAAATGGAGGTTCTATTTTTTCTTTGACTGATTCTTCGCTAATATAATCGTCATACATGTTATTTTCCTCCGTCATGACTGTTTTTGGTACTGTTTCTTCTTGTTCAGCTGTAGTAGATGCTGTTGTCACTTGTTTCCCATTCTCTATAGGTATTGGATATACCGATTGTCTGACAATCTGTCCACCTGACAATATTTCTTCGGAACAATAATTATTATTACTATTCTCTGCATCCCTTTCCTCATTATCCCGCCTTAAGTGCTCTACATGTGAACGTGCAACATGCCCTGAAATTTGATTCTTAATAGTATATGACACTGGACCCTTTTTTTCTAAAATATAGTATCCCGGGACCCAATGAGCATCAAACTTAGAGTTTTTTCTATGTTTTTTGTAATACACCCTATCACCTATGTTGAACTCTTGTAAGTGTGCATTTTTATTTGCGTATTTCTTCTGTCTTTCTCTAGCCTTAATTATATTATTTCTTAAACGAACATGTGCTTTGTGCATCTCTTGCAACCTTGTTTCCTGAAAATCTTCCCCCAGATATTTCCTCCTAGGCTTTAATAAATTATCAATTGGCAATATTGGTTCTCTCCCATGTACTAAGTAAAATGGTGAGAAACCTGTTCCTTCATTTTCGTGTGTACGTATCGCCGCTAATGCTATCCCCAAATAAAGAACCCAATCCATATCGTGTTCTTCTACATTTTTCGCTAGAATATTGTATAGTGTTCTATGTTGTCTCTCATTTTTAGCATTAGAAGTTGGTCTGTAATATGAAGTCCTAATGTGTTTTATATTCAAATCTTTTACCAATTTTTCAAACTTTCTATTTACAAATTCTTTCCCATTGTCTGTAAGTATTATTTGTGGACACCCAAACCTTGGTATAAATTCTTGTAAAAGCATATTTATAACTGAATCAGCACTCTTGTCTGGAATTGGATAAACTTCTGGCCAGAGACTATATGAATCAACTATATGTAGTAGGTATACATTTCCCGATAATGTTTTTGGATGAGGACCTGAAATATCCAAACTTACTTTCTGCATTGGAAATTGAGGAATATCAGTATCTTGTAAAGGACATTTGATTATCTTCATGTTTCTTAACCTACACTTTTCACACGCTTCAACATATTCATATACGCTTTTGAATAAATTCGGCCAGTAATATTTACTGCTAATAGCCTTCACTAACTTATCTCGTCCAAAATGACCATTATTATCGTGATATGCCTTTAAGACTTCTTGTTCTAAATGTTTCGGAATATATTTTCTTACTCCTTCACCTTTTTCACTGATATAATATAATTGATTATCTTCTTGTAACTCTACAAACTTTCTTTTAAAACTATTTTCCCCTGTTTCTTTCAGTTTTCTTTTTATCTGTACTATTTTTGGATCTAATTCTTGTTCTGTTTTCATATCAAACTGTTCTAAATGTGGTCTTCTGTTCTAGGTTCAGACTCTTGATCCGATGGTAAACTCTCAAATTCTTCCCTATTTATTATGGCAGAATCTAATATATTTACTTGCCAGTTTCGATCGTCTATCTCTGGTTCAGCTTCATCTTCCGTGTTTCCTGACGACTGTGTATATGGGATCCTAGACAAAAGGTCGGCGCATGTATTATGTTTCCCTGAAACATATTCAACCTTAGCATTGTATCCCTGTAAATTCAATGCCCACGTTTGTATTTTCCTATTTTGTATTGGTGCTTCTAATATCGACTTTAATGGCATGTGGTCAGTTCTAATAATGAAATTGGCGTTATGTAAATAGTAATTTAATTTTTGAAGAGCGTAGTGTATAGCATATGCTTCTTTCTCAATAATCGGCCATTTCTTTTGAGTCTTGCTGAGTTTATGAGACAAGAAATAGATTGGTCTTTCATTTTTAACCCCTGGTATTCCAGATTCTTCTCCTTCATATGGTTGAACCAAACATGCTCCTATTGCGTTGTCTGAAGCATCTGTGTATAATATTAGTTGTTTATTCAGGTCTGGATGTGTCAACAATGGTACCACTGTTAAGCTATCTTTTAAAAGTTCGAACGCTTTTTGACACTCATCATCCCACTTAAATCTAGCGTATTTTCCCGTTAAATTCGTAATAGGTATTGCTATCCTTGAAAATGCTGGTACAAACCTTCTATAATATGCACACGTACCTATAAACGCACGCACTTCCTTAACATTAGTTGGAGGAGGTAACTCTTTAATAACCTTTATCTTGTCCTGGTCTGGTTTAATACCTTCCCTATTTATTATATAGCCTAAATATTTTGTTTCTGTCTTTAAAAACTGGCACTTACTCAGCTTTAATTTAACGTCATGCCTTCTTAATCTGTCAAAAACTAGTCTAATATGTTTCAAATGATTCTCCACATTCCCTTTCGTAAATATCAATATGTCATCTATATAGGCCAGGGCAAAATTTTGCATACCGTCTAGTACTTCATTTATTAAGAACATATAGTGAGACGGTGCATTTTTGAGACCGAATGGCATACGTAAGAATTCGTAAGAACCCACATGAGTACAAAAGGCACTTTTCTTTTGCGCGTCCTTCGACATCGGAATACACCAAAATCCTGCTCTTGCATCCAGCGTTGTGAAATATGTAGAGCCATTAAGTAACCCCAAAATATCATCAATCACCGGCAATGGGTACGCTACATTCTTAGTAATTTTGTTCAACGCCCTGTAGTCACAACAAAACCTGTTCGAACCATCAGATTTGGCTACTATGACGACCGGAGATGACCATTCTGATTTTGATCTTGTTATTATGCCTGCTTTCAACATATCTTCTATTGCCTTTTCTACGACTTCTCTATTTCTTAATGGAGTTCTATATGGTTTTAAACTAATTGGTGGATGGTCTCCCGTATCTATTTCCATTGTAACTGTTTTTGTCTTTCCCAATTCTAAATCATTAATTGCAAACACATCCTGATTTTGTTTTATAAGTTGTTCTAATACTTCCTTATTTTCTGGCGGAGTTTTTAACTGTGCCAACAATTCTTGTTCCCTTGTAACTTTGTCTAGTGAATGTATTTGGGCTGTATTTCTTCTGGATGGATGGATCAATTCATCCATTCTTACGTTCCCTTTTCGTCCGCAACCGCGTCTGTTATTAATTCTTTCACTAGAGGTTTCTGAATAACTTATGCCTGCCATATTTACTCTATCTGTTGCCCATATGTCACTAACGTTATGTTCTAGCTTGGCTATTACACATCCTCTGTATAATTTAATTTCTCTACCTGTGTTATTAATAACCATCACTGGAAATGTTAAACTTTTATCCAATTCTATTATTCCATCCGGAACTTCTAAACCTGGCTCATCAATTATTTCTTTTTGCAATTCCGTGATTCTGACTATGTTTCCTGCTACATAATATGGGTTTTTCTTCAGCTTTGCTTGTATCAAATTAACTGACTGTGGTTTTAAATTCATGGTCGTTTTGACTCTAACTAGTGTCGACACATGCATATCTTCTTCTAAATCTACGTAAACATCTTGGAATTTTAATTTATGCAAATCAAATAAAAGTCTCACCCCATTTTTCAATAAAAAATCTCTACCCAATATCATATTTCTATTTAAATTTTTGACCACATGGAACATATGCCTGACATTTATCCCTCCTAATTTCAAGTTTATCATCGTTTGTCCTAGCACTTCTAATTTTTGTCCCGTTACCGAATGAAGATTCTCCTGAATTCTAAATATTTTAAAATTTTTTAACATTCGATATAAAAATGCTTCTTTAATCACGCTAACTTGTGCTCCCGAATCAACTAATGTTCTAACTTTATATTTTCCTATTTGTACTATACATGAACTAGGATCTACCATATTTAATGACAATTGTTTTATCTCGGCTTGTTTTTTATTTCTAAATGTCCTACTATACTCATCCTTTGGGTTTTTAATACATTGATGCCCCTTTTGGACCTTACTATCTTCCCCCTTACTGCCGATCCTGTTCAGTAAGCGGGATGCCAATTTCCCTGATTTCCTGAGCTTCTAAAATTTCTCTGCATGTCTCCATAATTCCTATTTGCTGGTCTGCCATTTGCAGTTCTATTCTGTGTACTCATCTGAACACCTCTATTATTTTGTGTATTCGATGGGACACGTCTGTTACCACAGAAGCGAAAAAAAATGCCCCCGTTGGTGACATCCCCAACAAACCACATTCGAGTTATTTGTGTTACCTTCCATGTTTCTTATAGTATTTCTCACTTGTCTTCCTCTACCTTGATTATATACGTTATCGTTTCTTTGTACCATCTGTATTTCTCCTCGTCTTCCTCTCCATCCATGTCTATACTGTCCTATATCCATAGGTTCTTCAATTCTATCTTCCGAACTACTACCTAACTCTCGTCCTACCCTTAATCTAAACCTTCTCCTCAAGCTTTCCTCTTGTATAGCGATATCTACCGCTTGTGACAATCTTGCCGGATTCTCTCTTAATAATTTAAATTTCAATCCATCTGACCTAATCCCATCAACAAAAATCCCTACTAACATCCGTTCCACTTCTTCAGCTCTTACATTCTGTCCTAAAAATGACTCTTCCGTTAAATTGATTAACCTGTCACTATATAGCTGTACACTTTCTGTAGTATTTTGTCTAGTCTGTCGCAATACTGAGAATGCGTGTTGTGGATCAGTAATTTCAGCGTATTTTCTTGCGAGATCATCTTTAAATTCTTCCCAGGTTTCACCTCTTCCTGCTTCTAGTTTTCTTCTTATATGGTCAGAAACTGGACTTGTACTTGTTCTGTATGCCAAATTCTTTTTCTCCTCATCTGTAGCGTTTACTAAATAAGCATGTTTCTCAATAGAAATGACCCATTTCTTAAACTGGTTTGCTTGTCCATTAAATCTCTCAACATCACTGCTTACATTTTGTTGTCTTAACACTGCATCCAACCTTGCTATTGCCCCACCAACTCCAGTCAGTACCTGTGAAAAATCTTGGGGTTCCATTCTAGAATCTATAATGGAAATTATTAAGCAATATACAAATATTTCAAACAATATTAATTTCAAATTCAGCAGCAATACATAATCTGTTCAATTAATTACTCTAATATTATCTATTATCTAATTATACTAACACAAAACTCACTCCAATCGAAGATCCTGACGAAGAAAATTTTCTGTTCTAATCACGAATCCTGCTAAAAGAACTTAATTGACATCCTGATACCAAGTCTAATCGACACCGTTGAAAGGATCAGAACACAAAAAAAAAACCTCTGGATTTCCTAATTCAATCGAAGTCGAAGTCAGTTCTTTCCAATTATTTTCCTGTCGTTGATTGTGCTCGATATAACGCTCGATACCAAACTGCTTGATTACTTGCTCGATCGACTGTAAGCGTTAGACTTTAATTTCCGTCAAGCAAGGTCACCTTCACGATTTTTCAACCGACAACTGCTCCCGGTTTCAGCAAAAATCTGGCATTTTCATATGTTTCAGCGTAAAAATGATCCAGTCAACAACAATTGGATTCAAACCTGACTCTATCCACTCCGTTATATGTTAGGTGGCATTCCAACAACGGTCAGTTAAATTTCTTGTAACAACTTTTGACTTGAGACAAGTTGACTATATTCATCAATGCCTTCACTTAAGTGAAGTGACTGTAGAGAGTATTGAGAATATCGATTTAACAATTATGGAATTTGCAATATAACCTTGACTTCACCTTCAACAGTCCAAGGAGCTAAAACTCATAATTTTCAGCATTCTTTGTTTTACTTTGAGTTTTATTTGGAGCAGGTTATTGTTCTGTTGAAATCATTTCTGGTACCTCGAGACTTCATAAGTTGTTGTACATGTAATCAGCGAGTTCATTCTTATGACCTTGTGTAATAATTTGATGCAAAACGGCATTACTTGATCTCATTATACAATTAGCGTTGGTCAGTGCTCAAGTTATTTCATACTATTAATTAGATAAAACATCAGTCTTTCAAAAAAATAAGTTAATCAGTCAAACCTTCTGAGCTGGCCTGAGAAATTCGATCTCCTTTTTAACAGAAATACACTGAGAACCCACAACAACTACCCCTTGGTGGGCTTTCAGCTGTTGCGTTTCTTATTATTATTTCCTTAAAAAAACTTCCTTCTCCAGACGCCCAGACACAAGAATCTTTCATGGCGGTAACTCTCTCCACGACATCCCATATTTCTTGAGGTCAAAGGCACCAAATCAACCTTATTATAGTGTAGAGATGTTACACACACAGGTTAGAAGGCACGTGATGATCGTACAGCACACAAGTCTTCGCGTTGTTTAGAACATTCTTTATTTGGCGAATCGTTCAACTACAGCATCATGATGTTATGCTCAAATTCGGATGTTTACATGTTTTCCTACCTCCCTGCTAGCTGGGCCCCAAGTGACGTGTGTGCCAGCCTAGATACACTTCTTCATTCGTGCACACACGTTCACTAGCTATGGTTTTCCCACTAGTCAAGGAATGCGCAGCATTCCTTAACTCTTTACTCCTAAGCTACTCCCTTTACTGTTACACCCGAATCACAGTGCGGCTTCCGACAGAACCGGTCTACCATTGATATGATATTCTCATCGCAACAAATGCAAGGAAAATGCCATGAACAAAATCAACCACGGTTTATTGCCTTCATCGACCTAACAAAAGCATTTGATTTGGTCAGTTGTGAGGGCCTGTTCAAGACACTAAAGAAGATTGGCTGCCCACTAATTCTTTTGTCCATTGTGGAATCGTTCCACACAGACATGAAGGGTATAATCAAGTTTGATGGCTCAACTTCAGAAGAGTTTGAAATCAAGAGTGGAGTTAAGCAAAGTTGTGTACTACTCCCACCCTCTTTGGAATATACTTTTCACTTCTACCGAAATCTGCCTTTCGTGATCAGGATGGTGGTATATACATTCACTCACGCTCAGATGGTGGCCTCTACAATGCTCTGAGATTGAAGGCCAAGACCAAAATTAGGAGGGTACTGATCAGAGAGTTGCTTTTTGCAGATGCTGCTGCAATTACGACCCACTCTGAGGAAGCATTACAGCGACTACTATCTGCATTCTCCAATGCTTGTTCTGAATTTGGTTTAACAATTAACAAAAAGAAGACACAGATTATGTCACAAGGTGCACATGGGGTCACAAGGTGCACATGGGGTACCATCAATCTTTATTGACGACGCCGAACTGGAGATACTAGACCATTTTACAAATCTAATATCTGAGGTAAATAGCAAATTATCCCTAGATAAGGAAATCAACATCAGGATTGGTAAGGCAGTAACAACAATGAACAGGTTAATCAAAAGAGTCTGGGAAAACAGAAAGCTTACTGCCAAAACAAAAGTTCTTGTCTACCAAGCCTGTGTCCTTAGCACTCTTCTTTATGGCAGTGAAATCTGGTCAACTTACCCCAAGAGAAAATTTTAAACAGCTTTCATGTGCGGTGTCTTCGTAGACTTAGATGGATAGGACACGTTAGGAGGATGGATGATGGTAGAATACCAAAGGACATCTTTTTTGGTGAATTACAGATGAGTAGGAGATCTCAGGGTCGGCCTCTACTACGATACAAAGACGTGTGTAAGCGGGATAATGCACATTGGGAGCAAGTCGCCGCTGAACGTTTTGCACAGAGGGCAACTATCAGAAATGGAATAAAGACAAAGGAGAAAATTATTGCAGATAAAGCACACACCGAGCCTGTGAGACGTAAGATAGTGCGTGATGGTGGAAATGACCATGTTTTCACATGAATGATTGTGGACGAACATTTACAGCGCGAATTAACGAAATAGCCTTATCAGCCATGGGTTGTAGTTATTATGCCTTTTTGAAGCACAGTGTACCAAACTATCGTCTGTCAAGTTGGCAAGGTGTCAATGACTGGTCAACGATATTCTAAAAGCTTTTCTGTCACATTGCGATCTTCTTCTTCTGCGTTCATCCGGAGTTGTTTTTTTTTTCCGGACGTGATTGTGTTGTGCTTGTTTACAGCAGAGCTGCATTCTTGCGCCGTTAGGCCGACACATCAGACTTCTGCGGGCATTTGTTGACCAGGTTAACCTTACAGGGGACACAGATCGAAAGCCCCGACTTGTTTCCTTAGTGAATGCGAAATGGTCCATTACTTACATCCATATGCTGCCTCTGGAAAGATGCATGTTCTCATACGTTTTAACTTAATCAATTTGATGGTGTTGTGCCACAAGTTCAGAAGATTGTTTGACCTCTGCATTGCTACGGGCAGACAGTACGTCTAACAGCTCGTGAACAGTCCGCATGGTTGTTTTCATTATATTATCATTAATGCTTATAGTTACCTTGCGGTCAAGGACAGAGGAAGGGGCTGAGGGAGGGGGGCACTTGAGCTTTATATTTTCGTCAACATAAAAAAATCCAGACTGCCTGTCACTATAATCAAGCGCCTTGCTGACTGGTGTGGGCGATGATGCTTCTCCATATCTTGCCATGACAAAAGATGTAGTAGTCATATAATGCTGGAACCATATTTTTATAGACCAATCGGCACTCGAGGCGTGACATAATCAATATTAGGGGGGGGGGGGTTTACTTGAGAGCTCAGGACATTAAAAAAAAATCTGCCGCGATGCGAATTCGAACCACTGACCACCGCGGCGGCAGGCTAGCGTCTAGTTACAACGCTACCGTGGCTCACAATTAGCACACCACTTACTGACATCTCGGTGGCTTGTGAACGAGGGGACGGAGCGCGTATGGGAATGTCATGAGTGCAGTGAGTCTGTTCTCAGCTCAACTCTACACAAATCAACTCTCGGTGGAACCAAGGGAAATAATTGATTTCATGATAGCTACAGTTATTTCCCTTGTATAAGACAGTCATTCCCGTTAGCAATTGCTCAGACCGTGACTAAATTGTGGCAGTTCCATTTCATATACTGTCAAACCTCGGTTTTCGTCAATAATCCGTCCGAAAACAATCGGCGAAATCCGAAACCGACGCTATTATTTCCATATGAATCAATGTAAATCCAATTAATTCGTTCTATAAACTTCTAAATACATTAAAAAAAAACAACACACACACACACATTTTATAGAGAAATAATGTAGTGTTTAATACTATTTTTCGGCCCCAGACTTGACCGAACTCGCACCTTCGCCGTGCTTAATAACACGGTGTATGCCAGTGCGCCTCTTGCATTTTGCAAACCATTTCTCAGCTGGCCTTAAAATCATTAAGTACACTAGCACTCGTCCCAAGCACTTTCTTAACGAGATCGGCTAACAAGTCTGGTTTTCCCCGACATATAATTGCTTCTGAAACAGAATCGCCATTTAACTTGTTTTGATGTATCAAAATTAATTATAACTGTTGAACATCTTCAATCGTTTGCGATCTCTGTTTCGTTAGCACATTCTTCATGTCTTTCGCTACATTAGCCTCCTTTATTCTTTCCTTTCTCGGCACAATGAAACTTATCGTGGATGGCGACTTCACATACAAGTGGCCGATTTCACCAATCTCAATGCCGCTCTGGTACTTTATTATTAGCAAAAGATGCTGACACAACGAAAAACAACGCCCAACTGAGCAGAAGAACGCGTGGCTCCCTTTGTTTTCGCAAAATTAGCAGCGAGGTCATGTTGGCATACCAACGAAATCCGAGGCAATTGTCATAATCTCCCCATTAGTTCTACCGCGTCGTCGTTAACGACGCCTGGCGACTACGGCCAGGGGTCCACCTGTGAGCGACACTAACCACACTGTGGCGGCAGTAAGCCAGTCGGTATATGCGTGAATCATGCAGTCCACGCAGGGACGCAACTCCGACTAGCGAGACTCACAGTGGGTTAGCGGCCAGACGGCTTGGGAGTGTTGAACGAGACAGACGGGAATGAATGGTGCTCGTATACTTGGGTGTATGAACGCAATAGAGAGAACGCCTGTGAGAAGATACAAGACTGTGCGCCTGTGAGTTGTGTATATTGTATTGATATATCTATTGAATGTATTATTGCATCGTCATTGTAATTGTACGATGCATATAATTGTTGTGATGAGTGAGTTGTGTGAATAAAGTGTTTGCTTTGTAAGTGTAATGCGTCACGTCAAGTCATTCTGTGACCGTGTTTTGTATCACTCTTGTCGGTGATTACGAGCCTATGTTCTTGCTGAATGCAAGACGCTGACAAGTGTGAACGTGGGTGCATCGTCCTTCGTGGATTATTTGAACCATAAATGTGAACGTGGGTGCATCGTCCTATTTGGATTATTTGAACCATAAGTATGAACGTTCTTGTTGGATTATTTGATCCATAAGTGTAAACGTGGGTGTATCATCCATCTTTGAATTTGTTGTAAAATAGGATTGAACGTGTGTGTAAGCGGAAAGTTTTGGAAAGAAAGCAACATGGAAAGTAAGTTGTTGAATGTGTTGAACGGACGACATTACGACTAACAAACATACTCGACAGCACACAAACCTACAAAACTTAGTTGACAACGCACACACCACATAAACGTACATGTCCTAATATTTTCTTCTTCCAAAAGCAACAGGTTTTTGTGTCATCCGAAACCATTAAGAAGTGAAGTCCATTTTTCCGGGTAGTTACGTTCAGGCAGCCCTTCTCTGGTACAGTTCTCCATCGTTCTCCAGAGCTCCAAATTCACTTAAGTATTATCTTTTTTCACATATACTTTTGTGTGTAGGCTTAGGCACAAGTTGTATTCGATAAATCCTGTACAAATTATTTACTAACACCATAATTAACTTTTTTTGTACATTCATTGTATTTGAGATATTTCATCATGTCCACATTGAATGATTTCATCGAAGCTGGTTTGAAATTAAAGTTAACTGGCGATGAGTTGACAAAATGGAGTGTGGCAAAGTATTCAGAACATCTCCTATTACAGGAAAAAGCTATGGAATGCGAAGATAGAGCTGCTGAAAGAGAGCTGAAAAAGGCAGAATTAGATGCTAAAAAGGCAGAAACAGATGCAGAATTAAGAAAAGCTGAGATCTCTGCCCAAAGCAAGAGAGAAGAGCTTGAAATTAATGCAAGAACGAAGAAGAAAGAACTTGAAATTAGTGCAAGAACGAAGAAGGAAGAACTTGAAATGCAACTGAAAATCAAACAGTTGGAAGCAGAAACATCAGCAGAGAAAGATTCTCGAAAGTCAGAAAGACTAGATAAAGAGAATCAGTACAAAGAGTACCAAGGGATCGTAAAAAATTTCACCGCGGGCGACTGCATTGCAGCATTTACCCAGAACTTTGAAACGATAATGGAGCATTATCAGATCCCAGAGACTGAATGGAACATTATATATATGAGAAGTCTTTCTGGGGAACATCTGAAAGTGATAGAGACAATTCCCAAAGATCTTAGGAAAGATTACCAATATATTAAATCCAAAATCATGACACATTTTCTGTTAGACGAAGCAGGCTACAGAGAACAGTTTAGCAAATTAGCTCCAAAACCAACGCAAACTTTCTCTGACTACATCTCAGTAGTACAGGACGTATTTAGCAAATGGCTCTCATCAGCCAAAGTAAACACTTTTGATAAGTTGAAAGATCTCATTCTTAGAGATAAGATTATCTCATCTTTACCACCACCATTTTCTAAGTTTCTGAAAGAATGTGAGTGCGGGAGTGTGCAACATATAGAGAAACGAGGTTCGGCTTATTTCACAGCCAAAAAACGGTTCCAAATTGCTGTATGTAGCCGGGGCGCAGTGTTGGGGTGAGCGCCCAACATTGCTTAAATACCCCAATGGCTCGTGAATACATAACCTCTGCAGCAAAAGTCCAACTCCTGGCCTTCACGTGGCGGAACTGTTTTAACTAACAGAAGAAGGGGCGACGGCGAGTATCTGGCGCCGGAAAATAACCAGTGTGCTCTAGATATGTATACAAATACATGCATGTGCAGACACGTGTGTGCGTGTGTACACATCTAAACTCGAGTGAGACCACAGTCTGCTCTAGCAAAGGAAAGGTGCTGAAGACGGAGGCAACCAGCCAGGAGGCGCACCACAGAAATCAGGATACCACGCAATTACGCAAAATGGAATATGTCGACTGCTGCTAAACGTTATGGTGCTCGCCCTGCTTTGGACCCCCAGGCAGGTGCAGTGCCGGGCCCTATGTCTCGAAAGGATCCAACCCCAACTACTGGAGGTCCTTCTCAGATGTCCTGTGGAGCCAGGGGACATGAGAATAGAACAGCTGGCCATACTAAACTAAGACTTAAAATAATGCACTGGAATGCGGAGGGAGTCAGCAACAAAAAAGTAGAATTAGAAAACATCCTGGACAAAGAAAAAGTAAGCATATGTTGCTTGCAAGAAACTCACCTCAACGAAAATATAGCCTTCAAAATCAGAGGCTACCAGTGTTACCGATCTGACCGAAAGGACAGGCGAAAAGGTGGGATACTTACCCTTGTAAAAAATAACATCACTGCTTCCCAAATCGAAGTCTATATGGAAGGGGCTGAGTATCAGACACTTAAACTTAAAACAGGCTATACAGACCTACATCTGATCGATTACTACTGTCCAAGTGACCGTCCACAGGCACTGGACACACTACCATTAACAGAAAAAATGATTGTGTGCGGCGATTTCAACAGCCACTCGCAGAGTTGGGGCTATGATCACATGGACCAGAGAGGAGAGAGACTGGAAGACTAGCAGGATGAGAATAGATTCATCTTGGTTAACAAGCCGTCCGACCCACATACTTTCTACTCGAGATCATGGCACTCTACAACTACACCTGACCTGGCTTTTCATTCACCAGACCTGGAGTGGAACATTACACGAATTGTTGGGAAACAACTAGGTGGCAGTGACCATCGACCAGTCTTTCTAACTGTAGAACATGAGCTTGTAAGTGAAAGCAGCACCCTCTCGAGGTGGAACTACAAGAAAGCAGACTGGGCAGTGTACAAGCATCGCACCAGCATACTGGTTAGAAACCTGAACACTGAGAAAGACATAAATAAAGTAGTTGAAGAGTTTGGGAAATGCATACTACAGGCAGCGCGAGAAACAGTACCAAGAGGAGCCCGTAAACAATATAAACCCTACTGGAGTAGTGAACTGGAACAGTTGCATAATGATGTGGAAGTATGTAGAAAGCAAGCAGAGGCCACACCCAGCCAAGAGCACCACAATAAATTCCAGCATGCAAAAGCCAAATTTCAAAGGGCCAAGCTGCAGGCTAGACGGAAAAGCTGGCAGGAGAAAACAGAGTCTCTGAACTTTGAAAGAGACACAAGGAAATTGTGGAAGCTAATAAAACAACTTAACGATGAGGGCACAGGGAGAAACTCAAAAATTGCACTACATAAAGATGGAAACATCTTAACAAGAAAGCAAGCAGCTGACCATTTTGCGGACTCATTCGCACAAGATAACAATATCAAAATCAGTGCAGAGAAACAACAAGAGATTCAAGAGAAACGGCAACATACAGGACAGAAGGAAATAGTACAGGAGGTTCTGGAGGCACCCATCACAATCAGCGAACTGGAGCTAGCCATATCAAAACTGAAAATGAGAAAGTCACCAGGAGCTGATGGTATCTCCAATGAAATGATCAGGAACCTAGGAACAGAGGCCAAAGCAAAGCTGTTGCAGATCTTCAATAACAGTTGGACCTTAGGCAGTGTTCCACAAGCCTGGAGAGAAGCAATCATGATACCCCTCCTAAAATCAGGGAAAGATAGTTCCATTGCCTCTAGCTACAGATCAATTAGCCTCACCAGCTGTCTCTGCAAAACACTGGAGCGCATCATCAATCACAGACTGCAGTGGTACATTGAAAGTAAAAACATCCTTGTGCCACAGCAGGCTGGCTTTAGACAGTGCTACTCTACGGAAGATCAGACAACCTACCTCTCTCAAGAAATTGAGGATGCATTCCAGGAGAAGAAGCTGGTGCTTGCGGCATGGATAGATTTGAAGAAAGCCTTTGACAAAGTCTGGAAAGAAGGTCTGATGAATAAACTGAGAAACTGCAAAGTCAATGGAAGAATGTACAAATGGGTGACAGCATACTTGCACAACAGAAGAGCCCGAGTACAGATAGACGGACTAAAGAGCAAGAAAGTACTACTGCGTCACGGAGTTCCCCAGGGCGGAGTATTGTCCCCCACACTCTTTCTAATCTTCATCAATGATCTCGTTGCTAATCTACCGCATGGAATTAAAGCCGCAATGTATGCCGATGACCTGGTTCTATGGAGCACAAATGAACATGCATCAGTGTTGTAGATACATTTGTTGCATGGGCAAATAGATGGTGTGTCAGCATAAACACTGACAAGTGCAGCACCACCCTATTTACCCTCTCTCCAAAACAAAAGGCAGGGACCATCCAGATAAATAGAACACCCCTACGAGAAGATAAAGAAGTAACATACCTTGGAGTAACATTTGATGGCAAGCTGACATGGAGAAAGCACATCAACAAAGCAGTAGCAAAAGCCAGAAGGAAAATAGCCATCCTGAGAAAGCTAAGTGGAACCACATGGGGAGCCAGTGGGAAAATACTTAGCAAAGTTTATCAACAGAGCATACGACAACACCTGGAATACGGGTCAACTGCATGGTGTTCGGCAGCAAAAACCACACTACAAGAGCTGGACAAACTGCAAAATCAAGCACTTAGAGTCACCACAGGAGGGATGAGATCAACCCCTATAGTGGAAATGGAGAAGATGGGGAGGACACAAGCACTGAGTGAGCGCAGGGATACGAAAACGCCAATACAAGCAGAAAAGTTCCTCAGCTTGCCATGCCACCCTATGAAGAACAGATTTGAAAACTTAGCTATGGGGCGGTTGAAAAGAAGTAGTTTTATCCACCAGGCCAAACGACTCTGCAGAGAAACCACCGATCTGCCCACAGTTGGTATCCCCCTAACAACTATTCCAGAGCGAACTCCATGGAAAGATGAGCATAGACTATCATTACAAATCCAGACAAAAGTGAGAGGAATATTTTACAAGGAAGATCACAACAGTGTGCAGCGCAGAACAGCCACTCTCAGCTTCCTTGATGAAGAATACCCACAGGACCTCTGGATCAGAGTCTACACAGATGGGTCAGCACAAAATGCTGTTCGAAATGGAGGAGCGGGAGTGTACATAGAATACTCAAATAATACCAGGGACACAGCTAGAGTACCGACAGGAAAGTACTGCCATAACTACGATGCTGAAATTGAGGCAATCAAGATAGCAACAGAGAAATTACTAAATACCAGCAATGGTACACAACCTGTGGTGCTATTGACAGATGCAAAATCAGTACTCGTGCGCTCCTGTCTGGGAAATTGCCAGTACTAAGGACACTACTTTCTGAACTTAGCAGTCAGCATAAGGTCACTATACAGTGGATACCATCTCACTGTGGAGTACCCGGGAACGACAGAGCTGATCAATTGGCTAAGGAAGGAGCCAAAGAAGAACAGCCTGATGTGCCTGTAACATACCACCAAAAGAAAAGAATGATCAAATCAGTCAGAAAGCCACCAAAACCTGCTCAAGATGACTACCACGTTATGGATAGACCAGAACAAGTCATTATTCTGCGCTTCAGAACAGGGCACAATAGATTACGCAACGTATACAAAATTCAAGATTGGTGAAACAGCCATGTGTACATGTGGATTGGCGTCGCAGACAGCAGAGCACATACTCCAAGACTGCCCAAAATATAACATATCTAGGCAAACCTTCTGGCCTAGAGAGGCGACAGTGGAAGATAAACTCTATGGACCGCTGTGTGAACTGAAAAAGACAGTTCAATTCATACAAGAGACAGCACTGCAGTTATAGACATATTTCAAGCGAACGAAAGAAGAAGAAGAAGAAGACAGCCAACAAACATTGTTTTACTAGTGGATTGACTGACACAGAGTTTGTAGCAGCCGCTACGGTACTTTTGCTTTCTTTCACCCCAAACAAACTTTGCGAGCTATATTTAGAGTCACCAGCTATATTTAGCGCCGACGGTGATCTCCTCTGTGTTCGGGTGAAGTGCGTGTCAGTTCGTTTCAATTGCCCCACACCACAGTGTTGTTTCTTTGGGCTGTGGCAACCTTTTCTGTCACCCTTCGATCCTCATTTGCATCGGTCCTGCAATCACTTTCCGGTTAGAGTTAGGGTTAGGGGGTACGGTTAGGATTAGGGTTAGGGGGTAGGGTACACACACTAACCCTAACCCTAACCCTAATCCTAACCCTACCCCCTGTAAAAAGACCCCCGGGGCTTGGACGGGATTGCTACCATAGATAATATCCCCAGCCTTTGCTCTGACCACCACCATAGAACTTTACATCTACAAGGCCCCACACAAGCCGGGACAGCTGAACCTCCCCTTCCCCACTTAGGGACTCCTACCCAAAGGGGGCTCGGACAAGACACCAGTCATACTAATACACAAAGCCATGGCTAACAAATCAAAATTTAATTTATAACTACGTCAACTGCAACACAGAGAAGAATGGCCGAAAGCCTGACTAGAAGACAATATTTACAAGAGAAGATCTACTGATGAGTCTTCATCACGGAGACTGTGACTTAAGTTCGTGCAGTTGTCCTGTCGTGGTTACGACTCACCCGGGACCTCCAGTGGACCTGAATCCAAGGTGTCTCTCCTTTCCAAAGTTCTCTTCTTCCACTTGGATCCAGATCTCGGGAAGCTCAGGCGTAGGACTGATGCCTGACAGACACTTCCCCAACTGTTGAGGATCCTCCCTCGAAGACTGATAAATCACTAGTTCCACTCCGCTGATGACGTCTGGGTCAACCCTAGAATCCTCCAGGTCCCCAACTAACGAAAAGTCTTATAGCACACTACACAAGTATCTACAAAAGCATGGTTGCTCTCTGTATCGCCAGTTCCTGGGAAACACTTAGCAACAACCTATAACTGGAGCACTGCCACCATATTATCACAATGTCACAACTGCATGACTCAATAAGTAAATTAACACTGAACATATTCTCATACAGCTATTGTACCGTTCGGTAGGTATGAACTACCCTAATCGTTCACCAAGTCTATTCACTCACTCAAGTAGGTAGGTATCAACAACCTGCCCAGTTCTTCAGAATGTCAAATCTCTGATGCCGGTCATATGACCCGGTTCATGGCTTCAACAAAGGATCACCACTGTAGATTCACCCTTTCGGTTTCGTGAACTGTAGACAAAGTGTCCCATAACGACCCAGCCGGGCCGGAAGCATAATAAACTGGCCATTCTCATGACTGGTAGACATTAGGTTCAACACCTGACTTCCATTTCCTGGAACATCACAAAGTTATCATTGAACGAGATAGGTATCAGTACCTCACTGGTCGGAACCCATAGACGTATTAGTCTCTGACCCTGTCTGGATCGCTTGACTACCTTCGTCGGACTCTTGACGGTGGTCTTAGCCTAGACCTACCGGCTCCTCTTAATTCAATTGACTTCCAGTAATAGTTGACAGATTCAGATGACTGCTCCCAGTAACGCCTTACATCTCATCATGATAGGCACTGGAGCGAGCAAGTCCCATGGAGCTTATGGTTGAGCTCCCGAATCTTCAGTGGATCTAACCTGATCAAAGATCCTATCACAGATCCTGAAACATGAAGGGGTGGGTGTGAGTACTCAACTACAACAAGGACTACACTGCATCTCCACATTAATACATGCCTCTCAGTACTATATATATATATATATATACACACACACACAATATATATATAAGCGATCATCAACATCATTGATCTACTCTTAATAACCATGTATAGGCATGAGGCTGCGAAAGAAAGCACTAATACACCAGTGTATAGGTAAGTAACTCGTCTGGGCTCAGATAGCCCGATAGCACCAAGTCGACTGTATGACTCTGTCAAAATATCCTTCGCCTGGTGCTAATCCACTCCTGTCTCTTCACCATCCCTCAACCCGGAAATACACCTACTTCACTTTCAGTGTAGTGGTTACATTATCTAGGAGGTGCCCCGCCGGCCATATCCTCCTTCCATACCTACTCAACAATTAGTCAATCCCTTCACCCATGGATTCACTAATTAAACCTAACTTACTAAAGACTACACCATCTTAATAAATTATCTACATCACAATTTATTACCGTAGCTCTAATAAATTATAACTAGAAAGGGTTAAACTTAATTAACCAACTTAGAACACAGCAATAGCTTCTGTTCTGGGATCTCCGTCCCAGAACAGCGTTTGACCTCTAGTAATTGACCTTCACCCATGACGGTCATTTCTGTGCCGGTCAAGCACAGCTATGGTGGCCATCCACCAATACACTTTCCCACAGCTCTTGTGGGCAAGGCGCATTCTGTTCCGTGGCTAGCTAGGGCACGTCATCCCTTTTAGAGAGGCTACCAGCCTCCCTCTACTAAATCTCTAGCTCCCCTTTTTGGGGGTCAATTACCCCAGAGCATACTACTTCTTCATTGCAGTAACTCCGATACTCCATTATCAGAGTCAGGTTTCTTGAGGAAGAGAATAATAGAGACAGACTAGGTTCGGTTCCCATTTCGATCTATATAGACGCAATGGCCTCGATTATAGAGCGCCGCATCGCTCTCGGTCGGTTATGTTCAACCCTCGGTTAAGCACTATTGCTTTGGGTCCGACACGCAACATAACGGTCGGTCGGACAGGCCTCGGAACCAGTCGGTCGCTAGACACACGTACGAGATACACGCATGGTCACGCTAGCAGACAGGCATCCAAACACGCAGTGACACTCAGGCATCATACATATTTTCTATCAACTGCTATCCAGTAAATACAAACCTTTCTGCCTATGAGGAACAGCACTAGCCTGTTCACACAGTAAATACTTACCCAATGAAATAACCACCTTGTCCTCAGAATAATATCACCACAGCTATCAGACATAAATTACCATCCTATTCTAGCCAAGCCAATGACACATCAATAATAATAACAATCACTGACTTATCACTATTAACTGAGTCTAGCAACACACTGTAACGCATGTCCTTCCTGCCCTAAGTATTTAATCACTAACCAGATATTTAACACATTGGCTACACAGTTGGTAGATTACCCGAATCTACTTACACAGAGCAGTGACAATAACATTATCATTAACATAATATCAATAATTAACAATGCATATCTAGTACACTAGCATTAAATCACTTCTATCCGACTATCGGAGTTACACAGGTATCAGCAGACACACGTACAGCTTTTAGAATACTCGCTTACAACCGTGTCGTTTCCTGACTCATCTGTCACACACATTACGCGGCGGATCAATAACCGCTAATTAAATATGCAGACACGCGACGGTAAATTTATGCTCTGCGCGGAGATTATTTTCATTCGGCGTTTTATTCGTTTTCGGAATAAAGGCGCAGTACTTACGGACCACGGTTAAATTAAATAAGTAATGCCACATTACCTGTGATATCAGAAATCACAATCATCAACTGCCGATGTCCGTCTGGCTGCGTTCACTGACATCTCTCTCAGCAGTTAATTACTGCGATCTTACTTCGTTGAGGTCTAACTGGCGACTGCTCCAAGATCACCGAAGTGCGTTGTCACAATGCCTTCACGGGTCCAGTGAATTTCATGAGCCACGGAGAAATCCTGTGTCACGAAGAATTCCACACTCCCGTGTTCCTTGAGGCACTTGTGGGTCCTCCGTGCGAGAAAACCACGTACGCACTTGCCTGGGGCATTCGAGAAACTTCTAGAATTCACCCGAGATGTGACGTCACGAACTACATTCGACGGGGGAATCCCCTGGCTAGTCTTATTAAATCCAGGGAGACTAACCGGTCGTGATCCCATCAAAGGGAAATAATACAGAGATTAGACTGTATCTTAGTCGTTTCGTCACACCCCCTAAACCTAACCCTAACCGGAAAGTGAAAGAATAGCGCACCACTGCCGCCGCATAGAATTGCGCACCGAGCTACGGCGCAACACACGGAAACCCCCTGAATGTTCGGCGCAACACAGGGAACCCTGGATGTGACGTCATACCCTGGGATTCCCTTTTGTTTGGGGTGAAAGAAAGCAAAAGTACCGCCGCTACCTATGATAGAACGAAGTCAGGTCCCTATAGTAACAAGAAACCCTTTAAGCAATCTGCTGAGAAATATTATCAATGCAGATATTGTCATCTTACACAACGAAAGTGATATGTGTGACAAACACCCGGGGTACCTTACATACTTGCAAAATTATATAGATAAGCAAGATAAGGAGAGAAAGAGCTACAAACGACTAACCAAATGCTTCCTTTGCAAAGCGTATGGCCACTGGCGTCATGCTTGTAAAGGCAAACAAATGACCAGAAAGGCTAATGCAGCCATGTTTGATAGCTCTTCCTCAGATGAAGAAACATGTGAAAATCATCCTGTAAATTCAGCACAGGCCATTGATGTATTTCATCTTAACAAATGTACCATCTGTGATCGTTTTCATGAAGATGGCCTATTAACATGCGGCCATGCAATACCTATTGCCAATGAAGAAGCCAATTTGGTAATAAACTCCAGAGGTAAACTTAACATCCACCACAGATTTTTAAATGGCAAATCTGCCACCGTTTTACGTGATAGTGGATGTACTCTTATTGGTTTAAAGAGAGACTTTATTTTACCTTCAGATTATACAGGCAAACATGTTACATGCAGAACTTTCTCAGGTAACATCGAGAAATACCCACTTGCATGGGCATATATTGACACCCCATTTCTCACAGGAAAGGTTAAATGCGCAGCATTATCCAACCCATGTTGCGACATAATCGTTGGTAACCTTCCTGAGGTAAATGACATGCCACATGACAGTGCAACATCATCTGTCCAATGTATTGTTGATAATACAGTATCATCTTCAACTGAAAATGTATTATCACCTGTAATTGAATGTATGTTTGCCAATTCATTAACGTCATCACATGAATGTATTGATATGAATGTAACACCATCATGTCATGTTATTGAAATTTCAAATGCAGTAACTAGATCTGCTGCCAAAGTGCAAGATCAAATTGATCAGACTGAGGCTTTGGAAATGTTAAGCCCAGTGATATTACCTTCTAAAACCATGAGGGAGAATTTCATATCAGCCCTAAAGGCCGATTTATCTTTGCACAAGTATTTTAATCTTATAGGCCAAAAGCCAAGACTTACAAAAAATGCTAGATGGCATTTTGCACTAAAAGGCGGTATCCTTACACGGTACTACACCAAAGGTACCAGCACCACAGAGCAAACGGTGTTACCAACCGAACACATCTAGCACATGACATACCCTTTGCAGGGCATATGGCTTATTCGAAAACTAGATCGAGATTACTTAATCAATTCTACTGGCCTAAATTCTGCAGTGATACCAAGCAATATTGCAGAACTTGTGACATCTGTCAGAAGCTTGTTAAAAAGGGTAAACACCCGCAAGCTGAACTACAAATAACAGATCTAGCAAGTAGACCTTTTGAAAAGATCTCTGTTGATATTGTAGGTCCTCTTAACCACATAACATCGAGAGGAAATAAGTTCATAATTACTATAATTGACCTCTGCAGTAGATGGGCTGAGGCAATTCCACTTAAGAACATAACTGCCAAGGATGTTATGGAAGTTTTCTTCCATATTTTTTCTAGAGTAGGGTTTCCTGATACCATTCTCTCAGATCGTGGGAGTCAGTTCATAGCTGCAGCCACTCAAGCCTTTACTAGAATGTTAGGGGTAAAGCAGTGCTTTAACAGCCCATACCACCCTCATTCTAAGGGAATTGTAGAAAAGATGAATGGGGATCTCAAGCATATGTTATCAAAAGTTACCCAGGAACATCCTGAAGACTGGGACACTTATTTACATACAATACTATTTGCATATCGCGAAGTACCTCAATCCAGTACAGGTTTCTCACCATTTGAACTTGTATATGGAGTCAAACCATGCGGCTTGTTATCTATGTACCATTCTATGTTAACTGAAAGTATAACTATTCATAAACCAGTATCATCATATGAACATGTCACATCATTGCGTGATAGAATAATGAAATCTTGTGTGTTAGCTAAAGAAGCACTGAAACAATCTGGTGCTATTTACAGACAGTATGCCAACAGAGGAAATAGGACAATAACATTGACACCTGGACAAGACGTATTACTTCTTTTGCCAAGCGACAGACATCTTTTGACAAACTCATGGCAAGGACCGTATAAAGTACTGAGACAAATCTCGACTGTTGACTATGAGATAGCAGTGAAAGACAAACATAAAATATTTCACATCAACATGTTAAAACCGTACTACAACAGAGACGAAGACCAAGACGAGACAGCAGCAAGCACAACGATAGTAGACCACACAGACAATGAAGACACAGACGAAAAGACCGACCCCATCACATGACACAACGAACAATCTGAATGACATTAAGACAAATCCTAACCTGACTCAGACAGAGACAGACAGGTGCAGACAACTGGTACAAGACTGCGACATGTGTACGTATGACAAGACTTCTTCTGACAGACCATGTAATAACATTAGAACAGACATTTGACCGCATCAGACAGCACGGACTGACAGTCAAACCATCGGAAGTTGACATAGCCTACCAAGAAATTTCATTTTTTAGATTATAAAATTTGTAATGGCTTTGTCACTACTGACGATAACATCGTGTCACGTATTCTGAAATTGTCGCTTCCGACCACAAAGAAAGAAGTGCGAAGTGTCTTAGGTCTGTTGAATTATTACAGACAATTTATACCACATTGTGCCAAATTGACGGAATGTTTCATTAACTTACTAACAAAATTGTAAACAGCGAATGCCTAAGACCTGCATTTACGAAAGTATTGTCTTATTTTTCTAGTAACCCCGTTCTAAAATTACCAAGTTTGGGTACTATTTTCAGATTGAGAACAGACGCGAGCTCCGTAGCGATTGGGGCCGTATTGCTACAGGAACACAATCAAATTCTCCATCCTGTATATTACGTAAGTCGTAAGTTAAAGACCAGAGAGCGATTTTGGTCGACGCCGGAAATTGAGGCGTTGGCTCTTGTGTTTTCAGTTAGAAAACTGTCCAGATTCCTTCTTGGAACACGCTTCATAGTAAAGACAGACAATAGTCCGTTGAAAATCATCACTACAGGAACGCCTACCAACCACAGGGTGGCAAGATGGTCACTGTTATTGCAAGATTTCAATTTTGAAGTCATGCATATCTCTGGCTCTCAAGATACGTTTGCTGATCTTCTATCCCGATGTCCTTACGACACACCCAAAAGCCCAATGGTGCCTGAGCGCACACAGCAGATGAATGAAAAATCTGCAAAGTAATATAACGCTCAGCAACACGGCGCATTATGAAATGTATTTCAGTAACGCTGTATTGAAAATGTGATAGGGACAATGTCCCAATGTAAATATTATATGTATATTTTATAATTATAGCAATGTGTGTGATGAATACTTGTGTTGTATGTGTTAGAAAGGTAACATTATTTTAATTATATATAAACAGTGTAGCGAACAGTGCTACGTGATTTCAAGACTTACTTCACTTGAACTTTGCAAATATCCGTAGTACCTGCAACGCAGAGAGTTCCGACGTATTTTAACCAGTGCAAGAAATACTGTGACATCTGGTTTCTACAGAACAACATTTATTCCATATCGTGAAAGAAAGAGTTAATCCAGCAGCTGTGCTTACGAACTGTATTCTCCGTCCCTTTGTGTAACATCCAGACGGAAGAACATTGTGTTATCTACAACTTAACACACCAGCTGTGTATTTCCGGTGTTTGTTGAATTTATTTGAAAAGTAGCAGACTATAAGGTCATCCTCACAAAGAATTGACGATGTATATAAACTTTGTGAGCTTAAATTTAATATATACAAATTGTATGTAAGGATTTTGATAGATGTGATCTGAGAATCATAACTTGATTCACTTGTTCACAATAGTGACATTTAGTTCGCTATTGTCAATACGCATCAAACTATGACGCTTAGAAATGGATTTTCTAATGTAATTTATTTTTTTTGACAGCATGTTGAAATTATCCCCCATTGATTTTGTATTGTTTCAAGGGAAACAATTGAAATTAGTAGTAATGTGTAACATGTATAGAAACCATTCTCAGGTTGCCAGGTTGGTGACATATCAAGATGACGTCACATGTGCATGGTATTAATTACCGAAGTTGTAGACCTTCATAAGACTTTCCAACCATATGAGGTTGAGGTCAAATGTTGGAGTCATCTTATAGGAAGACAGCTCGCAGTCTGACATGTCGTATTTGCAATTTGTCTTTATCTGTCGGGAGTTGGTTGCGTGTTCGCTGAATAGCTACCGGACTGGCTGTGTCATATTACAACTAAAGTAATAACCCATCGAGTGGATTGTACTTGATGACTGTTGCTTCTTAGCAGCATTGAAGAATGAGTGGATATATCTTTCAATTATTTGCATATTTCAAATGTAAACCAAAGTGTCAGGTCAGATGACAATTAATGGGTCGATTCTGACAGGTTTATTAAATAAACCCATATGTATATAGAGTGCATGAAAGGTTTCCCCTGTCATGAAAAGGAGAGTGGGAGAATGTCATAATCTCCCCATTAGTTCTACCGCGTCGTCGTTAACGACGCCTGGCGACTACGGCCAGGGGTCCACCTGTGAGCGACACTAACCACACTGTGGCGGGAGTAAGCCAGTCGGTATATGCGTGAATCATGCAGTCCACGCAGGGACACAACTCCGACTAGCGAGACTCACAGTGGGTTAGTGGCCAGACGGCTTGGGAGTGTTGAACGAGACATACGGGAATGAATGGTGCTCGTATACTTGGGTGTATGAACGCAATAGATAGAACGCCTGTGAGAAGATACAAGACTGTGCGCCTGTGAGTTGTGTATATTGTATTGATATATCTATTGAATGTATTATTGCATCGTCATTGTAATTGTACGATGCATATAATTGTTGTGATGAGTGTGAATAAAGTGTTTGCATTGTAAGTGTAGTGCGCCACGTCAAGTCATTCTGTGACCGTGGTTTGTATCACTCTTGTCGGTGATTACGAGCCTATGTTCTTGCTGAATGCAAGACGCTGACGAAAACCGAGACAAATTTTTCGAGGAAAAAGTCGTCGAAAACCGAAACCGACGAAAACCGAAACCGACGAAAACCGAAGGCAACGAAAACAGAGGCTTACTGTATATAAAGGCTGTACTGGCCTACATAGTCACAATAGCAACGGTTCGAGAGACTTCTTTGTTTCGTCACCAGGCTGTTAGAATCCTATAAGAAAAAAAGAAAAAAATTACACAAAATAAGCAAATCGTAACTCACTCCATCAAAACGTGGTAGCTTTCTTTGCGGCCTATTTCTTTATTTTTACCTTACAGCGCATTAAATGACGTAACTATAAAGCTAGTTAGTTAGTTAGTCGAGGTTCCAACTTCACGGCAACGGGTCGTCCCCATTATGCCCCGTCCCTGTGCCAGTGAATATCACACAAAATGCTTCCCACTGTCCAGTGTGAAAAGTGGAACAGACAGGAGTCTCTGCAATCCAACACTCCGCACAGGGGCACAGGCATAATGCCGCCGCCAGATTGCCAACACAAAAGTCCTCCACGAAAACCACAGTTCATAGTGATGGAATCGGCAGTCACCAGAAAGACCTCCTTGACCCGGGTTTTCTCACATGGTTCTGTCTCTATCCGCAGGGCGACCCCCCCCCCCCCAAGCGTCGCATTAACATGAACTCGGTAGCTCCAGCGCCGACTCCCAGGAGTCTCCTGGAAAATTCACTCGTGAACCGAAAAGGCAAATCAGTCAATTCAGCAACAACCGGTAGCCATTGTTCTGAACATGCAGGTCACTGTACAAACAAAAGCGGACATGTAAACGCATTCCACGTGAATATCACAGCTCACAGAGTCGCGCCACGCACTCACACTGTAGCAGGGCGACGGAACCATATACTACCAGTCCAACATGAGGAAAATGCGAAATGCAAACCACAGCCACAAGGATAAATACTCCAGAGGCCGTAGCGGTTCAATGCCTAACCGCCATGCTGGGGACCGGAAGTCAACTATTAAGCGCACACATAAAAAAATACACACACGTGTACGCACATGAACCCATACACACACTCGCGCGCGCGCAATGGAGTCTGCCATGTTCGGATGAAATTAAATGTAAAGGTCTTATCTTGGCTCGGTCAACATGGAAACTCTGATCACATTTTCAAACTTCAGGTCCCCAGCATTTAATTTTTTTCATTTTCTTTTCATTGTTCACATTTTCCCATCCCGTTATAATGCCCTAATTTAGTCACTGTAGTCTTCCCCGTGTTTATATGATGTTATTTGTGTGTATGTATTTGTATGCTGATGAAGGATATGCCGCAACTTTCTGGTTTCCGTAACTGTGTTCTGTAAAGCTACATTACCTTGTGCTATGTTATATTGTTTACAGTACCAGTCTAGCAAAACGAGCATTTTTTCTGCGCTTGCGGAGGGGAAGAAGGGCTATACAATCTAGTTCCAATGGAGATGGTACTCTGGTACCGGGTCGGGACTAAAGTCTCTATCCCAACCTCACTCCGACAGATGTAAGACCGTCTCAAGATCTAGACCAGTGGTTCTCAACCGGTGGGGAATCCCCCCCCCCCCGGGGGAATTTTAGGGTTTCCATGGGGGGGGGGGGGGGAATTAAGATTATTTCAAGATCGCAATAATATTAGAACCAATTACTTGATATTGTTTTTCCCTCTAAATTTTACGGTTCTATACTTCTCGCCCTAATGAAATTTGTTTTATAACGTAAGTAGACCCGCAAATCACGTTTTATGTAGATGTCTATACTTGTTCTAGTATGTGTTATTAAATTTAGCTTCCATTTTTATGTATATTATGTAAGGGTGGGGGGAGGGGGTTATAGGGAGGAAATTCGAAAGGGGGGGGGGGAATGACGTTCTGAACATATGGTAAAGGTTGGGTCATTAAAGGTTGAGATCTGAACGTCAATGTAACCAACCTGAGAATTAAAACTCAGTCTTCCAGAGGGTTCGCCACCAAGCATGTTGTGTGGGGTAGTCTAGTTACATGATGAGAACCGTTTGACTGGCTGTCTCTGTTTAAACTCCAATGATGACACCTCTCCCCAATGACACACCAGAAATCAATACATTTGCTATGCAAAAAAATTTTTTTTACAGCCGTTTTACAATTCTGTTAGCGATGGCGTAAAAGTAGCGATGAAATGAGGAGTAATGCCCGGTACACAGCATCATGGCTTCATCCGAATAACTAACAGAGGGACTTAACGGTTCTCATTCCTGGGGAACTCTTGAGCCCTTTAAAAAAAAATTTCAAATTGCACTTGGCTTCATCAGCGGGTCACCAGCTGCAAAATTAAATTAGGGTCAACTTTTTACTAACTGTTCTTTTCATCGCATCGCATCGGTCTCATCAAAAAGCACAATGTTAAATTGGGAAAGCGTTCATGTCACTCCGCAGATCTCTGTCCTTAACGGCAACGGGTAAATCCATAATGCTTCGTCCCTGTGACAGCGAATATCACACAATGCTCCTCTCTGTCTATCCCTTGTGAAAATGGAACAGACAGTGGTCCCGAAAAAAAAAAAAAAAACAACATCACGCACATTCATAAGGCTGCATACATGCGTAAGGCAGAATTCCAACATAGCAGTCCGCAACTAGAATTACAGTTCTTTATCGATGGAAGCGGCAGTCACTGGAAAACCAGCAGCGGCACACTGAAGATTAAATGAAGATCCCAGACACTGAAGTCCCAGAAAGAGCGTCCATGCCCAGTATCCATACTCTACTAATAAAGAATCAGATTCGCTGGGCTGGTCACTTGACTCGCATGCCAGATCACAGGCTCCCTAAACAAATTTTTTACGGCGAGCTGCGTTGTGGTAAACGCTCCCAAGGCAGCCAGAGGAAACGCTATAAAGACACTCTGAAAATCTCACTGAATGCTTTTGGAATTCATCATGACACCTGGGAGACTGCAGCCAGAGACCGAAATTCGTGGCGTGCATCATTACGCAAGGGTGCAGTCATATGTGAGGCAACCAGGACTGCAAGAGTTGTGAAGAAAAGACAAGAGAAAAATCACTGCAAGAAATCCTCCTCCAGAAACGTCAAGCATTCTTTGTCCACATTGTCAAAGAAAATTTCGAGCCAAAATAGGCCTTATCAGCCATCTTAGAACTCATGGCTACATACTTTCAACCCCTCTGGATGAAATGAATGGTCATCATCATTCTTGATGGACAAACAACAACAACAACTGCAGAAGACAAACAACACAGTTCGGCAACCGGCCACCCGATATGTTTCTTAACTTGAAGTTCACAACACAAATCACTTCGGACAGATGAGAAAACATTTAGCTGTGCGATGAAACCATTTCCAAACTGAGAAAAATGCGTAATTAAGCCGTATCCTGAAGCAAAACCACCCAGGGCTTTAACTGAACGCCCGTCTATTTGCTGTACTGAACCGGAAGTGTGGTGTTCTAAATTAATTCAGTTTTGATATTCCATCATGCGACCTTCTTAGGCCATCCAGCATAATTTCTTTCACTGTGAGAGTTTGTGTAAATGATGTGTGTATGCTGGATTGTATGTGTGTGTTTATGAGTGTGCGTGTGTCTGTCTACCTGCTTGTCTCATAACATGCATTGTTTATGTTTGCAACATTCATTTAACAATGTGTTTTTTTCCCTATATAATTTGACATGCACAATTGATGAACGAAAGATGAGTAATTGGAAGGGCAGAATGTAAGACAGGCCTGCGTGCCTAATGCGTGACCCTTTGAAAATAAAGTTCATTCATTCGGTCTGGTTTTGCCTCTTCTACTGCTGATCTTCTCAATCGTAACGATGCTTTCTAACGCCTCTCTTCTAATTACAATCACAGAATAATATGTGTTTATTATTATTCTAGTATTGTCGCATAATGGTCTACTTCCAATCTCTTCCAAGCAATCAATATTATTCACTCTGGCTGCCCATAATATTCACCCCATTCATCTCATAAACCACATTTCCGCTGCATGCAAGCTCTTCTTTCACATTCCAAGGTTCACTACCATACAGCAGATCAGGTTTCATGTCACATGTCAATACTCTCTTAATGATTCTCTCATTAACTGATGGCATTAACTGATTCTCTCTGCAGATGGCCAGCCCTTGAATCGTGCCGATGTTATTAACGTCCTTAAAGATATATCAAGAACAGAGGCCTTTGACGTCAGTGAATCCACATCGCTGTCCAGGATGAGAGACTTGGGAGTAAGAATTGGCACGGCCAGACACTGTGAGGTACATCGGGAAAACGAGGTGCCTCGTCAACCAGCACAGAACTGGCACTATTAGCCACCGGACGCTGATGCATATGCTGGGTGGAGGATCTGAGCACCTATGGACCTGCCCGGGGTGCAATTAAGATACCCCAACTGATAACTGATCATTAACTGATTAAGTGCCATGGGATGATTAATCGTCTTAAGCGACTTCACGTATGTGCCATGGGCTTAAATAGTTTTCCCTGTGCAAGTCCCTTCAATTTGATATATAACAGCATGTCTGCTACCATATTAACAACTTTAAGTCATAATTGAGACACACCACTGCTTCCCATTTTCCGCCATCCATTTTTATTAGGTTCGAACCTACGATAGAACGTCATGCCTGTGGAGGGACATGCCACCTCTCTAACCCAGAAAATGTAGACACTTGGGTTGAAAAATTAGGATTTTTAAAGTAACTTCTCCCGTGTGACTAAACCACACTTTTACATTATCGTATAGTCTTTTAGAAATGATAGTCCTCTTTGGTAATGGTTTATCACGATAACTATGAGAATATGGTAATATTATTGACACCAACAAACCAATAAACTAGTAAATATTTGTATCGAATATCTTAGGTTTCAAAGTCAGATGAATGCACCCTTACCATTCTTATTTGGATTCCTAATGTGTCTTAAATCTTCAAAACCGATCCCCGTGAAAGAAAATACTATGTTCTTCTTCTTCTTCTTCTTCTTCTTCTTCTTCTTCAGCGTTCCGAGCCATTGAGGTTCTTTGCTGCAGATACAATCCGTCTCCATTCGTCTCTCTGGTTGACCTTCTCTTGCCATTCGTTGATTCCAAGTGCTTGTAGGTCTGTATATATAATATATCTCCACCGTCTTCTTGGTCTACACTCTATGGTCATTTATTTCTTGAGTGAAAGCGAGTTTTGTTTCCCTATTATCTTCCATTCTTTCTATATGCCCCAGCCATTGTAGTCTATTAACCTTTATGCTCCCAGTGATTAGCGGGGACTTAAACAGATCATAAATGTCTTTGTTACTTCTTCTTTTCCACTCTCCACTTTGTGTATACCTAATGGGTCCAAAGATGCATCTTAAAACTTTGTTCTCAAAGGTTTGTAACAAGGCTTCGTCTCCTTTCGTTGTACTCCAGGTTTCAGAGCCATACAGCACAACTGGTCTGATCAGTGTTTTGTATATTGTGATTTTGGTGTTACGAGATAAGGCATTCGATTTTAGTAGATGTTGTAGTGCATAGTATATCTTATTTCGAGAATTGATTCTAGTTTGTATTTCTTCCCTTATGATGTTGGAGCAGTTGAAGATTGTACCCAGGTATTTGTATGTTTCTGTTCTTTTAATGGTCATATTATCTATTTGTATGTGGCCAGAGTTTTTAGCCATTCCTTCTCTTGAAATTACCTTATATTCTGTCTTATCTTGGTTGATAACCAGCCCCATCTGTTGGGCTTTTTCCTTTAAGTGAGTCAATATTTCCTATGTCTTTTGTTCATTTTACCCTATAATATCTATATCATCTGCATAACCAAGCAGCTTGGATGTTCCTCCAATATCATATTTCTCATTTACCTTCCTTACAACTTTCTCTAGAACCAGATTGAAGAGTAGCGGCGATAGTGCATCACCCTGTTTCAAGCCAGATGTTATTTGGAAAGGGTCTGATTTCCTGTCCCAACTGGACATGTCTAGCTCTGACGCCACCATGCTGTCGCAAACGAGAATCGCCATTCCCAGATGTCGTCTGTTGTAGAAACATTTGAAGCCGGCAATTTGGAGTAGCTGATCGCCCAGTCTCGTCTCCTGGAGTGCTACAATGTCGTTCCTGTAAACTAGGGTTTCTAAAATAGAGCCCCGTTGTTTTACACTGGCACAGTTCCAATATAGAATACGGATATTCCTGAGTCCTAGACGGTGACACTTGAGTCTAAAACGCCTCAAACCACCACGCTTACCTTGCTTCTTTATCCCTGCGCGGCTACCACGCCGCTTCGGTATGTTGACTGGTGACCGAACGAAAAACACACGTTGTTCCGCCATGTTGAAAAAAAAACGTAAACACAGACTGAGAAAACCACACACGCTGCTGAAAATTCACTCAAGGACGGCTTCGCCCGATGCACGAACTCCGTAGCACCCGCGCAGATCTTGAGTAGAAATTCCTGGTTTTACATCCTGGCACACCAATTACACGCAAGAGATGAATAAATCCATCCCCTACGCGATCTGGCAGAGGACTGACGAGGACAACGGCAAAGCCCTCTTTGAACGCTACCTTGAGCAGAGCAACCAGACAGACATGGGAGGCCGAAATCTGGCCAAGGAGGTCACCTCAGACAGATGCAAGATCCAGAACACCTCGGATGAAGACACAGTGACAGTGAAAGAAATCAAGGCTGTGCTTCGACGATCAAAAAACAGTGCTCCAGGTCCTGATGGCATAAGATACGACGACATAAATAGGTGTACCGACAATGAGCTAGAGAAACTAGCAGACATGTACAACAACAGTATAGGGAGTGCTAGCATCAAGGAGGAATGGTTACACAGCTATCTGATTCCCTTGCCGAAGCCTGACAAAGACCACAAAAAAATTCAGGGATATCGAATTATAACCATGCAGAATACAATAGGCAAGCTGCTGGAGAAGGTAATTGCCAGGAAAATATCAAGTCAACTAGAGAGGCAAGGTGTTTTCCCACCTGGAAACCTGGACGAATGCAGCAGTCTTTGCCCAGGATGTCTATGAAGGTTTCCACTCAGGCACTGAAACCGTTGCTGCAGCGATTGATCTTGAGGACGCATACAACAGAGTACCACTGGATTTTTTAATGTTTCAGCTTCTCGAACTAAACGTAAGTCCATTCCTCCTTAGTTGGGTCGCTGCAGCCCTCTTCCAACGGAAAGTAGTTTTTAGATGTGGCAGTTGGACTTCGGAACCAACAACAATACATCCTGGCCTACCACAGGGATCACCATTATCTCCGGTACTATTCAACGCCTACACAGTGAGAATCACCAGTGAGCAGATCACTGGACCTGGCAGGACATTGTCATATGCCGATGATGTTTTAGTGTATCGTCAGGGTAAGGATAGAGAGGAGGTTGCTGTGGAACTACAAACCGAACTCAATCGCATAAGTACTTGGTGTGATGAAGTTGGGGCAATGGTCAACCCAACAAAGGCAACAGTGACTTGGTTCTCGTTGAATAATCATATTGTCAACACTCCAACACCAACTGTAATGCTGTGTTCAGAGACGGTGGAAAGAACGCAGGCAATGAATTACCTGGGGATACGGTTTGATCGAAGCCTTGCTTATAATGTGCACATAGACCAGGTGATAACAAAGGCCAAGCGGGGTTTGGCAGCGATGCGGGTGATGGCGGCAGCTCACTGCCATCTATGTCTTCTGTACGAGGGGCTGGTCATGTCTGTTTTGGAGTATGCAATGGCAATCCTGACTCTCAGCCATAAGCAGATAGAAAGGATGGAAAGGATACAGAATGAAGCTATGCGCATTATTCTTGGATGTACAAGAGATACAGCATGCAGGGCGATGCGCTACCTTCTTGATTTTCCAACCATTGAAGAGAGAATACAAGGTTGCAGGGCACGCGCCTACCTCAGAATTAACGCAAACACACAACATCCACTGCATAGTGAAATTAGGAAGGTGAAGGGCAGCAGGTTAAAAAGAGGAAGGTCGTGGATGGGTCAAGCTGAAGACATTCTTCAACAGGTGTGTTCACTTGAGGACTTAGAACCTGGCGAAGAGTGGGTGCAAGTGCCAACAGACTTCTGCACATCCTTTTCAGTTTGCATCCAACTAGATAGAAAATGCAGACAAGAAAATCCGGCTGCTGTTGAGACTGAAGTACAAGCGTTGATTTTCGAGAATTCGCTAGACGGTGACGCGGTCATCTACACAGATGGGTCGGTCGTCCGACATGTGAGAAGCTCATGGGCCTTTACAGCTCGGGCCGGAGGGAGAATTGTGAAGGAGGACTCTGGTGCTTTCACTGAAACCACAAGTAGCCTGACCATGGAAGTCATGGCAGTAAGTAAAGCAATAACATGGCTCGAGACACAGACATTCACTAGGGCTTGTTTCCTCAGCGACTCAATGAACATGATCAAGAGGATAGAGGAGGGATCGATCCGAAGAGAATGGTTGCTGCCTCTGGAGCGGTCTCGACTGGCAAAGATTAGTTTCATCTTCGTGCCAGGGCATGCGGGAGTACAAGGAAATGAGCGGGCTGACAAGCTCGCAGGTGAGGCTACTGTGGAGGGCGGACGCGCCATGGACCAGGCCGACATCCTGAATGCTCTACGAGAAGTAAGACTTTTGCGAGAACCAAGTGATGACTGTGAATCTACAACAATGGCCAGACTGCGAGAGCAGCAAATTAAAAGAGGGGTGGCCAAACAAGAACACTACGCAGGAAGCCAAAGAAGATTGATAAACCAACACAGAACTGGCGTCGTTAGCCGCTACACGTTGCGGGATTTGCTGAGGAGGGGATCCGAGCACTTATGGACTGAATGGTTCGATGTGCAATGAGGATGATCTGTCGACTAACTAACTAACTAGCTATATATTCTCGCTTCTGCTGTCGAACTTTACTATGTTATGAATGAAAAAGTACTTTCATTTTTTCTTCAATGTAATTTAATTTCATTTATCTGCACTCTTATGTAATTGTTCCACTAATGCAAATAATTGTTCAGTCGATATGGATTTTTGGATAAATATAAGTGGAAATCTAATATGCCAAAACACAATATGCTACATAGATTGAATCTTTTTTTAGCATTAGTTCCTTACTGGAAACGACAGTAAAAGAATGTCTATCTGTACACCACTGCTTCTCCAACATTGTAAACATTCTCTCAATAACTGCAAGTGTGTGTGTGTGTGTGTGTGTGTGTGTGTGTGTGTGCGCACGCGCGCGTGTGTGTGTGTAAAGATGTAAACAATTATATTGCACATACAACTCAAATCTAATGTTCGCCTGAGCTTCAGTGTCAAAGGATATTACAACACTTGTTAGTTATAGGTGCCTTGTTTTCTATAGGATGCTTCCGTTTCTCTTCAATTTCCGAAAGGGCTTTTATAAATATCTCATTTACATTCTGCCTGGTCAGTGCGGAAGTCTCATAGAAAGGGCATTGCCAACGTTCAGCAAGTTCTGAACCTCGATTTGTCACAACAAATCGCCGGGCTTCTAAATCAACCTTATTGCCAACCAGAACCAAAGGTAGGTTTGCGCCAACTCCCTTCACCTTGATCAGATGGTCCCAAATCTCTGACAGAGCTTCAAACGTTTCCTTTCTAGTGATGTCGTACACCAAAATAAATCCATCAGATGCACTGATGTTCTTATCGATCAACTCCTGGTTGGACGGTTCGCCTCCTGCGTCACCGATATTCATCTTAATCAGTTCGTTGATAAGTGCCATCGCAAGAATAAACACTTCATATTCCGTTGGAATGTACTCAGTTATAAACTCATCTTTTCGAAATCTTTGAATCAGAGCTGTCTTGCCGACCATTCCCCGTCCGACGACGCCAATCTGAACTTGTTTCACGGGTGGTGCCGACATGATTAGCACAGGAGACTACTTCCTACGTACATGTATAGATGGAAGAGACACCGATGTGACTGCACGGTGAATAAGCACGATTGTTATTGAGTGCAATCTCAATACAGCAGACCTTCAGTGTGGAGATAAGACCTGATGACGGTGATGATATTGCTAACACGAGACTGATTAGACGGCGGAACTGCTAAATAGTTTTCCAAAGGTTTCGCCGACTTGCCTCGACTCTGTATTCTATAGCTAGGGACAATGAGTGGAGGAAGATAACTTGTTGCAAGTCTGTGACATCTGCCCGACAAATCCTGAAATGTCAGAACTAGAATTAACGTGTTATAGGATCAAATGTAATCAGTACGAACAATATAGAACTATCAGAGGCGGTAAGGGAAACGGCACTGGGAATAAGGGTATTGAGACATACAAATATACACTGACAATGTACAATATGTACACTGACATTAATAGGACGGACACACACAAACACAGACACACGCACGCACACACACACACACACACACACACACACAGAGAGAGAGAGAGAGAGAGAGAGACAGAGAGACAGAGAGAGAGAGAGAGACAGTAACGATACTAACAAGAACATATATAACGGAGGGGAGAGAAACACCTGTCAATGTTACGATGGACAAGAAACCACACCAGCCAGAACGATTCGCACCCATAGTCATACAAAGGTCCCGGTGCCAGAGGGCCTTACACAGTAGAAAAACGTGTCGCAGCAAGACAGAAATCTGCCGCTATTGCTCAAAAGATCATGCCTTCAGCGAGTGTAACCTGGCCAAACAAGACAAGGACTTCCGGAAGCCTAAAGAGAACAGAAAATGCGCCAACTGCCAAGACAAACACTGACACCTTGGCTGCCTGTACCTCCGAAGACACAGAGAGGTCATACAATTCGCCGTTACGACAAATATACCAAAAAAGGAGGCGCGTCGGAAATGTGGGGCAGACACAGGCATGTCACCAGGCGAAGAGACCCAGCTTCAAGGCCAGATAGCAGAACTAAAGCAGCAAATCAACAAAATTCTACAGACAGAGAAGCCAACCAAAGAAATCCAAGAACAAAACACCGACGTCAACGCCAGATTTCTGGAAGAGATAAAAGAAATACAGCGTAGCATCAAACAAGAGGTGGCACGTGGCACGCATAGCTCAAATAAAGAAAGAAAAACGAAAAACAAAAATACTGTAGGCAATACAAATATAGAGAGAAAGATAAAAAAAAAACGAGAATGAGCTAACCAAAAACAAGACAGCGGAAGCCACGCCAAAGGCAACCGAGAAACCTAAACTTGAAGCCAGCAATTCATTCTCATTGATCAACAAACTCAAAGGAAAGCTAGTTGTCACCCAAAAAGAAAAATGTGACAAAATTAAAAAGTTCATCACCAATAAACCTCAAGCTGAAGACAGCGATATATTCGCATATGCCGAAAAGTTCAACAATCTCACCCAAAAAGAGCAAGACTATTAAGCCGAAAAATGACTGCCCCGATGCAAAACATGGTTCGAAACAGTCAGGCACAGAGAAAAGGCACAACAGAAAACAAAGCAACTAAACTAAACAAAGGAATGAGTTCTTTTAAGGACTACATCCACTCAAAACAAACGAGCAAGGAGCCTTCACTGACAGATGGAAAAACAAGAAGAGACAAATAGAAAAGGAAATCACACCAGCCAAACCTCCAGTTGGCGTTACAGGCATGAAATCTGCCTAAGTGAAAAGTCAACTAACTGAAACCGAAGAAACAAAAAAGAAACTAAATCCACGCAATGAACCACAACAATTATAATCAATGCTGAAAAATCCAGTTGAACGAGGTGGACACCCCCCCCCCCCCCCCAAAAAAAAAAAATAAATAAATAAATAAATAAATAAATAAATCAATCTGACCGGACAGGATATTAACATGCATTGGTAGTAGAGATATTAACAGGAACATATATAAACATACAATGATAGTATAGTTAGTAACATGAACATATATAAACATAAACTGGTAGTAGAGAAATTAACATAGACACATATGAACATACAATGAATATATTTTGGCATT
Source organism: Cepaea hortensis (assembly GCA_963921405.1). Classification (NCBI taxonomy): domain Eukaryota; kingdom Metazoa; phylum Mollusca; class Gastropoda; order Stylommatophora; family Helicidae; genus Cepaea; species Cepaea hortensis. The sequence continues at coordinate 83,705,125 of OY992883.1, forward strand.
ACACACATTGACAGTTACATATATAAACATACATCGAAGGTAGAGATATTAACAGGGGCATATATAAACATACACTGGCAGTAGAGATAGTAAAATGGAACATATATAAACATACTTTGGTAGTAGAGAAGTATCAGGAACATGCATAAACAAACTTTGATAGTGGAACTATTAACAGGGGCATATATAAATAGAAATTGACACATGAGATACCACTGGCAATAATGCTTAGACATAAGCTATCTGATTTGAATCCATTTCGTCATAGACTACAACGTCTTCGCGGATCAAACACGACAAAGGCATTTTGGTAGTCAGATCTAGTTCACCTTCCACAAATGTTTCAGCCCGTATTTGTTCTTGACATTCTAAGCCATGGGACACAAGTGTGACAAAAAGGACCCGATACAGTCTGTTCTCTGTATTATTTCCCTTTGAAGGGACTGCGACGGGTTAGTCTCCCTTGATCTGGTAACGATAACTAGGGAATTCCCCGTCTAAAGTAGTTCGTGACGTCACAATTCTGGAGATTTCTAGAAGCCTCTAGAATGTCCCCAGTCAAGTGCGTACGTGGTTTGTTGTCACGTTGGACTCACGATTACTCGGGACTTACGGGGTTTTGGATTTCTCCATGATCCTTGTGAATCTCAGGGCCCGAGAAGTCCTTGAGACTGCGCACTTAGTTGGTCACGATCAGTCGCCAGTAGGACATCGCCGAATGCAGATCGCAGTAATTCACTGCTAGAAGAGATGTCGGTAAACGCAGCCAGGCGGACATCTGCAGTGAAGGGTTGTGATTTCTAGATCACAGGTAATGTTGAATTACTTCATCTATAGATTAACCGTTGTCCGTAAATACCGCTCCTACATTCCCAAGACGATGGATTGCCGACTAAAATAGTTGTCTCCGCGAAGCGCATAACTTGACCGTCGCATGTCTGCATTTTAATTAGCTGTTATTGATCGGCTAGGTAATGTGTTTGACTGACGCGTCCGGAAACGCCAACTGTAGTGAGCGTGTATACACATGGCATGTATACGTGTGTTCCATCTGATAGTTGTGTACAGCCGATGTAAGTAAATCTGATAGAATTTACTGTTAGAGTACCAATCATATGCATTGTTAGTGACATGTACGTTGTTTTCACTGCTATGGGTAAGTATGTTCGGGTAATTTACCAACTGTGTAGCACATGTGTTAACTATCTGCTTTCATGATTACATACTCAGGGTCAGGAAGTTTGACATTCGTTACATTGGGATGCTAGAATCATTGAATAGTGATAAGTTATATTGCTTGTTTTTATTATTGATGTGTCATTGGCTTGGCTAGAATAGGATGGTAATGTATGTCTTATATCAGTGGTGATATTATTCCGGGAGCAAGGTGGTGTTATTTCATTGGGATGTGCAGGTAAGTACTTGCTTTGAGAAGATACCAGTGTTATTTCACGTAGGCAGAATTGTGTTGTATTTACTGGATAGCAGTTGATAGAAAGTATTTATGATACCTATTGTCACGGCTTGTTTACATGCCCGTCCGCTAGAGTGACCATGCGTGTCCAATCGTGCGTATGTCTAGCCAAACGTCTGGTTATTAGGCCTGTCCGACCGACCGTTATGTTGCATGTCCGACCAAAGCAATAGTGCTTAACCGATGGTGGAACATACCCGACCGAGAGCGATGCGGCTCTCGGTAATCGAGGCCGTTGCGTCTAATTAAAGCCGAGCTTTGTACAGAACCTGGTCTGTCTCTCTTATTCTCCTCTTCAAGAAACCTGACTCTGTTAATAGAGTAATTTTTAGAGTAATAAAGTGTGGAAGTAGTAGTATCTTCCGTGGTAATTGACCAGAATTTGTGGGACTGGAGATTTAGGAGATGAGGGGCTGGAAGCCTCGCTAAATTGGATGACGTGGCCTAATTCGCCACGGAACAAGATGCGCTGTGCCCATAGTAGGTGTGGGAAAGTGTTTTGCTGGATGGCTACCATAGCTGTGCTCGACCGGCACAGACATGACCGACATGAATGAAGGTCACTTAATAAAAGGCAACCCATGTTCTGGGACGGGTATCCCAGGACTGAAGCTATGGCTGTGTTATGAGTTTGTTAGTTAAGTTTAACAATTCATGGGTTATACTTTGTTGATACTATAGTAATGAATTATAAGGTGAATAATTTATTATGGTCATATAGTTATTCATGTGTGTAATTAATCGATCCATGGGTGAAGGGATTGATTAATTGTTGAGTATGTATGGAAGGAGGATATGTCCGGCTGGGCACCTCCTAGATAAAGTAACCACTACACTGAAAGAGAAGTAGGTGTATTTTCTGGTTGGTAGGTGGTGATTATACATGAGTGGATTAGCACCAGACGAAGGATACTTTGACAGAGTCATACAGTCTACTCTGGTGCTAGGGGGATGTCTGTTGCCCAGACGAGTTACTTGACTATACACTTGTGTACTATTGCTTTCTCTTGCAGCCTCATGCCTATACATTGTAGTTAAGAGTGGATCTATGATATTGATGATCATATATATATATATATATATATATATATATATATATATATATATATATATAGTATTATGTATAACTAAAAGGCATGTGTCAATGTGGAGATGCAGTGTAGTCCTTGTTGTAGTTGAGTACTCACACCAACCCCTCCATGTTTCAGGATCTGTTATAGATATATCCTATGGAGATTCCTGAGTTTGAACCATGAACTCAAGGGGACCTGCTGGTTCCAGTGCCGATCAAGATGATGGTTGAGGCATTACTGGGAGCGGTCATCGGAATCTGCCAAAATCAACACTTGAAAGTTCTGAGTTGAGAATAGCTCGGTAGGTCTATGCTAAGACCGCCGCAAAGAGTCCGACGATTGTCATCAGATCCAGGTAGGGTCCAAGACCGAAGCGTCTATTGATTCCAGCCAGTGAGGCACTGGTATAATTCGAACTCAGGGAAGACCTTGGTAATTTCAAGGCAAGGAATTTCAATGATGTTGAGATGAGTGATCTCTGTTTACCCGTCACAATGGCCTGTTTATTATGCTTCCGGCCCGGCTGGGTCGTCATGGGACACATTGTATACCGTCATGCTTAATTGGTGTGAATCTACAGTGGTTAACCTTAGTGAAGCCGAAACTTGGTCCAGTGACCGAAGACAGTGATTGACTTGTTGTATGAACACCGGAGTGACATTCTTGGTAGGGTAGGGATCTACCCCATTCCTAGGTGTTGGTGAACATAGACAGTATAGGTTATGAAGTGAGTTGATACCTTCAAAACAGGGTAGTGACATGTGAATATGTTAAGATCTTATATTCCTAGTGACATGTGAATATGTGGAGTTCTTGCATTCACCTGTTGGATTTTACAATTGTGACATTGTGTTAATATGGAGCCACCGCTCCTGTTATAGGTTGCTGATCAGTGTGTCTGTCACTTACGAGACAGAAGAGCAACCAGGCTCTTGTGCATTAGTGTATGGTGCTACAAGTACGTTTCTGCAGTTGGGAGACAGCTAGGATTCTAGGGTCGGCCCAGACTTCATCAGCGGAGTGGGACGTGTGATGTAGTACGACATCGAGGGAGGATCCTCGACCTTCGGTGCAGTGTCTGTCAGGCAGTGGTCCTACGCCTGACCAGCCCGAGATCTGGCTCACAGGGAGAGGAGAGAACTTTGGAAAGGAGGTACACCTTGGAGTTCCGGTCCACTGGAGGTTCCCCGGGTGAGTCGTAACCACGACAGGACCGCACGAACTGAAGTCACAGTCTCCGTGATGAAGACGAATCATCAGTAGATCTTCTCTTGTACATAGTGTCTTCTAGTCAGGCTTTCAGCCATCCTTCTTTGAGTTACAGCTGACGTATTAGAAATTAAATTTTGCTTTGTTATCCATGGCTTTGTGTATTAGTATGACTGGTGTCTTGTCCGAGCCCCTTTGGGGTAGGAATCCCTAAGTGGGTAGGGGAGGTTCAGCTGTCCCGGCTTGTGTGGGGCCTTGTAGATGTAAAGTTATATTGGGGTGGTCGGAGCAAAGGCTGGGGATATTAACTATAGTAACTGTCACTTGTTTTCCCGAGAGGAGATTGGAATCAACAAGCACATCTTTAAACTTAGTATCTGTTGGGATTATTGACTGACTTTTGTCTACACTCCTCTCTTCTGTCTTCCATTCCATATATCTATTTCTTTCTCTCTCTCTATTATTCCCTCAACACATACTCCGACAACAGTTCCTTTCAACGATAAGATAAAAGATTTATTAATAAAAACTATGTCTGGTGTATGTATGGATATTGTCTATGTTGTTGGTATGTTCTTCTAGTGTGGTTGCAAGATGTGAACTCTGAATGTCTATCAGCTGGGTTGCTTCTCGTCCTTTCATTCTTCAAGATCACAGGACAACACATCAAACAGGACAGAGCTCACCCGGGATGATCCGTATGCTTGAATCTGATGGTAAATCCGTTATTGAATGAAACAAAAACTGTTCACCACTGAGTCAAGGTACCGTAATAAAAGTCCCGTAAGTTTATGAATGCACCTGAATCTGTTTCATGACGATAAGTATCCATCATCGAAAAACCACCACATCGTCACAGTTCTTCTTATAGTCTTTTAGTAATAGCACTGTTCTTACTTGTCTATTCTTTCTTCATTATACATATAAGATGTAGGTAGTTTTAAGTATCCCTGCTTGCCACAGTTTAACCTCTTTTCCTTTTTTAAGGGTTTTAGTGGTATGTTCGTTTGAGCATACAGTGTTCTGTATTTGAATTGATTATTTCTTCATCTTAAAACCTGCTCATATTCTGTTTGGTCCCATGTAAGGATGTTATTTACTCAAGGGTATTCCTCTTCATCTCTTCTCTGCTTTCACTAGGAGAGTGGAACCTGGAAAAGTATAACAAATCCAGTGATAAGCAGCCGCCCCTTTCTACTACTTATGCAAGTGTCCTTCTCCAGCCATAATGACAAGGCTTCCGAAGTGAACACCCGCATAAGACATATGAATTCACCAAAGTCTAAACTATCCACTAATAGAAAGCCATGGTAAATGCTATTCACTTACATCTATATTCCTATGCTAAACTATACTATAATATACCTTATTTAGGCATCTACGTTCCTGGAATCGAAAAAACACTTAGCGAATAACACACTACTATCCCCTCTTTCACTCATTAGGGACGTGTATTTCTATTCCCACTCAAGAACATATCTCCTTCAGTTCAGTTTGGAACACACACTAAACTTACACAAAGACGTAGCCACTCTTATATAGGTCATCTTTGCCGCATAGTCCTTGACATTGCTGGACACCTCACATCCAGACTTCATTATCATGGTTAGTGGAAAATTACAGCTCGGGACCGTTTCACATCCATACTGCAATATGCTTGTCCAATAATACTGTCGGCCTTTGTCCCAAACCAATCTTTCCACTCGACCCTTTTACCTGCGCGGTTAGCCGGCCCCTTCTCCTGTCTTGACCTATAAACACATGCGCCTGGTCTCTCCTTTGTTAACCCTTCTTCTACCTGGTCAGTCGGTGTATGCAGTCGTCCATCTGGGAATCATTAACTCTCAGTATTTCACGACAGTAACAAACCTGTCCAAGCCCCGGGGGTCTTGTTACAGCATTTTGTAGTCAGATCTAATTCACCTTCCACAAATGTTTCAGCCCGTATTTCTTCTTGACATTCTAAGCCATGGGTCACAAGGATCAAGACTCCCATTTTGTGTGCCTTTCTCCTGGTGTATTTCTGTACCTTCAAAGCCTTGTGTAACTCAACCTAATAATCTCACTATGACGCCGCTATGTGTGCCTACCAGGGCGCCATCCTACACTGGAGGACAGACGTTTTGAAGCTTGCACGTAGTGATCTCTCTCCAATAGGCTGGGTGAAAGTCAACTACTTTGTTTGACCATTTGGTCTCTATCACAACCTCTGCACCCGCAACACATTGACGTCACCGTGCTTTCCAAGTGCTCGGTCTCTAGCTATGAGTGTCTCACATGCGTGAGTACCGAGGGAAGTCCAGATTTTCCATCTCAGCTATGTACGCATACTACCTGGGCTGCGACTTTCTTATCGTCTCCCAGTTCTATCAATTATCGTGGCTTCATAATCAACACTATAGATAATAATAATAATAATAATAATAATAATAATAATAATAATAATAATAATAATAATAATAATAATAATGTCAATTGTTAAAAAAAAAAGTCAGACGTCAACAGGCCATAGCAATGCAAAGGATAAATAGTATAAAGAGCCTATGACACAACACATGCAAACAAATAAAAAATAAAATGTTTGAGAACAACACATTTTCCCAGTGACAGCATATGGATGTGAGTCATATACCGGTTGAAGGCATTGTGTTTAGAGATGTCAATATGTATGAAAATAACATCCAAGTTCATATCTGGAACGCCCAGGAAGGTTTACCCGGTCACAAATGCCCGCAGAAGTCGGATGTGTCGGCCTAAAGGCGCAAGTATCGCAGCTCTGCTGTAAACAGTCACAACGCAATTACGTCCGAAAAAAAACCCACACACACACACTTTCCGGATGAAGGCAGAAGAAGAATATCTAGAACAGCAACCGACGACTGAGAAAGAACGCAGGAAGGAGTAGTAGTAGTAGTAGTAGTAGTAGTAGTAGTAGTAGTAGTAGTAGTAGTAGTAGTAGTAGTAGTAGTAGTAGTAGTAGTAGTAGTAGTACGGAGCCGGCTGTTGGACAGGAGACAGTACTTTATAAAAGGACATTGACATTTTACACATACCGTCGAATGTTTAATGGTTTCTGGGATCATCATGATCCCACAGGAACCATATGCCATCTGGAAAGCTGGTAGTGGTAGCAACAGCAGCAGTAGTGGTAGTAGTGGTGGTAGTAGTAGTAGTAGTAGTAGTAGTAGTAGTAGTAGTAGCACTAGTAGTAGTAGTAGTAGTAGTAGTAGTAGTAGTAGTAGTAGTAGTAGTAGTAGTAGTAGTAGTAGTAGTAGTAGAGGATAAGGAAGAAGTAGAAGCAAAAGCAAAAGAAGAAGAAGAAGACGCTGTTTGTAAATAATAACCAGCTGTGAGTAGCGAATGGAGACCCAAATGAAAGGGGACTCACACAGTGAACAACAAGGCGGACAGAAAACTGTCAATGTCCGCCAGACAACGTGATGTGGTGTACAATGCTCCTAATGATAGCTAACGGTACAACTAATAGCTAGATACATAACTTAAATATTGAGCACAACCCACTACTGGCAACGCTGATCGTATTCTGGTATGAACCTAAGGCCCATCCACGTCAATATGGAAGCACTATACTCGAGTTTCGCTCTCGTTTGAGCTTGACAGTAGTGCATATCCTTGACCGGATCCGGAAACAAGCCCCGGATCACAGGCATGTGAAGCAGATACTGTGGAAAGGGGATTTCCGCGGGGGAATTATCAAGACGTGTGCGGTCATGAAGGTTATGGGTTAGTTTTCCGACTGCGTCATTCTAACCAATAACGCAATATTTCCGGATGATTTCTAGGGATCATTGCTGGAGCTTCGGAGTCTATGCTTTGTGCGATGCTCTCGGTGGGCAGCGTGCCGTTCTAAAGAAACAGAGTCAAATAGGGTGCAATGAAGTCCATCCTTTCGACTTTAAACTTTAATGAAAGCGAACTGCTCATGACATTACACTCTTTAATGTCTGATCTGTCTAGTTAGTCGACAAATCATCCTCATTGCACATCGACGCATTCAGCCCATAAGTACTTAGATTCCCCCTTCAGTAAATCCCGCAGCGTGTAGCGGCTAACGACACCAGTTCCGTGTTGGTTTATTAATCTTCTTTAGCTTCCCGCATTGTGTTCTTGTTGGGCCACACCTCTTTTAACTTGCTGTTCTCGAAGTATGACCATGGTTGTAGATTCACGGTCATCACTTGGTTCTCACAAACATCTTACTTCTCGTACAGCAGTGGTTCTCAACCGGTGGGGAATCCCCCCCCCCCCCCGGGGAATTTTAGGGTTTCCAGGGGTCCAGGGGAGGGGGGGGGGAATTAAGATTATTTCTATATTGTGTTAATACAAGAACCGATTACTTGATATTGTTTTTCCCTTCATACGTTATGGTTCTGTACGTATCACCCTTCTGAAATTCATTTTATAACGTAAGTAGATCCGCAAATCACATTTTATGTACATGTCTAGACTTGTTTTAGTGTGTGCTATTAAATTTAGCTTCAATTATTACGCATACTGTGTAGGGGCAGGGGGAAATACAAAGGAGGGGGGGGGGAATGAGGGGATGACGTTCTAAAAATATGGTGAGGGGGGAATGACGTCCTAAAAATATAGTGAAGGGGGTCACGGGCCAAAAAGGTTGAGAACCACTGTCGTAGAGCATTCAGTATATCAGCCTAGTCTATGGCTCATCCGCCCTCCACAGTATCCTTACCTTCAAGCCTGCTCATTGTCCTTGCACCCCTGGCACGAAAATGAAACAAATCTTTGCCAGCCGAGACCGCTCCAGAGACAGCAACCACTGTCTTCAGACCTACCCCATCTCTATCTTCCTGAGCATACTCATTGAGTCACTACGGAAACATGACCGAGTGAGGGTCTGTGTGTCGAGCCATGTCTAACTATGGGATAAAAACATATCCCGAAGCAGGAAGATGTTATGGGTCTGTGTTGTGACAGGGCCATTACATGTTGTAAGCCTGAATGCACTGAGCAATAGGGGCCAGCCTGTCTCTCACTTAGCGAGACGACGAACCCAGGACTCACCTTGCTCATAACAATATCAGCGCAGGCTCTTATCAACTACGCAACGCTACATATGGAGCACGGTTTGCATTAATTATCAGTTAGTTAGCTATCAGTACAATGAAGTATCGTTCTCTTTACCTTTGATGGCATACGTCAACATGGGAGATGCTACAAACAGACACTAGAGCTGAAGACAGAGTAAAAAGTGAACATATGTCATCATCATTATGTGCCCTGCCAACTAGCGCAGGCGTTCATGTCTCTCCCCAGATGTGGGTCCCTGATGTTCTAGATCAACTCTGTTGATATTCCTCAACGCCACCATCTCTGTCCATCCAGCATAATTTCTCTACCACTGCCTCTTTTCTTACTGATCTTTCCATTTATGGTCATGTTGTCCATGCCTCTCTTCTCAGCATATGACCAACGAATGCAGTTTGTCTCTTTCATAAAGTTGTATTCACTGTTCTAGTTTCATTAAGGCAATCGTTGTTAGGTAGTCTGGCAGTCCAATGAATTCGCATCGTTCGACTCAAGAAACACATCTCTGCTGCTTCTAAGTTCTTCCTAATTTGTTCATTCACATTTCATGATTCACTGCCATACAGTAAAAAAACTTAATGGATACTGGTGTATTTTAGATAGTTATTTTGGTCAAAATCAAAGGCAAACCAATCGATGTAAATATTATACAAGTATATGCACCAACAACAAGCAGTAGTGATGAAGAAATACACCACTTTTACGATGAAATAGAAATGGCGATGGCTCAAATTTGATCACAGGAAATAAAAATAATACTTGGAGATTTTAATGCAAAAGTAGGAAAGGGGAAAATGGAGGATGTAGTGGGGGATTATGGTTTAGGTACAAGAAATGACAGAGGGGAAAAGCTAATAGAATGGTCAAATATCAATGATATGATAATTGGAAACACGTGGTTTAAACACCATAAAAGACGACGATACACATGAAAAAGCCCCGATCAGAAAATACGCAACCAAATTGACTACATACTAATTAATAAAAGATTTAGAAATGCTCTAATTAATGTAAAAACAATGCCTGGCGCCGAATGTAATAGTGATCATGTACCACTATGTGGACAAATAAAAGTAAGATTAAAGAGAGGAAAACAAATGGTTAGGAACATGAGACTTAATAAAGAGGTTCTGAAAGTAGATAAAGAAATTCAAGAACAATACATAGTGGCTGTGAAAAATAGGTACAATGCAATATCTAAAATACAGAGTATAAATGAACAATGGGAAATGTTAAGGGACTCCATTCATCAAACTAGCAAAGAAATATTACCGGAGAGAAGTCAAATAGCTAAGAAAAAATGGATGAATGAAGAAATCTTAATGCTGATGGACAAAAGAAAACAGAGTGAAAATGACAAACAAGAATACGCTAAGATAAACAAAGAAATAAAAGATAAATGTGGGAAGGCAAAAGAAAGTTGGTTAAATGAGCAGTGCAAAAAAATTGAATTAAATGCCATTAAAGATACAAAAAATATGCACAGACAAATCAATGAGCTTTTAGTGCTTTTTTGGCTCGAGAGTAGTTCTGATTAAGATTTGGCGGATCTGGAATAAACTTCATTGTAATATGAAGTGATAATTATAAATTATAATGTGCTACCTTGTTACATTTGTAATAAAAACAGTTTGTGCTTTTTTTGGTGCTTTCCGAAAAATGTTGGTGCTTTTTTGGGTCAATTTTGGTGCTTTTTCATGAAAAGGAGATGGCAACACTGATCGGAGCACCTTTGGGACTGTCCGGAGTACGATGATGATGAACCTCACTAATTATTGCAAGTAGCTGTGGACTTCCGCCCACATACATACATTAACAGTTATATTACATACAACGGTACTTTTGCTTTCTTTCACCCCAAACAAACTTTGCGAGCTATATTTAGAGTCACCAGCTATATTTAGCGCCGACGGTGATCTCCTCTGTGTTCGGGTGGAGTGCGTGTCAGTGCGTTTCAATTGCCCCACACCACAGTGTTGTTTCTTTGGGCTGTGGCAACCGTTTCTGTCTCCCTTCGATCCTCATTTGCATCGGTCCTGCAATCACTTTCCGGTTAGGGTTAGGGGGTAGGGTTAGGATTAGTGTGTGTACCCTTTCCCCTAACCGTAATCCTAACCCTACCCCCTAACCCTAACCGGAAAGTGAAAGAATAGCGCACCACCGCCGCCGCATAGAATTGCGCATCGAGCTACGGCGCAACACACGGAAACCCCCTGAATGTTCGGCGCAACACAGGGAACCCTTGGATGTGACGTCATACCCTGGGATTCCCTTTTGTTTGGGGTGAAAGAAAGCAAAAATACCCATACAACGACAACAATATAGGAAACAGATTGTTTTACCATGTTAAAATACCCTTGAGATAGAAACTTGCATTCAAAGTCTGGTTTCGCAAGGTCTGGATGAAACCGCTGTAATATTATTTCGTTTCCTTTTCAATGCGGAGCTCTTGTGGCACTATATTTGAGGATGCCGAACGGTGCTAAGCACAATTTATGCAGGAAAATTAGTTGTAAATACTGTTTATCTCATTCATTATCATCATGTGCCATGCCGATAAGCGTGGGCGGTCATGTTTCGCCATCTCATACGATTACCAGAGTCGTGAATCTGCACTCTGTTTTTGCCTCGATTATGCCAGTGGCCAAGGCATTTAGATATTTCCTCTCTGCCTCCCCCTTATTTGTTTCCCCTCAAACTTGCCAGTTGTCTCCGGGTTACTTGTTCTCAGAATATGCCCATAAAACCTTAACTGTCTGCGTCTAATTCCTCTAGTCAGTTTAAGGATTTCATTTGTTTCTTGTAGGACTCGCTCATTTTGGTTTTTTGGTATGTCCATGGTATTCTTGGCATTTTCCTCAGGAACATTTCCACTGCCATTAGAATGAGTCATGTTTATTAACTGGGAAGAATGGTATTTACATTTCTGAGCAGATCAGTCAAACATTCCAGGTATACTTATTCTTGGGAAGAAATGCAGCGATTTCCGCTTACCTTCCGAGCATCTATCTATATACTATTTGACCATATCATAAAGAGGCATTGAAAAAAAAAAGATAACAGACACTACTACTACTACTACTACTACTACTACTACTACTACTACTACTACTACTACTACTACTACTACTGCTACTACTACTGCTACTACTACTACAACAACTACTACTGCTACTACTACTACTATTACTACTACTACTACGACGACGACGATTACTTGTTCTTCTACTTTAGCGATCAACGTTTGCTACGCGTCTATTCCAGCATGGGTCACGAAAAGAACTTTTCGCTTGAGGTCTGTACTTAATTCCCCAGAGCTTGTCTCGACGGGTGGATCCCGTGGACTATTTACTTCAATCTCTCTCTCTCTCTCTCTCTCTCTCTCTCTCTCTCTCTCTCTCTCTCTCTCTCTCTCTCTCTCTCTCTGGCGACACAAGAAAGTCTTGTAGGATGTGCTCTGCTGATTGCTATGGTGCTCTGCAGTTGCAAATGGCAGAGTCAGTGAGACCCATTCGGTGGAGATATGCTATGAGTCTAAAATGTCCCACTCTTAAGTCTGAAGATTCTGCTCGCGTGTTTCAGCCAAGCTCAACTATGATGTTGTGTTCTGTTCTGTAGTCTTCATGTTATTTCCTTTGATTTGTCCTCATAGTTTGCTTTAGTAGCATTTTTACCTCCCTAAAGTTCTGGGGTTTCGTCTAGCCTTTGCCAACTCGCCGGTCTATTCATTTCCAGGGATACTGCAGCAGGCTGTTATCCACTGCAGGACTTGTTCTGTTCTTGTAGACACATTTTATATGATGTCTTTTATTTCACGAATAATATTATCCTGTTTGGAGCATTAGTTGACTTTAAGGGCCACCTTTGAGTCTGTGGAGACATAATTCTTTTGTTGTTGTTGTTTTTGTTAGCTAGGAAAAAAATTGGGATTTTTTTTTTTTTGGGGGGGGGGGGGGGTAGTTCTGTTGGTTATTTAGGGTGTTTATATTTTTAATTTATACAGTACATTGGAGATGATGGTCAGCTTGAGCTCTCACACCTGTTTGATTGACAAAACTTCATTACGTATATAGATTCGTATACGTACGTATATACTCGTATTATAGATTAAAATAACTTTCACTGAAAAACAATGTGAGTGCGAAATTATATACAAATATAAGCTTGACTATATGCTATTTAGTATAAACAGTTATAACTGTTATATCACACTTGTTAAATAATATAAACTATGTTAAAAATGCGGGCTTTGTGGCGAAGGGTTCGAGTCGCAATTCACAATCCCGCATACGGCGTTCGAAACATAGCTGGGGGAGATTTGGAAGGAGACAGCCATTCGCTGATGTTCATATAAAAGTAAGAGTGCGGGCGTTCAGAAAGCAATGGCAAACTACCTAACGTAAACTTGCCAAGAAATCACAAACAGACAAAAATGCTGGTGTTGACTGTGACGTCCTGTAAAGGATATGCAACTAACATCATTGTGTTAAAAACGAAGTCTATGTAGTATTATATACAAAATAAATATTTAACTACGTATGACATACAACAGTTATTGCAAACATTTACATTACTTTATAACAGACAGAACTTCATCCAACATATGTTGAAAAATGATATCTTGAAAAATTATACGCAGAAAGAATGCTGAACTATGTACAACGTATAATATATCTCCCAGCTATAAACTATGAGGGTTGAACAGGATCTCATCTCATTATATCTTGCTTCTCTTGTACCTTGTGGTATCGAGGTGAAGCATAAACAGCGGGAACAGGATAAAGAACCAAAAATAAATAAATTTCTAAGAAGGTCAATTGTCTTTGTTGTGAAGCAAGTACATATGTCTCTTCCGATACGGACTAAATTTCTGAGTTTTCATTCAGATGTACTATGTAGATTGGACTGTGTCCCCCTTTCCGCGGCCTATTAGGCAGAACTATCTGTAAACATCCGTGTCCAGAAGTGAAGTGAAACAGCTCTTTGTTCTGATTCAGTTTGTTTATTTTTGGAGAGTATTTCTGGAACGTCCATGACTGTACTTGATTAATCTAGAAAGTCAGTCCATAGTTCTAGTGTGAGAACTTAGAACTTAGATATAAAGGAGTCTCCGTGGCCAAGTAGTTACGTCGCCTGCCTCACGTTCGGAAGGCGAGGGTTCGATTCCAGGCTACGTCGCTTAGTTCACGGGTGAAATTTTCTCGGATACTTCTGTGGGTCATCACTGGAGCTACGGCGTTCGTGCATTGTGCGACAATTTCGACAGGCCGTCCTGCGGAAAGAGACCGAGTCTTGTGGGATAAAACCCAGTGCAATGAAGCTGATCTTCCTGCCTTAAAATATCTGTGTAAATATAACAGTTGTACAGGTAATATGATAAGGCTGTGTGTGTGGAAGGCTCGTGACGATATAGTGGACAAGTCTCGTCTGTTATATAAACATGCGTTTATTAGTTGAAATCATACATCTTCAAACTAGTGATGGTAAACACGGACATCTTTTCTGTTCTCCTAGTTGAATCCCAAGTCCCCAGTGACGTGTGTGCAAGCCCTGGATACGTCTACCCATTCGTGCATACACGTTCACTAACTATGATTTCCCACTAGTTAATGAATGCGCAGCATTCATTAACTCTCCACTCCTAAGCTAACTCCCTTTACTGTTATATATACTTCCCCTTCTTCAAGGAGACTTTTTCCCTGAAAAAGTCTCAATCCCAACTCTTAACCACTTTACTCTACGATTCTATACCACAGCTGCCCAACAATTCCATATATTTCCTAACTCAAATCTCACCCTCCTATTTCATCATAGCCAAATGCTAATACATACATACAATATCAACAATGCAAAGCTCTCTACAAAATCTGTTATAAAGTTCTCCACAAAAACTCTCTACAAAACTCTCTATAAGCGAACTGCTTTTAAAGTGTCCATCTAAATTATGATTGACAAAAATTGAAGATATTTCCCTTATCTTTTTCTCACTTATTCACTTTCTCGCTATTCCAGGATAGACAGAAAAGTTTAGTTAAGTTGGTTAGGTGCGCACCTAAAAAAAATAGAAAGTAAGGAAAAAGTAAGAAGTAATCACATTTCTCTTCCCATGCATTCTCAAAACTTTATAAAAATAAAGTTTCTAAAACTTATCTTCATTTCCGTCAATAATAATTGTTGTTATCAAAAAGTTGATCCAAAACTACAACCCTTTTGTATTATTCACCTCGTCAAATTCAACCTTTCCTTCAACACCTCCAAACTATTAGTATACTGTTACGTACAGTCTTCTTCTTCCAGTGTCCACTTATTTAAATGCCAAAATTCAACCTGGCATTCCCCCCCCCCCATATTCTCCCATTAAACGCTGTTCAACCCAGCTCCTATTTCAATCCACGTATTTGCAATACAACCCGTCTAATGTAGTCCCTAATTCAATCCCCCATTTTAACTCTTTCTAAGCCACATGTAATTATCAATTGTTGCTGATACCCCCAGCCACTTTTAAATATACTCCTCCATTACAACATACTGAGTCCCTTCGCTAATCACCACAACTTCCCCCTTAACTCAATCATGTTTCACCCTCAATTTCTATTTATAAACGTTATATACGTTAAACAACTCAACTTTAAGTCGTCTGTTTCACATTTTCTGTAAGTTCCCAAAAACAAGTCTTCATTTTTCCCATAATTTAACGTCAAGCTAGGAAACATTTTATACACACCCAGGATAACTCATTAAAAGCAAAGTTAAATTATCCTCACATTTTATAAAGAACAATTGAAGTCAAACAACAGACTAAACAATATCAACCCCCTCATTCTTTGACATCTTCTTTATCCCCACACATTAACCAAATTAAACATATGTGATGAAATGAAAGACCATATATATAGATGCATATTATGACTACTAATCAATTATTTTCCGTCTAAGAAAAACTCAACACTTCAACTTAAAAATCAAAATGATAATAAAGCACATATCAATAAGTCTTAACTTACTACAACATTATGTCTACTCATCCCGACAACTCTTGACTAAGTTATTTGTCAACTTCCTTCCTTAGAAATTCAGAAGTACCGTGTCTAACTTCTTCTTCTATCTGCAATCTGCAGAATATTCTACCATGCTATTTATCCCTTCTCCATTTTTTTAATAGCTTCAAATTTTTTTCTATAAGTGCAATATCTACATCAATGTCGTCATCCTCCTGAGGAGAACTATCTTCTTTCATATCAGCATCTTCATCAGTTTCTGACTTTTCATCATCTCTTGTTCCGCATCTGTATAGCCATTACTAGCAACCGCTAATCTCTTCCTTTCTAAATCCAATCTAATTTTTCTGTCTTGCCGTCTTAATAAATTTTCAAACAGTGGCATATCTTCATCACTTGAAGAATTCACTCTAAACTTCCTTTGCCTCTTAATTTCTTTTTCTTTCTGTCTATCTAACTTTCTTTTTACTGCCTGTCTTGTATTCATAAATGGAGCTTCTATTTCTTCCTTGATTGATTCTTCACTATTATAACCGTCATACGTGTTGTTTTCCTCTGTCATGACTGTTTTTGGTATTGTTTCTTCTTGTTCAGCCGTAGTAGATGCTGTTGTTACTTGTTTCCCATTCTCTATAGGTATTGGATATTCCGTTTGTCTGACAATCTGTCCATCTGACAATATTTCTTCTGAATAATAATAATTATTATTATTCTCTGCATCTTTTTCCTCATTATCCCGTCTTAAGTGCTCTACATGTGAACGTGCAACATGCCCTGTAACTTGATTCTTAATAGTATATGATACTGGACCCTTTTTTTCTAAAATATAATATCCCGGCACCCAATGAGCATCAAACTTAGAATTTTTCCTATGTTTTTTGTAATAAACTCTATCACCTATGTTGAACTCTTGTAAGTGTGCATTTTTATTTGTGTATTTCTTCTGTCTTTCTCGAGCCTTAATTATATTATTTCTTAAACGTATATGTGCTTTGTGCATTTCTTGCAACCTTGTTTCCTGAAAATCTTCCCCCATATATTTTCTCCTAGGCTTTAATAAATTGTCAATTGGTAATATTGGTTCTCTCCCATGTACTAGGTAAAATGGTGAGAAACCTGTTCCTTCATTTTGGTGTGTGCGGATCGCCCCTAATGCTATTCCCAAATAAAGATCCCAATCCATATCGTGTTCTTCTACATTTTTCGCTAGTATGTTGTATAATGTCCTATGTTGTCGCTCATTTTTGGCATTCGAAGATGGTCTGTAATATGAAGTCTTAATGTGTTTTATATTCAAATCTTTTACCAATTTCTCAAACTTTCTGTTTACAAATTCTTTCCCATTGTCTGTAAGTATTATTTGTGGACACCCAAACCTTGGTATAAATTCTTGTAACAGCATATTTATAACTGAATCAGCACTCTTGTCTGGAATTGGATAAACTTCCGGCCAAAGACTATATGAATCTACGATATGTAGTAGGTATACGTTTCCCGATAATGTTTTTGGATGAGGACCTGAAATATCCAAACTTACTTTCTGCATTGGAAATTGAGGAATATCGGTATCTTGTAAGGGACATTTAATTATCTTCATATTTCTTAACCTACACTTTTCACATGCTTCAACATATTCATATACACTTTTAAATAAATTCGGCCAGTAATATTTACTGCTAATAGACTTAACTAACTTATCTCGTCCAAAATGACCATTATTATCATGATATGCCTTTAAAACTTCTCGTTCTAAATGTTTCGGAATATATTTTCTTAATCCCTCACCTTTTTCACTGATATAATATAATTGATTGTCTTCTTGTAGCTCTACAAATTTTCTTTTAAAACTATTTTCCCCTGTTTCTTTCAGTTTTCTTTTTATCTGTACTATTTTTGGATCTAATTCTTGTTCATCTTTCATATTAAATTGTGATAAACGTGGGTCTTCCGCTCTAGGTTCAGACTCTTGATCCGACGGTAAACTATCAAAGTCTTCTCTATTTATTATGGCAGAATCTAATATATTTACTTGCCAGTTTCGATCGTCTATTTCTGGTTCTCCTTCATCTTCTGTGTTTCCTGATGACTGTGGATACGGGATTCTAGACAATAGATCGGCGCATGTATTATGTTTTCCTGAAACATATTCCACTTTAGCATTGTATCCCTGTAGATTCAATGCCCACGTTTGTATTTTCCTATTTTATATTGGTGCTTCTAATACAGGCTTTAATGGCATGTGATCAGTTCTAATAATGAAATTGGCGTTATGTAAGTAGTAATTTAGTTTTTGAAGAGCGTAGTGTATAGCATAAGCTTCTTTCTCAATAATCGGCCATTTCCTTTGACACTTGCTAAGTTTATGAGACAAGAAATATATTGGCCTTTCATTTTTAACCCCTGGTATTCCAGATTCTTTTCCTTCATATGGTTGAACCAAACACGCTCCTATAGCATTATCCGAAGCATCTGTATATAATATTAACTGTTTATTCAAGTCTGGATGTGTCAATAGTGGTACCACTGTTAAGCTATTTTTTAAAAACTCGAACGCTTTTTGACATTCATCATCCCACTTAAATCTAGCGTATTTGCCCGTTAAATTAGTAATTGGTTCTGCAATCTTCGAAAACGCTGGGACAAACCGCCTATAATACCCACAAGTTCCTATAAACGGACGCACTTCCTTTATGTTAGTTGGAGTAGGTAATTCTTTAATAGCCTTTATCTTGTCTTGGTCTGGTTTGATTTCTTCTCTATTTATAATATACCCTAAATATTTTGTTTCTGTTTTTAAAAACTGGCACTTACTAAGCTTCAATTTAACATCATGTATTCTTAATCTGTCAAATACTAATCTAATATGTTTTAAATGATCATCCACATCTCCTCCTGTAAATATCAGAATGTCGTCTATGTATGCTAATGCAAACTTTTGCATACCCTCTAATACCTCATTTATTAAGAGCATGTAGTGAGACGGAGCAGTTCGAACCCCGAATGGCATACGTAAGAATTCGTAAGACCCCATATGAGTACAAAAAGCACTCTTCTTTTGAGCGTCTTCCGACATCGGGATACACCAGAATCCTGACCTTGCGTCTAGCGTCGTGAAGAATGTGGAGCCATTAAGCAACCCCAAAATATCATCAATCACCGGGAGTGGGTACGCTACATTCTTAGTGATTTTGTTCAACGCCCGATAGTCACAACAGAACCTACTCGAACCATCAGGTTTGGCCACGATTACGACCGGAGATGACCATTCTGACTTTGATCTTGTTATTATCCCTGCTTTCAACATATCTTCTATTGCCTTTTCAACAACTTCCCTATTTCTTAATGGAGTTCTATATGGTTTTAAACTAATTGGTGGATGGTCTCCCGTATCTATCTCCATTGTAACTGTTTTTGTCCTACCCAATTCTAAATCACTAACTGCAAAAACGTCTTGATTTTCTTTCACCAATTTTTCTAATACTTCTCTATTCTCCGGTAGAGCTTTTAATTGTGACAACAATTCTTGTTCTCTTGTCTTTTTGTCAACTGTATTTATTTGAGATGGATGTTTCTTAAATGTATGGATCAATTCATCATTTCGTCTTTTCCAGCTTCTTTTATACTTATTTCTGACATTATTTCTAATCATGGGAGTTTCTGAATAACTATTTCCCAATATGTTTCCTTTTTCTATAGTTAACATGTTATTCTCACTATACTCTACTTTAGCGATTACACAACCTCTATATAATGTAATATTTTTTCCTGTATTATTTAGGAGCATCACTGGAAAGCTGAGATGTTTATCTAGTACTATTAACCCATCGGTGACTTCTAAGCCAGGTTCCTGCATTATTTCTCTCTCTAATTCCGTTATTTTAACTGTTTGTCCAACCGAAAAGTACGGATTTTTTTTCATTTTTGCCTGTATTAAATTAACCGTTTGTGGTTTCAAATTCATGGTCGTTTTGACTCTAACTAGTGTCGACACATGCATATCCTCTTCTAAATCTACGTAAACACCTTGGAATTTTAATTTATGCAAATCAAAAAAAAGTCTCACCCCATTTTTCAATAAAAAATCTCTACCCAATATCATATTTCTATTTAAATCCTTGACCACATGGAACATATGCCTAACATTTATCCCTCCTAACTTAAAATTTATCATCGTTTGTCCAAGCACTTCTAATTTGTGTCCAGTTACCGAATGAAGATTCTCCTGAATTCTAAATATTTTACAATTTTTTAACATTCGATATAAAAATGTTTCTTTAATCACGCTAACTTGCGCTCCCGAGTGAACTAATGTTCTAACTTTATATTTCCCTATTTCTATTATACATGAGCTAGGATTAACCATATTTAGTGACAACTGTTTTATCTCAACTTGGGGAGATAACTTCTTATGTTTTTTATTTCTTAATGTCCTATTATACTCATCATTTGGGTTTTTAATACATTGATTCATCTTTTGGATCTTACTATCTTCCCCCCTACTGCCGATCCTGTTCAGTAAGCGGGATGCCAATTTCCCGACCTTCTAAAATTTCTCTGCACTTCTCCATAATTCCCACTTGCTGATCTACTATTTGTAGTTCTATTTTGTGTACTATTCTGAGCACCTCTATTATTTTGTGTATTCGATGGGACACGTCTGTTACCACAGAAGCGAAAAATGTGCCCACGTTGGTGGCATCCCCAACAAACCACATTTGTGTTATTTGTGTTACCCACCATGTTTCTTACAGTATTTCTCACTTGTCCTTCTCTACCTTGATTATATACGTTACTGTTTCCTTGTACCATCTGTATTTCTCCTCGTCTTCCTCTCCATCCATGTCTATACTGTCCTATTTCCATAGGTTCTTCAATTCTATCTTCCGAACTACTACCTAACTCTCGTCCTACCCTCAATCTAAACCTTCTCTTCAAGCTTTCTTCTTGTATAGCGATATCTACCGCTTGTGACAACCTTGCAGGATTCTCTCTCAATAATTTAAATTTCAGTCCATCTGACCTAATCCCATCAACAAAAATCGCCACCAACATCCGTTCCACTTCTTCAGCTCGTACATTCTGTCCCAAAAATGACTCTTCATCTAAATTGATTAATCTATCACTGAATAGCTGTACACTTTCTGTAGTACTTTGTCTCGTTTGTCGCAACACTGAGAATGCGTGTTGTGGATCAGTAATTTCTGCGTATTTATGTGCCAGGTCGTTTTTGAATTGTTCCCAGGTTTCATCTCCTCCAGCTTCTAGTTTTCTTCTTATATGGTCTGAAACAGGACTTGTACTAGTTCTATATGCTAAATTCTTTTTATCCTCATCTGTAGCGTTCACTAGATAAGCATGTTTCTCAATAGAAATAACCCATTTCTTAAACTGGTTCGCCTGTCCATTAAATCTCTCGACATCACTGATTACACTTTGCTGTCTTAATACTGCGTCCAACTTTGATATTGCCCCACCAACTCCACTCAGTACTTGAGAAAAATCCTGGGGCTCCATCCTAAAAAATCTATAATAGAAATTACCAAGCAATATAATATACAATTATTTTCAGACAATATTATTTTAAAGTAAGTTGCAAGAAATATTCTGTTCAATTTAGTATGTTCTTAACTAATCTAAAATTAACCATTACCCAAACTTAATGAAAAAGGTTCCAATCGAGGATCCCGCTGAAAGTGACTCCAATCGACAATCCTGATGAAAAAAATTCCAATCGAGGATCTTGCTGAAAGTGACTCCAATCGACAATCCTGATGAAAAAAATTCCAATCGAGGATCCTGCTGAAAGTGGACTCTAATCGACCAACTTGAAAGGAACAGCAAAAGAAGAGCCTCTGGATTTCTCACTTCAATCGAAGTCGGTTCCTTCTAGTCGTTTTCATGTCGCTGATTGTGCTCGTCTGGACTTGAAATTACAACGATCGAGACAATACTGACTGATTGATTGCTTGATTGATTGATTGATTGATTGACTGATCGATTGACTGATTGATTGATCGATTGATTTTAAGCGTTGGCTAAAAACTCTGGACTTTACCTTCAGACAAGCAAGGTCACCTTCACTATAGTTCAAACGATAACGGTTAACAGTTCCAGCAAAACCAGATTCCACGGCAGCATATCTGGAACATCTATACGTTTCAAAAAAAAACGAGCAGGTCAACAATGGATTGATTCAAGCCTGACGATGGCCACTCTGTTTCATCACTCGGAACATTACGTGTTATGTGGCGTTCCAACAACGGTAAGTTCAAATCAACTGTAACAAATTTGACTAGAGACAAGTTAAACAGATTTAATGTCTTCACTCAGCTGAAGTGACTGTTGACGACCTTGATTCGAGAAGTTCAGAAAGCAAAAATCGACCTTGATTTAACCTCTAAAAGTCCCGTGAGCTGAGATCATGCTCATAAATTTTATCATTCTCGAGATTTCTCTGTTCCAATGGGAGCTGATTATTCGGGCGTAGACATAATTTATTTCCCGAGGTACAAGGTTACTTTATAAGTTGTAAGATGTATCTAGCGGTGACGACATCATTACATCATTTACAAATTTCAATGTAAAATAGCAATTCTTGACTTCTACAAAAGAAACAGCGTATATCAGCGATCAAGGCCCTGTATATTGATGAGTCAGGTATATCAAAATTATCAGTCTCTATAAAACAAGATTAGCAAACCTTCTGACCTTGACTTAGAATCCCCTTAACAAACACTGAGAAATCACAACAACTACCCATGGGCGGGCTTTCAGTTGTTGCGTCTCTTATAATTTACTTGAGAACTTCCATAACATTCGTCTCCAGACGTAGACAAAACAATCTTCGCTTTAGTCAACAATCTCCGCGACGTCCCATGTTTGAGATCTTGAGGTCGACGGCACCAAAACAGCCTATATAACAGTTGTACAGGTAATATGATAAGGCTGTGTGTGTGGAAGGCTCGTGTCGATATAGTGGACAAGTCTCGTCTGTTATATAAACATGCGTTTATTAGTTGAAATCATACATCTTCAAACTAGTGATGGTAAACACGGACATCTTTTCTGTTCTCCTAGTTGAATCCCAAGTCCCCAGTGACGTGTGTGCAAGCCCTGGATACGTCTACCCATTCGTGCATACACGTTCACTAACTATGATTTCCCACTAGTTAATGAATGCGCAGCATTCATTAACTCTCCACTCCTAAGCTAACTCCCTTTACTGTTATATAAACTTGGATGTATAAGCAATCTGGACATTTTGAGGGAAGCTGAGTCACAAAGACATCTTATCACAAACATCAGAAAGAGGCAGCCATCGTTGTTTGGACACGTTATGACAAGAAGAAAACTGGAACATGCCGTGACAACCGAAAAAGATTTGCTGAAAGAGAGATAGAGGAAGACAGGGGAGAAAATATTCTTGACAGTCTTGTGTTTTGATACGGAAGGGAGTCAACATACGAATTGATCCATGCCGTCGGAGATCGCAATTTGCGGAGAGGCATGATCGGCCACACCAGCCGACAAAGCACTGGATGATGATGATGATATCGGTTGCCTGTGGATGCCATGTTGTCTGTGGATGTTTCACCCGAATTGATTTGGCCTTTTCGTTCGCAGAATGTATCTTTTCTCTCTTGAAATGTATAGTGCAACGGATGATTTTGAATCCTTTTGAACTTCCCGAACCCTGTGAGAGTGTCATGCTGTCAGCGAAACCCGAGGGGATCCAAATTGGCAATTTCATTCTTTCCTTCTTTCATGACACTTCTCATTGCCACAAGTGCTATTCTCAATTATGTATTTTCGATTTTGTCTAGTTTTCCTAGGTTCGCTTCTGCTTCCGTAGCCCAGGATGTTGAGATATTCCATGATGGGTAGGACTGTTTCAGTGCATTAATATTTCTGCATTAGCTCCCCCGGATGTTCCAGTTAGTTATTTCATCACAACGAATCTTTGGATGGATCTTAAAATGACGTGTTCTTACTTTGGTTTCCAGATAATTCTAACGTGTTGGGTAACTCCTCGAAACGCTGGTACATCTGTATGAAGTGTTGATTAGTTTTTAATTATATATATATATATATATATATATATATATATATATATATATATATATATATATATATATATATATATATATATATATATATATATATATATATATAATTTTAATATTTATGTTTGGGAGAGAGAAAAGGTGATTTTCATTTAGTTTAGTTTCAGAGCACACTTCTTTGTTCAGTTCTCAGACTTCTTTACAGTCTTTTAGATGAGATTTGCAGCCACGCCATAATTTTTTCGCAATTATCCAGACCGAAAAACCACCTGCATATAGGCCATTGGAGACATTCTGGTAGAAGAATTTAGTTATGTCGTTTATTACACCGGTCGGTGGGAATCCCTCTTTCTATTTTAATCACGTATCTGACAGAAGGTTTATGTAGGTAGCCTCAGAATCTAGAAAACATATTGTGGGTATCTCAAGTCTGCAAGATTTTCAGCATCAGATTCTCCTTCAAAACAGTGCCAATTGCATGGTAACGGTCAAAGTCGACGAGAAGCTTCTCTTTTCCCCCCTGGAAGGCATTTTCGATATCTTGTGTGATTCAGGCTAACCGACCCTCTCTCTTTCTGTACTGTCTTTATCCGGCCGACGTTGGGGGAAGAGCAGTTAATTGTTTTCACAGGACCAACAAAGTATGCTGTTAACTAGTCTCTCCATCAGTGTACCGACACAGCTCTGGAGATTTTAAGTCCGTTGTTTTTAAGATAATTCTGGTCCTTTCCTAGTTTTAGGGTAGGCCGAATACATGCCTCTTCCATAGTGTGTGCTACCGCTGGTTGGAAATCTTTAGGAGACACCCTTTTCCAAAGGGTCCTAGGTTTTAGAAATTCATTTGTAATAAGATCAACCCCTGGAGCCATTTGCATATTTCGTTGTAATTTTGTGAGACAATCTTCTATCTCCTGCAGATGAACTTTGTCGACACGCACTCCACTGAGGTTCATGATCTTGAAATGTTTGGGTTCAATCTGGACTAAGTTCTGACTTATTTTCTTCTTCCATTTACTATAGTGAAGTGTTGTGGGGACACGTAACATCTTTTGTGAGTTATCTTTTACGCAGTCTTCCCTTTGCTCTGTATCTGTCATATTTCTTCAATGTGGCGCCTTGTTGCAGATGGCACCAGGACATTTTTGTATAGTGGCCAAACCATATAATGTTTTGTTCTTTAATGAATTGCACGACTTACTTCAGGTCTAGTCTTACTAGCAATTACCCAGTTCCTAATTCTATCTCTCTCTTACTCCCACAGGTCATCTAAGGCACCTCATCTCTATTGTTATTTGGAGTAAGCGTCCATGACTGACATTTGTAGCACATTGTCGACCAAAAACAAAACAATTCTTATGAGTTTTGCTTTAGTAGTTATAAATAGCGTTCTATGCCACAGAAGTGGCACTAGTTGTCCCAGTACCTGGTTTACTTTTCAGTGTGTGTTGATTACTCTTTTCATTCTCCCATCTGAAGTGAAAATTGTCCCTAGATATTAGAATTCGCTTGTTTGTTTCATTTCCGAGTTCCTTATTTTTATTGACAGGGTTTTTGACTGTCTCTATATCACCATTATCTCTGGGTTTTTTTTTTCCAATGCTTATTTCCACATTATATTTCTCACACTTGGGCAGACAGAAAAAAAAGAGCGAATTCTACAAGAAACAGATGAAAACCGTAAACTGATTAGAGAAATTAGACATAGACAGTCACATTTTTTTGGACACGCTATGAGAAGAAATAAACTATAGAACTTGGCGACAACAGGCAAGATTAAGGGGAAAAGAAAAAGGGGAAGGCAGAGGAGAAAATATATGGACGCTTGGCCACGAGGCATGGTCAGGACAAGAACAGGCAGCTGATCCACGACTCTGATGATGAGATGGTTCTTGGCATTGAGATTCATACTGGTCTCTTATTGATACATTTTTGCCAGTTATTTTGCCGCTGCCTTGCCACTCACAAAACCCCGAGTTTGTGTTTAGCACAGTTGTGGTTCTGTCTGTTTTGTGTCCATTTATAATTTTGGCGAGATTCCACAGTATCTACGTTAAGTAGTTTGCCACTGCTTTCTGAGCGGCCGAAGCTCATCCATCCATCCATCATGTGCCATGCCGGTAAGCGTGGGCGGTCATGTTCTGCCATCTCACTCGATCACCAGAGTCGTGGATCAGCTCCGTGTTCCTGTCTTGACCATGCCATGTGGCCAATCCATTCAGGTATTTATTTCTCAGTCTTCCCCTTGGTTTCTTCCCTTCGATCTTGCCAGATGTCACCAAGTTCTCCAAGCCACTTCTTCTCATAACATGCCCAAAAATTTTTGACTGTCTACTTCTAATGACTCTAATCAGTTTACGATCTTCATTTGTCTCTTGAAGGACTTGCTCATCAGTTTTTCTGTTCGTCCATGGTATTCTTTGCATTTTCCTCGGAAATTACATTTCCACAGCCATCAGCTGTTTTTCAGCATGACTGCTTATTGTCCACGCTTCACATCCATACAAAAGCACAGGTTCTATGTAGCACCTTAACTCTCTTTTTCTCGTTTCAATTGATATCTTTTTATTGGTCAGTATGTTTTTCATCTTTCAAAAGGCTACCTTCGCAATGGCAATTCTTGTTCTAATCTCATACCATTGTGAAAATCAACGCAAAGAGATAAGCTTCCATATCGGCTGCGGCTTACTTCGAATCCAGAATGTTGAGCTATAAAATGTGAACCAGCCAATTTTCAGGTAAATTTCTGGGAACAAAAAGCAACGAAGAAGAGAACTGGTCACTCTACCTCACATTACACAAAGGCTTATCACTTCCCACTCCATCCGCAGTAAATGCTATGGGACAACCTTTGCCTTTTATATGTTTCTCCAACGTTGTCTACATTACCACCTGATTACAGGATGTTTGTAAAGTCTCACTACACTGTATATGTAGAACCATTTTGAAAAATGAAGTATATGACGTCATTAAAACATGTGCTCCATAGTCCACCGTGAAGCGAATGGCTGTCGTCTGCTTGAGTAATTCTTTGCACTTCGAACAGAATAATGATGTCAACGGAAGAAATAATTTTTCAAAGGGAGGCGTTATTCACAGCGCGCTGCGAATAATACTAAGCATTGAAAATGTAAATTATATATATATATAATATAAACTTTGAAAATGCCTTAAAGATTATATCATTATTTATTATAACTCATATGCCTGTACATAACTATAGACAAAGAGTTTATAAATCTTTGAAAACGATGCAACAATATGACTATAAGGTATACAGAAAAGTTATGCCCCTTGAAATAACTTTTCTAGAGTTAAATCCCCTTGCTATATAGAAATTATAATGAAAAATGAAAAATGAAATAATATTAAGTAAGCAGCCGATTTCACACTAAAAAATATGACAGTTGGCAGCGCGGGAATGAGAGGAAGACGTGTAGAAAATCTCATCTCAATCGAATGGGCCGTTCGCGAACGCATAAAGGACATACACACACACATTGCCTTTTATATATAAGATTCCTTTTTCTATCGCTATTTTCGATGGAAGTAAACGTCACGTGACCAGTCGCGTCTGTGAATAACACTGAGCGTGGGGAGGCGTTATTCACAATGCGCTGCGAATAATCACTTGTTTTTCAAATTTATTCTACATACAAAGGGAATTAAGACTTTACAAACATTCGATAAGTCTACCTCAGGGGTAACCGATTCGGCGTCAAACCAATCGGTGAACTAGGGCATGCCTACCCAGCATGTAAAGACAGAATTAGACAGACTGCGCATAATAAATCATTGATGATTCAACAGGCAAGACGGCGTTTACTTGCAAAGCGTAATGAGCACGGCAAAGCATGTAGAGCGCCCTGGTCATCCACTGCACACGTATTCTCTCCAATCGTCTTGCCACTGTGTTCAGATGGACTCGGGCAAGGCAGTGTGGTCGACGAATTACGTAACTCTTCCTCACTTTAATCCAATTCATCGCACAAGTCATTTTTCATCCAACTACACCGAAATTCGTGGCGTACATCTTTATGCAAGGATGTAGTCACTTGTGAAGTAAACACGACTGCAAGGTGTGTGGAAAAAAAAGGCTGGACAAACAAACCACCGCAGGAGATCATCCCCCTGGAACGTAAAGCATTCTTTGCCCACATTGTCAAAGAACATTTCGAGCTAAAATAGGCCTTACCAGCCATCTTATAACTCACGCCTGCAAACTTTCAACCCCACTGGATGAAATGAATTGTCATCAACATTCTTGATGGACAAACACATCATTTTCTTATTCTTCATCAGGCTCTTCTTTTGCTTCCCTTCCTCTTCTTTTTTTACTCCACTCCTTTGTTTTACCCGCAGTTCTCTGTTTGCTTACCATACCCTCAGCAAGTCGGCGTCTCTGGCTTGAGTTAGTGAACGCAATTTCACAATTCTCCTACATACCGAGTCCAGGGTTCGAAATCAGCCGTTGAGGTTTTGGAAGCAGATCGTTTTGCGTTGATTACAATGTTTTAAGGTGTCAGCCATTCAAAAAGCATTGGCAAACTACTAAACACCCGAGAAGGTTAACCCGGTAAACAAACACCAACAGAAGTAGGATGTGTCGGCCTAAGGGCGCAAATAAATTGGCACAACGCAATTACATCTGGAAGAAGAAAAAACACTCCCGATGAACGCAGAAAAAGAAGAACCAATGAACGTAAAATTGAATTAAATCACAAACAGCCAATAAATGACAATGTTGATTGCAACGTCCTGTATTGGACAGGCAACTAAGTTTTCCCCCAGCGACACTCACTCATTGTTTCACTCCTGCACTCTATGACACAACGATACTGAACACTTTATCATGCACAACAGCGGGGTTTTTAATTACAGCAAAGTGCAACAGCCCTTTTTGCCGTCTTTCTTAGCTGGTGGTTTCTTGCTTTGTATTGCCGATATCACTGCCATAAACGCTTCTTTGACATTTTCCCCTGTTATTGTGGAGGTTTCAAAGCAGGGACAGCGCACGGATTGCCCTAGTGTGGTGCCTTGCTTGCTCAGGATAATCCTCTGTGGGTTTAAGTCAGACTTGTTTCCAACAAGAACTATCGGGAAATCCGTTTGCGGTTGCTTCAACTGCAACAGGTGTTCACGAATCTTCTGTATTTCATCAAACGATTCCTGTTGTGTGATATCATACACGAGGATAAATCCATTTGACTCCGTGATGTTATTATCAATGGCCTCACTGTTTGCCGGTGATCCTCCCGCGTCACCGATTTTAATAATGATCTTCTTACCATCGACCTCCAGCTCGTGGGTGAAGACTTCATATTCTGTAGGCTTGTATTCCTCTAGTACTTCACCGCGAATAAACCTGTGAACAAGGGCGCTCTTTCCCACATTCTCACGGCCTAGAAGTCCAATCTGGAACTGTCCAGTTGGCGATTCCTTTGAGGCTACTTGATTTGCTGAGGGAGTGCCAGCTACTTGCTGCTCGCCCGCTGATGCACACACACCTTCTGGTGGGCACACATGTGCTGATTCCGCGTGTGCTGCACATTCATCTGCCGGACAACCCATTTTTTAACGGATATGCGGACGTCTTCGATAACAGTTGATAAGATGTCACTCACACAGGACCATGCTTTGCTTGCAAGCCCTGCAACAGCGGGAATCAAAGTTAATTATTTGCAAGCCCTAAAACAGTGGAATCAAAGTCAATTATTTGCACACCCCGAAACAGCGGTAAACAAAGTCAATTAATTGGCAAGCCCTGAAACAGCGGAGATCAAAGTCAATTATTTACAAGCTCCAATACAGCGAGAATACAATCCAATTATTTGCAAGCTCTGAAACAGTGGAATCAAATTCAATTATGTGCAAGCTTTGAAACAGCGGGAATAAAATGGCAGTTATTTGCAAGCCCCGAAACAGTGGAATAAAAGTCAATTATTTGTAGGCCCTGAAACAGGGGGGATCAAAGTCAATTATTTGCAAGCTATGAGACAGCGGGAATCAAAGTCAATTATTTAAAAGCTCTGAAACAGCGGGAATCAAGGTCAATTAGAACATTAGCTGCAGAGGATGATACATAAACACACACACAGACACACGTATATTGAGACTGCTTCACAGCAGCACACAGAGACACACCACGCACACAGAGATACACGTATACAGAGACACGCACACAGGGACACATGCACACACACACACACACACACAAACAGAGACATACGCACACAGAGACACACAAACACTGCAAACAGACTTCTCTTCTTCTCGCGTTCGTTCTTTCATGTTTAAACTGACAGACAAGTTCTCGTGACGCAGTCAAGTTTTTTTCTTTAAGCTCTTTGTTTGCTCCTACAAGAAACAAATGAAAATTGTAAACTGATTAGAGAA
Source organism: Cepaea hortensis (assembly GCA_963921405.1). Lineage (NCBI taxonomy): Eukaryota > Metazoa > Mollusca > Gastropoda > Stylommatophora > Helicidae > Cepaea > Cepaea hortensis. Next base: position 83,735,405 of record OY992883.1, read on the forward strand.
ATTAGGCATAGACAGTCAACATTTTTTGGATGTGTTATGAGAAGAAATATATTTGAGAACTTTGTGACAACTGGCAAGCCAGAGGGGAAGAGGACAAGGGGAAGACAGAGAAGTAAATACCAGGATGGCTTGTGACCACATGGCATGGTCGAGACAAGAACAATGAGCTGATCCACGACTCTGGTGATCGAGTGAAATGGCGAATCATGACCGCCCACGCTTACCGGCAAGGCACATGAAGGATAGTTTGCTCAATACAGGTTTGATTGCAATACCGTCTCACTAGACCAGTATTCCCTTCTTTGCTGCTGGTATGGAAACCCATATGCACACAGACATAAAGTTATAGATATTGATAGGCACTCACCGAAAGAAAGGAAAGAAGTAGAGATCATAAAGCATACCAGACAATCGAGTAATTGAAATGTACAGGCACACAAGGATTCGAAACTGACGCCTTGAAATGACGTCTTGGGTGAAAGAATAAACATTCGCCTTCTCCTGCTTCCCCTTCGTCTCGTTCGCTGCTGTTCTAGTAATGACCACACAACAAATCAAACATTTTAAGTATATTACTGTATTTAAGATTTTTTATTTATCCCAATACAATGCAAAGGGCGCGCTGGCGAAGTTGATAGCGTACTTCGCAGGTAATGCCATGAGGGTACTCATACGCAATTATTTTTTTTACTATTCCCTTTTCTAATACGATGCATAGACGAATAATAATGTAGGTATCAATGCAATCAAAGATTGAGGATAGAGATATTCAAATACAGGGTGACCCCCCCCCCCCCCCACACACACACACACACACACACACATACAACCCATAAAAAGTTTATAAAAATCCTGCGAAAGTCAAGCAAATTTCTTGAAATGTGGTGAACGTAAACTTCATTCTGTGTACAGTTATTTCCACAAGTTTCAGTAAGGAAATCCCCACAGAGGAATATGGTCGAGTAACTCTCAGTTTAGCGCAACATATGCAAGTGTGCATCCAACGCTGGGGAGGCCATTTGGGGCATATTTTGGAAAGAAGGTAAATTTTACGCAAAGCGACCGAGGTAATTAAAACTTTTCGAAATGATTGTTCACAGACTGAAGTTTGCTTTCACCAAATTTCAAGAAATTTGCTTGACCTTTCTAGGATCTAATAAACTCTTTACAGGCTCTGTTTTTTATTTTATTTTTGTTTTGTGTGGTCACCCTGTAAGTATAAAAAAGCAACAGGAGCTTTTATAGCACTAAGAAATTTTTGGAAGTTAATAGAAATTCACCTTAGTAACAAACTGAGAATTTTAAACTCTCTCGCTAAATCCCGTAAACGATGCACAGAGGGAATAGCAGAGTCCATGGGAATCTCGATACACGAAGCCCATAAACGGGCACTCTTCCGCTGTTTATGCTTCACCTCGACACCGCAAGGTACAAGAGGAACGAGATGAGACGAGCGCTAAATCACTGCTTTTGTATGACCAGAAACATGGAAAAGACTAACAAGTTAAAGTTGGTTGCACGTCCTGTGCAGGATGTCGCAGTCAACTATGCCATTTATTGGGTGGTTGTGATTTTAAAGGCGATTTTACGTTCAGTAGTTTGCCTTTGTTTTCTGAATGACGGACGCTCATATCACTGTGAAAATCAATGTAAAGAGAGCTGCTCTAAAATCGCACAGGTTGACTTCGAACCAAGTATGTCGGGATTGGAAACTGCTTTCACTACCCATAAGTACCAGACGTCGACAAACGACTGCAACCAATTACTAATACACTACAAACATTCTGTAACCGTTGTATGTACAGAATAAAACTAAAATGACATGACAGAAGAAGCACTAGGTCAGTGGTTCCCAAGCTTTTTCAAGCGCGGGGGGGGGGGAAGGGGGGGGGCCTATCTACTATTTTCGGTAGTTAAGCGGGCCACAACGTTATACAATTATAAAAGTCGTGCAATATCATTCTTACCTTTTTTAACTTTCATCAACAAAATTCTAAAACTTTAAAGGCAGTCAGTGTCAGTACTACACTGCGGTCATATTTTTTGGTTTAAAATCAAAAGTTCGTTTAACAATAAATGTTAAAACAGTTTCGAAAATATCTATTAATGTAATTAATTTACAATTGTAACTGTTCTTCATAACCAGCTACTTAAGTTCAGATGCCAGTTTATCAATGTCTGGGCACAAATCTGTCGTGCCCAAAGTCATAAGCGCAGCTAGGTTACTGTCGGTGAGTCTGGAATGTTGCTAATTTTTTTTTAAAAATAACGATCATTGCGGAAGATGGCTGCTTGCATCTGTAAGTCGAACCAAAACGACAAATGTATCTCTGGGCGAATGAACGCAAGTGTTCAAATTGTTCGACAGGCAATAGTCGCCAGAATGAAATAATATGATCAGCTGAAGGTGAAGCAGGCAGCTCCAGAAATTTACATGCCAGTGCAGAATTGCATTTCAAATCAATTACTTCATGCTGAATGTTTTGCTGTAATTGACAGAGCTTGGCATCAGGAAATACGAACGGATTTATGAAGAGGACAACATTATCCTCCTCTATTGTGAACTCTTGAAATCTCGACTGAAAGATATCCAGAAGACTTTCAACTTTTACTTTGTACTGTAACAAGTCACATATCTTTTCCACCACTAGCGTCTTCAGACTTGGAAACGCCTCTAAAGTCCTTTCAATCAGTTGTCCGATAAACAGTCGCAGTGTCATTTTAAATGAAGAAATGTCATCGCACAAATTTGTGAATAGTTTGAATTTTCCCTGGATCCTCGCATCTAAAGAGTTTAAATGAGACGTGATGTCTACAAAAAGTGCCAGGTCATTAAGGTAATTATTGCTCAGCAGACATTCCCGTTCTGTAGGCAATTCATTTATTTCAAACAGAAACAGATAGACACTATTTTTCAGTGCCCAGAAACGTGACAGAACTTTCCCTTAAGATAGCCATCTGACATCACAGTGTAATAGTAGCTCACCGTATTCCTCGTTCAGGTCTGATAGAAACTGTCTGAACTCATACCTGTTCAGCACCTTACTTCGAATTTTGTTCACACATCTCAGAACAACATCCATGACATGTTTCAGATAATGTCTTTCAACTCAGAGTTTCTTGGTGAATGTTAAAATGATATTTTAATATAGTGCGGTCAAGAAACTGTTCCAATAATGCTAGACATCCAGATTTTTTACCCGTCAAAGCCGGAGCACCGTCGGTGCATACACTGTCCACTTTGGTCCATTCTATGTTGTTTTTCTCTCCACACAACTTCAGAGTTTCAAACAGATCAGTCTCTTTGGTAGTTGCATGCATCGATTCAAATCCTAGAAATTCTTCAATGACTTCAAAATTATCGTTTATTGCTCGAACAAAAATTGCGACCTGAGCTGTGTCAGCAATGTCAGTGGATTTATCCAATGCCAATGAAACAAATTAAAAATTTTTGATATGTGCTGCTACTTGACGATGAACATCGTTGGCCAATTCTTCATCTCGCCTGGACATAGTATTATTAGACAAAGGAATCTGATAAAATTTTGTTTCACACTTTTTGTCGCCAAGCATTCTAGCAGCAAATTTACGGGAAAGCTTGATTATTTCTTCTGCATCGGTGAACGGCTTCTTTTTGCGAGACAACAGAAGAGCGACTTCGTACGATGCAACAAATGCACTCTTGCTCTGTTCGTTAGCCTTGGTGAAAAATGATTGCTGCCTGGTCAGAGAAATGAACTGATCGGATATTGAGAATCTTTGTCTTACTATGAGGTCGTGAAGTGTCGTTCCAGATTAAATGCTTTTGTAACAGAAACACAAAATCAGCAGATTAAGCAAACTTTTTTACTATTTTCTCGTCCAATCTTCGTTGAATTTACGACAAGCAACTCATCATCTCATCTCTTCATGTTCCTCTTGTACCTTGTGGTGTCGAGGTGAAGCATAAACAGCGGGAGAGTGCCCGCTTATGGGCTTCATGTATCGATATTCCCATGGACTCTGTAATTCCCTGCGTCCATCGTTTACGTGGTCGGTCTCTTCCTCTGCTCTTCCATCGGTTCCGTACATCATTGCTTATTTTTGTTATGGTATACTGTTAGTTGGTAACCTACTTTCATGGCCAAACGACAAGCAACGTCTTCAAATTTTCGCCTTTTACCATTTTTTGATTTTAGATTTCCCACACTCATGTTTATAGGCTTTAACGGCAAATTTGTATTTGAAAAAAAAAAATCTATTTTCAACACAATACTACCGACTATGCTAAGCAGTTGTAACAGACGACAACATGGAGCTTTGCGCACTCTGATTGGTCGACAAGGCTGGGATATGGGAACTTCATAACGTGTCGTTGCGAACTGAACAGGCGCATTTGATAATATCTGAGCATAACAACCACGGGCAGAGTAAATTTTCGCACACTGACTGGACGCTCCGAGTGTATGTTTGAAATTATTAAAATATATTCTGTTCAATGACGAGGCCTCGCGTGCCACTTTCTGACATTTTGCGGGCCACAAGTGGCCCGCGGGCCATGGTTTCGGAACCTCTGTACTACGTCTACTAGATGTGGACTGAGCTTGACCCTGCAGCCAGTTAGAATTGGCTAACCTCTCTCAGGAGGGGCGAAAAGCGAAAATAGCCTGCGATGAACGGCAAACTACACAAGTAGATCGCGAGGTCATGGGCCAACGGGGCTCTGGCTCGCCAAGGGACGTCGACTTCCTTTGGTCAGATGTTTTTGTCCTTAACCTGTGTTTGGCCTAGCAAGGCTGCAGGAGATTTTTCCTATTGCTTGAAGAAAAAGAATGAAGCATGATGAAACTGGCCCAAATGGATACGAACCTGGCAATATCAAAGGACGAGACAGAAAAGCGATTTAAAAAAAAAAAATAGGCACATCTGCTGATTAAACAGTAAAACAAGAAGCGAACGCAAGAAATAGTGGAAAATTGGACTAATGGGAATTGTGGACATCAGAATAAAAGGGAAAGAATACAAGGAGAACAACAAAAGTTACATGCTTATCTACACCGGAATGGAACAAGATAGGGCAAGACAGGGCGTAGTAAGTAATTTAACCTCGATTAGCAAGGAAAATATTAGAAATAAACTACATAACAGAAAGAATAAGAACAATGAGAATAAAAGAACAGGCAATTACTAATTATGTACAAATAGGAGGGCGAGTCAATAAGTAACTCGCACAGTCCTGTGGGATGGCAGGTACATTTAGTTGGTGTTTTCTGCAGGTGTCATTAGGTGACAGCAACATCAAACTTTATATTACCGTTCACCAGATGGCACTAGGTGTCTCATGCGCATAAACAAAATGGCGACTGTACTTATGGAGTGTACAACCAAAGAGCAACGTGCTGTTGTGCATTTTTGTGGGCAAATGGACTGCCTGCAAAGGACATTCATAAGGACATGCTTCCTGTTTATGCTGACAAATGTTTGTCCCGTAAAGCGGTGCATAGCTGGGTAGAAAAATTTTCTCAAGTACGCTCTAAAATTGTTCATGAAATCCGATCTGGTCGTCCTGTTGAGATTGCAACTGATGCTTCGGTGCAGCGGGTGGAGGAGATGATTAGAGGTGACAGGCGAATCACGATAGACTCTGTAGCATCTGCAATAGGGTGCTCACATGGTTCAGCATACAGCATAATCGACTGAAATTTCCAGGACTGGAGGAGTGTTGCTTCTTCATGACAATGCCAGACCACATACGGCTCGATTAACGCAGGAGAAAATGAACCAACTAAGGTGGGAGGTTCTGGAACATCCACCTTACAACCCCAACTTAGACCCTAGCGATTTCCACCTTTTTGATCCACTGAAAACCCATCTTGGTGGGAGACATTTCGTGAATGACGCCGAAGTTGAATGTGAAGTGAAAACGTGGTTTAGAAAACAGAGCACGCAGTTCTATGCAGCCGGTTTGGGAGGACTGATAACACGATGGGATAAGTGCATCAACGTTGGTGGAAATTATGTTGAGAAATAAAGGGACAATGTATGTATAAAAATAATCTGGTTTCAAGTTGTTATCATATTTAGTTAGACACACAAAATAAATAAGAGAAGCAAGACAAAATCATAGTTATGGGAGATTTCAATGCAAGACTAGGACACAACAGAATGAAAAAAGAGAAACATCTTGTAGCTTTGAAGGCCAACACAGTGAGAGAAATGATAATGAAAGCAGACTGATAGGGCTATACTGTAAGCATGATTTCTTTATAACAAAAACACTTTTTAAACACACACAAAAATCACAAATATACACTTCCAATTAATTTTATATTAGCAAGAAATAACAGAAAAAGAGAGATATTAGTGACCAATTTAGCATAAACACAGATTTAAAAAAGCAATTATTACAACAATATGAACCAAAAGGAGAAGAAAGCAAAGATAATGCAAAAATATAACATGCAAATTACTAAACTTAAAAAATCTCAAATATGAAGAAAGGAGAGAAAAATATGGAAAATAACTAAATACAATCTTTGTAAAACTATCTACAGAAAGAAAAACAGTGGAAGAAGAATGCGAAATGCTCAAATCAAGTATTTTAAACACTGCAAAAGTAACACGCGGAATCACGAATAAACGCAAAACACTGATAAATAAAATAACCAGATGCTGAGAAGACGAGGTAAAGGAACCAGTAAAAAAAATTGGGTGATATATTTGAATATAGAATATCATATCAAGAAGGCACGCAAACAGAATATTAAAGAGAGAAAAACAACAATACTGGGAGAAATATAGATACATCCTGGTCTACAAGGTGTGGACATATCCTGGCATTGCAGCCAGCGGGGTTAGCATCAACTAGCCTCTCTCCGGAGAGATGAAAAGTGAAAATTAGTAGCCTGCCAATGACCCGCAGACTACACAAGTCAACCCCACCTCCACGTGATGTAGACAGGGAAACAATGACCGCGAGGCCATGGACGAACGGGGCTCTGGCTCGTCAGGGAGAATGGACTCCCCTTGGTTAGATTGTCTTGTCTTAAACCTGCCACTGGTCTAGCAAGCCGGCAGGGGATTTTTCCCTGCCCGAAGAAAACATAATAAGCATTAACGTACTGACCCAAACGGTAATGGACCCGGCAATGTTAAAGGAAAACGAGACAGACCAGCGATTATAAAAATTGACACACTGAACATCTGCGGTTTTAATAATAAAGAAAAGGAACTGGTAGAAACAATGGAAAAGAGGAAAATTGGACTGATGGGAATAGCGGACACCAGAATAAAAGGGAGGCAATGCAAGGAGCCATTACCCCGTATGAACAACAATCACCTTCTGATTAATAAGCCTGTGAGGGTAAAACCGTGGGCAGCTGCATTTGCGGCTAAATCAATCACAAGACTATCATTGCCGGTGATGGACCCTACTGTAACCTCTCCTTGAGGTTGAACGGGGTAGGGGTAATGGTAGAATCGAAAAAAAAAGAAGATCCACCAGTTATACTTTCGTCTACTCCAGAGTGGAAGAACTAGAAAGGGCAAGGCACGGTGTAGGAATAGTCATTGAACCAGAGCTAGCAAGCAGAATATTAGAAATAAGATATATGTCAGAAAGAATTATAACAGTGGGAATAAAGGAACAGACAATTACTACTTACGTACAAATATACGCACCATGTAATACAAACAATGATCAAGATTGTGAGGAGTTCTTTGAAGAAATCCACGATTTACTTATTAAAATAATGAAGCACGTCAATATCATAGTTATGGGAGACTTCAACGCAAGGCTAGGGCATAACAGAACGGACATAGAGAAACATCTTGGAGCATTTGGAGACCAACACAATGAAAAAAAATGATAATGGCTGTAGATTGATAAGAAATATGCACTCAACACGACCTCTTTATAACAAACACATTTTTAAAACATAAAGACTCACAAATATACACCTGGTATAAATGGAACGATCTAGACACCAAAAGCCAAACTGATTTCATATTAACAAGAAACAACAGAAAGAGAAATATATCCAATGCAAGGGCAGTGCCCAACTTAAGTATGAACACAGACCACAAAGCAGTCATTACCACAATAAGAACCAATAGAAGAAGAAAGGAAAGGCCGGGGGGAAAAACATACCATGCGAATTAGTAAACTTAAAAAATCTCAAAGACGAGACAGAGAGGGAACGTAATGAGAAAGAATTAAATGAAATCTTTGTAAAACTACCTATAGAAAAAAAAAACGGTGGAAGAAAAATGGGAGATGTTCAAATCAAGTATTTTAAACACTGCAAAAATTAAACGTGGAACTAATAACAAACGCAAAAACAAGGATAAAGATAATAACAAGTTGGTGGAACGCTGAAGTAAAGACAGCTGTAAAAGACAAAAAGGAAAAGTATAAAAAGTGGGTGAAAAGCAAACAGGAACATGATTACATCAAATATAAAATATAAAGAAAACATGAGAATAGAATAATAATGAGAGAAAAACAAAAATATTTGAAGGAATATGGAGAAATCCTAAATGAAAACTACAAGGAGGCAACCAGAAACGTCTACAAAAAGATTAGTGCAATGAGAACCAGAGTAGAACACGTTGACCTAACTGAAATAATTAACAGCGAAAAAGGAAAACCAATAAGTGAACAAAAACAAATCCTAAAACGATGGAGGCAGTACTTCGAACAACTTCTCAACATTCCATCAGATGCCACAGAAATCCAAGAAACTAACACAGATGCAATCGAAGAACTAGAACTAGACATACTGAAAGAAGAAATTAGAGAAGCCATCAGGTTATCTCCACTGAATAAATCACCGGGACAAGACGAAATACCAAATGAATTAATTAAAGCAACAAGAGAAGTAGGAACTGCATGACTACATGGACTCTTTAATCATGTTTCAGTAGAACAACAGACTGGAGAAGCGCAATAATGATCCAAATGTGGAATAAAACAAAGGCAATAAAAGGCTCTGTTCACAATACAGAGTCATTTCCCTTTTGAGTCATACTGGAAATTATTTTGCAAAATTCTTGAGAAATGACTATGACCTACAACAGAACCCCAGCTAAAACAAACACAACTCGTGTTTAAGAAAAACAAGGGATGCATGGATGCCATCTTTGCTTTTAGATAACTGATAGAAAAATCAATCAAATTTAATACAATACATAACTTTACCTTTGTCGACCAAGAAAAGACATTTGACAGAGTAGATAGAAACACGCTTCGAGAAATCAGAAAAAGACACGGAGTAAGTACACATCTAACGAACTTATGTAGAAGCTTATATAACAACAGTGAATGCTCTGTAAGAACAAAGAAAGGACACTCAGAACCATTCACCATAAGACCCGGAGTATTAAAAGGTTGTGGTCTTATTCCCCCCCCCCCCTCCCCCCTGTCCCCCTTTCATAACTTACATAGACAATATATGTAATGAAAACAGCCAAACAAGGACCGCAACAATACCTCATGAAGAACAGAACACAGAAGAAGAACCAACGGCAAAGTACACTTTTAAATAACTCATATTTTCGGATGATCAAAGGATTAATTGCAACATCAGAAGCAGAACTACAAGTCCACATACATACCTAAACGAAGTGTGCAAGGAACATAATATGAAAACTGGCACAAGGAAAACAGAGGTAATGACACATAGAAAGAAGAAAAAAATCACACAGATTAATCTAAAAGTATATCCCAGAAACAAGTAAAGAACTTCACGTATATAGGAAGTATAATATCATCAAATGGCAAATCAGAAGACAATATCAAGAATAGACATAATAAGGCAAACCAACTGACTGGATGGCACCAATACTAAAGAACAAACACATGTCAGTAGATAACAAGATAATTAAAAAAAAAACACTCTGTAACAGAATGTTCCCACCAGCTCTATGCTACCAATGCCAAACCTGTAAAATTATAGAAAAATAGAAAAGACAAATCACAGCAACGAAAATGAGCGTAATGAGATGAATACTCAACGTATCAAGTAAAGTTATTGCATATCCTGTACATGACGTAGCAGTCAACCCCGGCACTTTTTGGCTATTCATGATTCCTGGCAAGTTTACGTTCAGTAGTTTGCCATTGATTTCTGAACGACCGGCACCCATACCATTCCATAAAAACCAACATAAAGCGGTCTGCTGCCAACTCTCCCACAGCTGTGTTTCGAACGCGGGTATGCGGGATTACGAACAGCGTCCGTAACTCCTTCACCACGGAGCTGGCATCAAGTAAAGAGAAAACATAAATGATTAAATCGGGAATACACTGACGACCATACAGCGCTATATTTAATTATAAATCAGCAAGTGAAATGGCCACATAACTAGGCAACCAACCAACAGTTTATCATAACAAGCAATGATGTACAGTCCAAATGGAACCAGAAGAAGAGGCCGATCATATAAACTATTGTAAACGCTGGACAGAAAGAATAACAGAATCCGGCGTGAATCTCGATATATGAAGCCTATAAACCGGCACTCTCCCGCTGTTTTATGTTTCACATCAACACCGCTAGGCACAAGACGAATAAGATGCGAGAGATGTTGAGAATCATTAGGAAAACCTCTGAGGTCGGACAATGTTGGCCTGACGGCGAGGGACATCCAACAGGGAAATCTAATCCACACGCAAACATCAGTCAAGTGCTACTAGAAGTAGTAGCACGTGTATGGACTACACTTGAGTTCAAAGGGAGCGACCGAAAACAACAACAACAACAACAACAACAACACCCACATACTAATACGGAGCTTGGGGGGGGGGGGGGACTAAACAGATGACAGCGAATCAAGAGGACAAGGAACGGCGCTGTCTGGATAAGACACATATTGTGAAATCTGATAATATTATGAATAGCAAGTCTTTTCTCTGGAACCCATAGGGCAAAATAAATAGTAGTAGCCTATAATACACGGGAAAGAGTATTTTAGATAGAGATAAATAAAATGGGGTTGCTATGGGAGGAGCTAATGGAGGTAACAAATGGTAGGGAGGCTTTACATAAGGTAGTTGTGGGCCTATCTCTAATGGAGTTAAGGGGGTGGGGGTGTTGGCAGCAGAAGTGGCCGATATAGAAAAATAGGAAGAATAGTATGAGAGAAGATGAAAACAAACAATTGTTTTCTAAAAATATTATTGAACAAATCATCCAGATCAGATAATTAAGGTCATATAAAGACAACAGCTTCTTGTAAAAGGATATTATGTAAGGAAAAGTGGAGGACACGCGAGCAAGAGGACGCTACATATGGGTGGATCCATCAAGCGGTGGACTTGAAGAAGTCTGTATGAATGTCCCGTAAAGAAGCTGGATTGAAGGAGCTGGAGGCTGATTGCAGCCCTCATTGAGGTTAAGGAGACATTATGAGAAACATCGAAATGAAATGTGTGTTTTGGGGGATAATGTAAAGAATGCAACGGATGGACATAATATCATTGAGATATACATATATCAGAAGCCGGAGGGAGTTCGCCTGATGGCAAGGGACACTGGTAATAGGAAATAGTAGCCCTCCTGCAAAAAGCAGTCCAGTATAGACAACGCTTGAGTTCAAAGCGACCAAACGAAAAGAAGAAAGGAAGGGGTAGATGAAAGACAACGTTTGTAAACCACATGCAAGATCTATCAACGTAGACATTAGCGAGAGCGGCACACCACAGTTAACTACGGAATGGATTGACCTGGAAGTTTCGTTACTAGCACAAGTACTTACATACTTGATGATGATGCAGTCAAGACAGTGTCATTATGCCGCGATGACACAGTGGTTAGTGCACCTGCCTGCCAAGACAACCTGTCCGAGTTCAATCTCAACAGTGGCAGGAATATTTTTCCGACCAGTAAAGCTCTGGTCGACCCAATCTCATCAAGTCTTCTTCTTCTTCTTCTTCAGCTTTCCGAGCCATTGAGGTTCTTTGCTGCAAATACAATCCGTCTCCATTCGTCTCTCTGGTGGACCTTCTCTTGCCAGTCGTTGATTCCAAGTACTTGTAGGTCTGTATATGTATTATCTCTCCACCGTCTTCTTGGTCTACCTCGGGGTCTACGGTCATTTATTTCCTGAGTGTAAGCGAGTTTTGTTTCCCTATTATCTTCCATTCTTTCTATATGCCCCAGCCATTGTAGTCTATTAGCCTTCATGATACCAGTGATTAGCGGGGACTTAAACAGATCATAAATGTCTTTGTTACTTCTTCTTTTCCACTCTCCACTTTGTGTATCCTTAATGGGTCCAAAGATGCGTCTTAAAATTTTGTTCTCAAAGGTTTGTAACAAAGCTTCGTCTCCTTTCGTTGTACTCCAGGTTTCAGAGCCATACAGCACAACTGGTCTGATCAGTGTTTTGTATATTGTGATTTTGGTGTTACGAGATAGCGCCTTTGATTTTAGTAGATGTTGTAGTGCATAGTATATCTTATTTCCAGAGTTGATTCTAGTTTGTATTTCTTCCCTTATGATGTTGGAGCAGTTGAAGATTGTACCCAGGTATTTGTATGTTTCCGTTCTTTTAATGATCATATTATCTATTTGTATGTGGCCAAAGTTTTTAGCTATTCCTTCTCTTGAAATTACCATATATTCTGTCTTATCTTGGTTGATAACCAGCCCCATCTGTTGTGCTTTTTCCTTTAAGTGAGTCAATATTTCCAATGTCTTTTGTTCACTTTGCCCTATAATATCTATATCATCTGCATAACCAAGCAGCTTGGATGTTCCTCCAATATCACATTCCTCCTTTATCTTCCTTACAACTTTCTCTAGAGCCAGATTGAAGAGTAGCGGCGATAGTGCATCACCCTGTTTCAAGCCAGATGTTATTTGGAAGGGGTCTGATTTCATGCCTTTATATGTTACTATATTATAAGTATCTTCCATGCATAGTCTGGTCATGTTGATTAACTTCCTTGGTATTCCAAATTCCTGCATAGCATTCCATAGACTATTCCTATGGACACTATCATAAGCCTTTTTAAAATCCACAAAAATGTTATGGAGATCTCTTTTATATTCCCAATGTTTCTCGGCTATTTGTCGTAAGATAAATATCTGATCTATTGTTGATCTGTTTTGTCTAAAACCCGCCTGGTAGTCACCTAATATGTCTTCTGAATATGGTTTTAGTCTATTTAGTAATACTGCGGATAGTATCTTATAGCTTGTGGACAGTAGTGATATTCCTCTATAATTTCCACATTGGAACTTGTCTCCTTTCTTAAAGATAGGTATCAATAATGATTCTTTCCAGTCATGGGGTAATTCTTCTGTCCTCCAGATTTTTATTATTAGTTCGTATAGCTTTAGATGTAATGCATGGCCACCTGCCTTTATAAATTCAGCAGCAATTCCATCAGTCCCAGTTGCCTTATTGTTTTTAAGTCGTGTGATTACATATAGGATTTCTTCAAATGTAGGTTCTTCAATTTGTGGTTCGCATGTTAGAACCTCTTCCTGTGGGAAAATGTTACTTGGAGCTTCACAATTTAGTAATTCAATAAAATATTCTTTCCATGTGTTGCACATTTCCTCATTGGTATTTATCATATTCCCATTTTTGTCTTTTAAACCATATGTGTTTTGTTGGTGCCCTCGTTTCATTGACTTCAGTTCTTTAAAAAATTTTCTGGATTCATTTTTTTGGTGATTAGTTTCCATATCTTTGATTATATTACTCATATATTCTCGCTTCTGCTGTCTGACTATTTTTGTAGCCTCTTTACATTCATTTCTATAATGCTCTTCCTTTTGGATGTTACTGATGTCATTTAACCATACATGTCTGGCATTCTTCTTCCTAATGACTGCTTCTTCACATTTTTGATTGAACCATCTGTTCTTTCTATGCTTGGTTAACACACCGAGACATTCTTCTGCGGTAGATTGAATTGTATTCTTGATGTTCAACCATGTTTGGTCAACGCTTTCCTCCGAAGGGTTTTGCAGAGTTTCAAGTTTACATTTTATTTCATCTGTAAATTTCTCTTTGACTGTAATGTCTTGTAGTTTTTCTCTGTTATATGTTGGGTGTAATCTTTGTAATTTAGTATAGAAAGCTCTCTTAAGTTTTATTTTAAATTTTGCTCCAACAAGGAAGTGGTCACTGTGGCACTCAGCTCCTCTATAACTTCTGACTTGCTGTATGTTTGATGCATTTCTGTTGTTAATTAAAATGTGATCTATTTGATTATAGGTTCTCTTGTCACATGATTTCCAAGTTTGTTTGTGTATATCCTTTCTTTGTAGTCTGGTACTGCTAATCTGCAATCCTTTGGCTTCTGCCAGGTTGATGACTCTCCATCCATTATCATTTGAAGTTGTATGTAGGCTTTCCATACCGGCCACTTTTTTATTAGTTTGCTCTCTACCTATTTTTGCATTGAAGTCTCCCAGCACAATCAGGATGTCCTGTTTGGGGGTTTCTTCTATGACATCTTCCAGATCATTATAAAAGTCTTCTTTAATATCATCTTCTTTCTCTTCGGTAGGTGCATGTACATTAATCATCGTTATATTTTTCCATTTACCTTTTATTCGTAATTTACTAATCCTGTCATTAAAAGCTTTAAAGTTTAAAACGTTCCCCCATAACTCTTTTTTGATGACAAATCCTGTTCCTAATTCATGTTTATTTTGGGTGTTTCCTCCATATATTATAATCATTCCATTTTGCTCTAAAGTACCCTCTCCTGGCCACCTTATTTCTTGAATTGCTGTTATATCCATTTGATATTCAACCAGCTCCCGAGTTAGTTCTTCGGCCTCTCCAGCTCGATAGTGTCCGTACATTCCATGTTCCAAATCTCAAAAGTCCTTTAACGTTCCAAGGTCGTTGTCCAGATAAGTCAGTCCAATATCGAGGCTCATGTATTTGTTTCGTAACAAAGAAAGGTTTTTACATAAATTGGGGATGTTAACCCCACGCTTCAACCCCCAACCTGGAGGACCAGGGTGTTTCTCTTTGTCTGTTCTCTACCCTTTGACCTGTCCGGCTTGGGAGGCCCTGCTGGTAGCTATGCTACCGCCGGCATAGCTCTCAGGGTCATTGAGAAACTCAAGCTCCCCCACCACGACAAGGTGGAAACACCATCGGGGGAGCAATCTCATCAAGTGGTCTCAGAAAATATTCATAAAGTTTTTACAAACTGCCTAGGAAGCAAATGCGACGAGGAAAGAAACATTTGTCGCGGCCTAGAATATTTGAAGGTCGAACATTACACACCCCAATAGGGGATTCTACTAAGGGACTACCTTCATCTTCACCATAAGAATAACGTAAGTTTTTATAATCGTGTCAGTCCTCCCCCAGGGCATTGGGTTGGAGTCAGTGGACAATGAAACACATAAACCCCGTAAAGGCATCGGCCGACAATGAAATACCAACATCTGTAGAGGATTCTGCTGACGGCGAAATACGTACAACCTGTGGAGGATTCTCTTGACACTTAAATATCTAAAAATCTATGGAGGATTACGTTGACAATAAAATATACAAAACATGTGCAGGATTCTTTTGACAATGAAATACCTAAAATATGGACAGGAATCTTCAACATTTCAAACTTGAGTTGGAATCTGTTGACAATGAAATACATAAAACCTGTGAAGGGAGCCACTACCTACTAGATCACATGTTCTGTGCTGAGTGATGGTTTAGTTGTATAACAATATGCCACTCCACAGATGACAGTGAAGTTCTGCTGGTTTCAATGCTTGTAGAGGTGAAAAGGTGCTCCGGAATGTGAACATGGCATTTTGATACTTGTCAGGAGAAAAAATCTCTGCATCTGCCTCTCTCTAACAGATGCTAGACTAGTGGTTCTCAACATTTTTTGGCCCGTGTCCGCCTTCACCATATTTTCAGAACGTCATCTCCCCTTTCGTATTTCCTACCTAAAAATCCCGCCCCGCCCCTACACAGTATACGTAATAATGGAAGCTAAATTTAATAGCACATACTAAAACAAGTCTAGACGTTCACATAAAACGTGATTTGTGGGTCTACTTACTCTATAAAATGAATGATAGAAGGGTGAGACGTACAGAACCGTACAGTAATCGGTTCTTGTATTAACGCGATATTGAAATAATCTTAATCCCCCCCCCCCCCCTGGAAACCCTAAAATTCCACACTGGGGGGTGGATTCCCTACTAGTTGAGAACCACTGTGCGAGACGTTTTTCAGAACCGACGACTTGAAATCTAAATGAATTTGACATAAACTGTCTTCCACAGGATTCACAACCAACCTTAATTATGTCAGTAAATAAAAAAAAAAAAAAAAAGTAATGTGAAGGTCCCTTTTCCACACTTTGGGGCAGACTGAGTATTTGATGTTAAACGTCATACGTTTATAGATTAATCAGCATCCCATGTGTGATGTAGTGAATATCACACTGGTCGACTTTACTTCCCAGAACATTTTATGGTATTCATTTTAGGCTGGATAGACACTGGAGCCGAGGGAAAAAAAAATTCCTGTCTGGATGGGGTTTCGAATACATGACCACCAGTTCATCACTGGTCTTCTTTTAATTTAAAAATTGTAATAAACTGTCTAAAGTCACTGACGCCTGACATTTATCCTGGGTTGGCCATTTAAATAGCAAGACACGACTTTGTTCTCTGCTTCATCATCGCGTTTTGATGATGTCGAGTGTTTCTTCTACGCGTTTGTCTTCTCCAGCCCCTGGGGCTCCCAGTTAAGGATAAGACCACAATCACGCAAGCCAAGCTTTCTGTAGGTCAATCATGTTTGGTTGGATGTTGGTTAATTTCTTCTCCGATGTGAACTAGCCAGTCCCCGACCAACTCCCTCAGTCACCTTTTCATGTTCAGACGGTTTCATCGTTGGCAAACTGGGTCTAGAAATATTGGTTGTCAGGATTAAAAGGTTATTAACTCATCTCATCATGTTCCTCTTGTATCTTGCGGTGTCGAGGTGAAGTATAAACATCGTGAGAGTGCCCGATTATGGGCTTCATATATCGATATTCCCATGGACTCTGCTATTCCCTCCGTCCAACATTTACGTGGTCGGCCTCTTCCTCTGTTTCCATCTGGTATGTGCATCATTGCTTGTTTTGTTGTGGCATGCTGTTGACTGGTAACCTACTTGCATGGCCAAACCATTTGACTTGCTTATTTCTAATAAAATAAAGGTTATTAACATTTTAAATATATTTTGTAATGTTCAAGGGGGCCCACTTCATTAGAGGCTCACCTGCCATCCAGCAAGCGGACGCTCTGGCCAGTCCGCCGCTGTCTACAGCTAGTGTTAGTTACTAATAAATACTATCGAGGCATCCCGGTTGGGGCGCCGCCAACACAAGGGCATCTAGCGGCTCACTGCTTAGTTACAATCATTTGCTTGGTGATAACTCAAACACAAGATCAAACAAAGACATGGATACACGAACGAGACATAAAGGATGCCAAGAAAATTGTTATTACCGTGATCACTGTCTGTGACACGAGTTTTATGTGTCCACACTTGATAAAATATTATTCACAATGATGATATACCTCTCTAGATTTAAACGGTCACACCGCCATTTTCGTGCCTATGCGGTGCTAGGGATAATTTTTTGCCCCAAATAATTAGTTATTTTAATCGACAACCAACGTTATGCTGACCACATGGATTTGTTCGCTAAAACTGAATCGTAGTTACAAGAAATGATAAATATAATAGCGACAGACATACAAAACAAAAGACTTACTTTGTATAACAGAACAATAGAAGCACTGTTATTCATCATCATCAAGTGTCTTGCCAGCTGGCGTAGGGGTTCATGGCTCTCCACAGATTTCGGTCTTTTTTTTGTTATGGATCTACTCTGCTGCTGATATTCCTCCATGCCACCGTCTCAATCTTGGTCGGCTTCTGCCTTTCTTCCCCTCGATCTTTCCAGTTGTCACGATGTTCTCCAATTTCGCTCCTCTCATTACATGACCAAAGATAGCTGTTTATCTCTTTCGTATTGTTTCTTCTTCTTCTTCTTCTTCTTCTTCTTCTTCTTCTTCTTCTTCTTCTTCTTCTTCTTCTTCTTCTTCTTCTTCTTCTTCTTCCTCTTCTTCTTCCTCTTCTTCTTCTTCTTCTTCTTCTTCTTCTTCTTCTTCTTCTTCTTCTTCTTCTTCTTCTTCTTCTTCTTCTTCTTCTTCTTCTTCTTCTTCTTTCGTTCGCCTGAAATATGTTTATAACTGCAATGTTGTCTCTTGTATGACTCTAACAGTATTGTTGTATATGGTGTTCTAGTTTCATTAACCTCTTTCAAGCAATCGTTGTTAGTTACTCTGGCAGTCCAAGGAATTCGCAACATTCGTCTCATTAACCACATTTCTTCCAAATCTGTTCATTTACATTCCAAGATTCACTGCTATACAGCAAAACTGGGTCTATATAGTATTTAAGCACCCTCTTTCTTTCATTCATTGACAGTGATACTCTTCATGTTCTGAATTGTGGCTTTTGCCTGCCCTATTCTGCTCTTAATCTCTGTTGTACATCTTCCATCTAATGTTGTAAATGCCCTAGATATTTAAAATTATCCACTTGGTTAAGAATTTCCCCTTCTATTTCTATGTTACAATGTGGTGTCACCAGTTTCTTTGATATCGCAATTGTTACTGTTTACATGATATTCAAGGAGAGTCCTTTCTTTGCACTCTCTATTATTACAATGTCCAACAATTGTTGTAGGTCTGTTGCATTATCGGCCACCAATAATATGCATAGCGTATATTGTCATATGCATAGCGTATATTGTTTATATTATAACCTCCGCTATATAGGGAGAAGAGATCGGGTGACAAGACACACCCTTGTCGTACTCCTAGCCTTATCACTGGTTATTACACAGGAAAATTGTATACCCAAATACAACATCAAAGTGAATAGAACTTATCTGAAACATGTTAATGTGTTTAAGTATTTGGTTACTTTAATAACACCAAATGGAAGATGTGCACAGATTCACATCTTTCTGAATATATAATATGTGTTTCTTTTGTTCATATCTTTCATGAATATGCTCTGAGAATTTGAAAGTGAATGCCACGTTCTTTTCATGAGATTTATTGCTCATTAAAAAATGAGAGATATATGCAAGATATACCCGAATGTTTACAGGACGTTGCACTCAACGCCAGCATCGCACAATTGCTGCTGATGACGTAGTGACTTATTACGTTCGGTGCTCTGCCAAATGCATTCTGAAAGATGGCCATAAAGCACTCCGTTGCTGAGTTGTATGCACTGAAATTGTTTGCAACAATGGGTGGGTTTTCGAACGTCGTCTTCAACCCCCTGTTCAAAGGAGACAAGCTGGGAGGAACAATATGCTTCTGTGTTCGAACCTTTGCTTATGCTTGATGAATATTTGTCTGATGGCTCTCGCATTATTTCATGAAACGATTTATATATTTTCTCATTTGTGAGTGTTTTAATTTAATGTTGGTTCATGATTATTACTTTAACTGCTGGAGGAGATGTTAGAATTTTACCCCAGTAGGAAAAGGCAAATGAATTAATGATGATGGAGGATGAAAATGGCACATGAGAACCGAGTCTAACCTAGGAATGAAGACCGGTTTTGCATTACAGGCGTGGGATAATGAGATGTTATCATGACGATTTCGTCTCAACAGGGTGCCGTCATCTCAACATGCTGGCTTTGTCTCAGCATGCCTTTGTCTCAACATGCCTTTGTCTCAACATGCCTTCTTCTCAACATGACTGTCTCAACATGATGACTTTATCTCAACATGCCTTAGTCTCAACCTGATGACTTTATCACAACATGACAACTTGGTCTCATCCTAATGACCTTATCTTATCTTACTTAAATATCTCTTAAACCTCAAATCAACAAACTCACACGGCCTAGATGGTATCAGTAATAGAATTCTTCGTTGTGCTGCACCAGTCATTAGTGAGTCCTTAACGTTCATATATAACCAGTGCCTGGCCAAAAACTACTTTCCATCTGCATTTAAAATTGCTAAAGTGTTTCCGCTAATTAAAAATGGCTCAATCGATAATAGCGTTTTGGGTAATTATAGACCTATTTCCTTACTATCGTCGCTATCAAACCCACTAGAAAAACACATTCATAAAATAACGTTACACCATTTAATTAACAACGATCTAATAATTAACAGTCAATCTGGGTTTCGACCTAAATATTCTTGCCATAGTGCTCTAACAAAAATGACCGATAACTGGCACTTAAACATCAACAACGGTAGAATTTGTGGAGCGGTGTTTGTAGACTTTAAAAAAGCTTTCGATATGGTAGATCACGATATTTTAATTAGAAAACTAAAACAAATGAAGATAAGCACCAACATAGTGAACATAATTACGTCATTTCTATCCGACAGACAACAAGTCGTGTCCTTCAACAACTGTCTATCAAGACCCACACAGCTTAATATTGGTGTGCCTCAGGTCTCAATACTAGGTCCGCTGCTTTTTGCAGTTTATATTAATGATCTTCCTTTATATATCAATACAACTTGTGATCTATTTGCAGACGACTGTACTATATATACACTAGTCAAGAAAACCGTAGTGAATTAGAGAATTCTTTACAAAAGGAACTCGATAATCTTACTAGATGGAGCAATGAAAACCGCATGCAAATTAACATCGACAAAACCAAATCCATGCTAATAACGACCAGACAAAAACTACAGACACTAGCCATAACTGGATCACCGCTCGAACTCCGCATGGGCACATTACCTATAGTTAATGTAAATGAACATAAAACACTAGGTCTTTTAATTGACAGCCATTTGAGCTGGAGCTCTCATGTTCACGTTCTTACCAAGAAAATAGCACCAAAAGTTTACCAACTTGCTAAAATTCAGCACTTCCTGGACGAAAGCACACGAAAAATATTCTATACATGCTATATCCAATCACATCTCGATTACTGTTCCACAGTTTGGAATGATTTAAAACGACTATGTTCTCTACAAAACCGCGCTATTTGTCTGGTTTCTGGCATAAAGCACGTTGAAAGTAATAATTTGTACAGTCATCTAAGACTTCTACCACTTCAAAAGCG
This sequence comes from Cepaea hortensis, assembly GCA_963921405.1. Lineage (NCBI taxonomy): Eukaryota > Metazoa > Mollusca > Gastropoda > Stylommatophora > Helicidae > Cepaea > Cepaea hortensis. The sequence continues at coordinate 83,756,499 of OY992883.1, forward strand.
CTTCCTTTTCAACAAAGCCAAATTAGTGAACAAAATTATATCTCAAAATACCCCAGAGTATCTTCTGCCGCTGATTCAATCTAATGCAATGAACAGCAAGCGCCTAAATTTGTTACATGTCTCAAAGCCTAGATTGGACCTATACAAAACACGTTTCGCCTATTCTGGTGCGCACTTATGGAATGATCTGCCTCCAGATCTGAAAACTCCAATGAGTCCCTACACATTTAACCGAAAACTCTTTCAATACTTAATCCATACCGACTATATGCCACCATAATTCATTTACTGGTATAATTGTTAATTATAATCGTTCATTATAATTGTTTAACTATAATTGTTCACTATATATGTGTGTGCGTGTGGGAGCGAGAGAGAGAGAGAGAGAGAGAGAGAGAGAGAGAGAGAGAGATAGAGAGAGAGAGAGAGAGAGAAAGTGGGTGTCAGAGAGAGTGAGAGAGTGAATGTGTGTGTGCGCACGTGCGTGCGTGTGTGTGGAGTGATTGAGCGAGAAATGGTAGGGGAATGTGTCAGTGCATGCATTCGTACATGTATGTGTGAGAGTGAGTGAGGGAGTGTGTGCGTGCGTGCATGCGTTCATGCGTATGTATATGTGTGAGAGAGTGTGATTGAGAGAGTGAGTGTGTGTGTGAAGGATTGTGTGTGAGAGAGTGAGACAGTTCGAGAGTTGATGTGTTAGTGTGTGTGAGTGAGCGCGCGCATGCGTGTGAGTGTGTGTATATGAAAGAATACAGACAGAGAGAGAGAGAGAGAGAGAGAGAGAGAGAGAGAGAGAGAGAGAGAGAGAGAGAGAGAGCTGACCAGATGCATGTCATGTAACACACATTTTATGTAACACGCGAATCCATATGTTTGTGTATTCTCATCTGTCATATTATCAGTTAAATACCATTTGATTTTATCATGTATAATATAAACTTATGTACATTACTGTAGTTTGAGTGAGAGAGTCAGTAAGTGTGAATGAGAGACAGAATGAGTGAGCGTGAGAGTGAATGTGTGTGTGTGTGTGTGTGCCTTCTCTGTGTGTATCTCTGTGTGTGGGAGCACCACTATGTTTACGTCACATACTTTTTATGTACACATTTTTCTCCATGTTTAACATTTTTATGAGACTGCTCATGACAATTGTCAGTGTATGTGTGTGAGTAAAGTGTGGGAGTTTGTTCATACTAGTTTCAATGCTGTCAGCGACTTGTTCGCTGCCGATTCTCAGGACTCCCCTACTTTCGCACCGCACGAAATAACAACTCGTGACATTTGCGAAAGGAATGCAATTTATTTAGAGCCGACATTTCAATGGCTCTGCGAGCGTAATACTTCATCATCGTTATACAACATGAATGCAATGAAGTGGTGAGAAATGATGCTCGAAATCACAATCTAAATGAATAGCCTAATGTTTGCCTATTGCCTAGAAACTATAGCATTGGTTAAGGATACGTCTGCTCTCTACCGTCTCCAGTCGGGTCTGTTCACACGCTACACATAGCGTGGACAAGCACGGACACTGTCCCCTCCGTGCAGTAGCTATTATTGCGTGCATGGTCTCGCAAGCACGCTGGCTTGTGAGCTCGAGTAACCGGGCACTTCACGGGGGCACTTCACGGTTACTCGCAAGGACAAGCTTGCCAATGGCTTGGGGAAAGCCCTCGCTCAGTTGTACGCATTGGCCCCTGGTCTGACACAAATGTGTCTCCTTGTGAGGCTATTTATAGTGCTTGGTGTCTCTCCTGTCTGGTGTCTCCCTACTAGACTTATGTTTACTCTCCTTAACTCTGTAAGGTCTTATTTGAGATCTTGACAGGCACCCCTCCTCGCTGTGAAGTGTTACTTCCCTTTAACTCCTTTTTGTAACACTTCTGGTCACAAAGAAAAATTGGTTGCTCCAATTTTGTCAGATATCCAATAAGTTAAACTCTCTAGTTTGGGGATAGAACAACTCTCTTCTTCCTTTACTCACACTGCTTTACCTTTTCACTTGGCTAATTAAGTAGCCCATGTATCAGTATAGTTGGCTTTATAGATATCTTTGGGAATTGTTTTGGACCGGAACCATTGTCTTATGACTTATGTCCTGGCTTCAGTCGTTTGACCCTATGTCTTTTGACTTTCACCTATTGACTTCTGTCTTGACCTGTCCTCAAATTGCCCGAAATGACAACACACATACATGTTGACTCTATTCTGAGTACAACACATGAGCACAAAGTATTCATGTTCCCATTAATATCCCCTCCAACTCTTATACACATAGTTCTACTTTTCACCTTCTCGCTTCCGCTTGTGATAAGCTATATTCACTGTTACATTAAGGTTTTAAGAAGTTATTGTGTCCCCTGAATTTTAAAGTTATTGTTCTTTAAACTGAATAGTGTGTGCATCGTTTATCTGTTTGTTTTCCTGTTTGTTTGCGTGTTTTCTAATAAACTACAGTGTACTTAACTCTCTAACATGTGTATGCGTTAGTGTACTAAATGTGTGTGTTCCTTCTAGCGCCGTAAATCGGTTTATTGTGGTTACAAACGTTCGTTATTCTTATTTGTGACCACAACTCCGCTTTCTGAAGCTCAAAGTACGTTCTCTATATACTCTATTAAAGTATGGCAGTAACACGCATAAAAAGTCGACAACACATTGCTACACAGATGACACAGACACGTCAAAATAAGACGTTTACAGGGGTGGAAAAATTTTCCGCTGTCTTTCTCTCTCGCTCTCTTCCTTTCAATGTTTACTAATTTTCGCAATCTCTCCTCGCATTTATTCTTCTTGCATACATCTTTCATTCACTTTCATACCTTTCTTTCACTCAAACATTCTCTCGTCATTAAAATATGTTTCATAGCATCAAATACATGAATATTACATATATACAATAAACGATTGGCTGAATTATATCAGTAATCACGCCAAATGACTGTGCGTTTTGTTTGCACGCGTCATGTCTATACATTATATACATAGTTATGAGGATGGTTTGTTACCGATCCTGTAGTAGTAACTCATATAGTTTTGGTGTGCTGACCTAAATTACCCTCAAGGGAAATAATCTAATAAATACTTTCATTTAAGTGAATTGGGTTAATTACCTTAAAGTGTTATTTGTGAAAAAGATGATATTAATTCCTAAATGGTTATGTTAATTTGGAAATGATATTTTAGATAAATGAATTTATAAATGATTATGATTATATGGTAATAAAGTAATATAATATCTAACAATCGTATTTCTATAATTGATGTTCTATTAAATGGGTTATTAACTAACTAATGGTGATTTCTAACTACCAAATAACAAAATAAAGTTATATATGCATTTAAACAATTTGCAATTCAATTATTAATAGAAAAATGAAGTTATAGGTACTGTTAATAAAATAATAATATACATATATCACAGTTACATTTCTATATTTAATTACACTAAATCGACGTCCTTCTTTGCGTTGTGAAGATGGAGCAATACTCTTTGTAGACTATTATAACATAGTTCATTTCGGAAAAGTCTTCTATGCTCTCCTTCGTGGATAGTGTATAAATATAGTTTCCTACTAAGTTATGTAGGTTCGTAGCTAACACTTTAATGTTCCTCTAGCTTACGTGTGTGTCAGAGCATGTTACTTCTGCGTCTGTTCGTTACACTTCTCATAGCACTGTTAATTTCACACAGGTTACATATTTGGCGATGATAACGCACTTACACTGTATCATAATGACCACATACGGCACTGAGTTATCTAACATTACCGTGTCACTGTTTCTGGTGGTCTGTGGTCGATCCCTTCCTGTAAATCAAGTATTTCAATGGATGATGGTCGACTCAAAATGTCCGCAACAGTGTTGAATCTTCCTTTTAAGTGCTGGATGGTAAACGTGTAATTTTGGAGAATCAAAGCCCACCTGTAAATTCTGTTATTGCTAGGAAGTCCAGACTGCATCACAGACAACGGAGAGTTATCGGATTGGATCACAAACTGTGCTCCTGCCAAAAATCTATGAAATTTCTTGACGCAATAGATCAAACTGAGGCCCTCCAATTCCGATGCTGAGTATTTTGATTCAGCAGGGGTAATCTTGCGACTTACGTACATTACGGGGTGGAACGTCCCGTCGTAGAACTGTCCTAGTATCCCAGATATGGATATGGCACTCGCATCTGTGCGTAAGAAATAAGTGAGTTTTGGATTAGGCATACGAAGGATAGGTGGAACGCTGAAAAGATATTTCAATTTTGATAACGCACTAATTAATCCTGCATCTTGTACAGATAACTTAGCCGAAGCTTTTAAGATGTTAGAAAAAACACTGGTGATTTCCGCCAGATTTGGAATGAATTTACTATAGTAGTTTACCAGACCCAGTAAACTTCGGACCTGTTTCTTGGTCGTTGGCATTGTCAAATTCAGAATCTTAGTGACGATTCTGTCATCAGTTTTTAATTGGCCCCTGCAGATGGTATGACCAGGAAGTCAATTTGTTCCATGCCCAACTCTACTTTGGTCGGCTTCGCTGTGAGCCCAAATAATCGCAACCTGTCGAGGACTTGTCGAAGTTTCAGTAGGTGTGTTGTCCAGTCTTCCGTATGGATGCATATGTCATCTATATAAGTTGAAATATTGGTCATCCCATGGAGAAGATCCCTAGTTAGACGGACGAAAGTCGCTGGAGCGTTACGAAGGCCGAAAGGAAGAAAGCGCCACTCATAAAGTCCTAAAGGAGTGGAGAAAGCTGTAAGATGAATAGAATTTACTTCCATCGGGACTTGCCAATAACCTTTCGAGAGGTCAATCTTGCTAAATATGCGAGATGTAGACATGTCCAAGATCAGATCCTCGCATGATGGAATCGGTTCAGCGTCAATTTTGGTTATTTTGTTTAAGCGGCGATAATCGACGCAGAGTCGAATAGTAGAGTCCTTTTTGGCGACAAGGACAATAGGGAAAGAATACTCTGACTGAGATTTCTGAATAATTCCGCTCGACTCGAGAGATAGAATTTCTTTGTCGAGGTTCGACCTGTAGTTTAAAGGGATAGAATAAGGTCGACACTTGATTGGTGTGGTGTGTCAACAACTCAACTGACAGGCCTCAACGGGTACTTCTCACACACCCATACAAGACAACTTGCAAGTCGTGTGGGAGGCAAAATGTATGGTCCATTTTATTGCCGTTGGCTCGCTTACAAGCGGTAAACAGTCGCTAATGCAATACACAATATACAGCCACAGAATTATCTAACACAAACTGCTAACCCTATGCTAGTTCTATCTATTAGTGAACACAAAACTCCTAACGCTATTCTAAACGATGTGAACGCCTCAAGTCCAGTCTCCCGTCTCCCTAACCTCTCTCCCGTGGTTACACACCACGCGGGGTGACCTTCACCTTCGTGCGTGTTACCTCACATCGCACTCTGCTGGCAAACGTGGCCTGTTGAGTGTCTACTCAACTGTGCTATGGCTTCACGAGGTGTGGTACTATCGAGTCTTTGACACACACCCACCCCTCTTGTGTTGCGTCATCAACTTTCACTCATTGGTTGTGACGCAAGAGGTTCCCAAACAAAAAATTAGTGTCTCTAATTTTTGTCAAAGACTCTAGATAACCTGGCTTTGGGCATTCCAATAGACTATTAATAACTATTGTCACAATGTAGCAAAGCCTTACTTGGCTACTGGCAACCGCCACAAACTTGACTGGTTGGCGTGAGCCCCTTCTCACATGCTATATTATATTTATCAGAGGTATGTCTGAACCGGACCGTTGTCTAATAAGACCTGCCCTCACATAGTAAATTAACTTACTACCCATACAAAGTTGACTTTCTTAGGGTCAACACATGAATTATTTCATGTCCCCCATATAATATTTAACAACCATTCTACAAGAGTGTGTGCGACAGGCTTTACCTCCTTCGCTTCCGCGCGTAAGACTTTATTTCACTGTTAATTTAGTTCTTCGTTGTCTATTATGTCCCCTGGCCCCATAGTTATCTGTCTTTGATTTACAAATAGTGTATGCAATTTATATGTTTGTTTTTCTGTTTGTTTGTGTGTTTGGATGTAATAAATCTACTAATCTAATTTCTATCCTCTATTTATAAATTCTATGTGTATGTATGTTAGTTTTTTGAGTGTCATAATTTGGTTCAATGTGGCCACAAAGAGGTGTATAACACTAATTCGTGACTACATTCACTTGTCATGAAACCCAAAATACTGTAATCTAAGTTCTAAACTATATTACAGACAACACATTCACACTAACACAATTTCACTAACGAAAACTTTACATTCTAACATACCATTCTAATTCTATAACTAAGTATTTAATGTGTTACCTAAATTTATTAAATTTGTTATGTTAATTATATGATATGATTATATTACTTCTTATTTTTTTCTAATCTAAGTGATGTAATCTAACTATTTAAATGCAATTGTTGTGATGTGAGTTATGTACCTTAATTAAATGGATTATGTGACCACAATTTATGTACTTTTCTAAATACTATGCTAAATAATGTTTTTAAATGCACAAAGGAATTATATGAGTGATGTTCTTAATCTAACTGGTGTAAATGCTGTATGTTACCTTATCTACTCTTTTTAATCTATTATGATGTCAAATGATGATACTAATAAATGGTAATATTTGAAAGATGGTATGGTTTCATTATGATGGAATAAACTAACTACAATGAAACTAAGTGAAATATAACAATCTAAATGGTACTATTCATATCATAAATTTAATTTAACTTGTAATAAACTATTCTTATGTCTAAACTAATATTCTAATCTAATTTTAATGGGTTAATTACTGTACTAACTACATTATTAAAATAAATGAGAACTGTTATAGTTCCTAACCTACATCTAATTTATCACTATCTTAAAATATTATATTACATATCACAATAAGTTTATATACATAGTATTTGGTTTACACAGGTTAGTAGTTGCCTTCATGTATGTGCAATGGTTGTATAGGCATAATATAACCACACACTTTGCCTGGGTATCTGAAATACATTACACAGTCATCTTAATGTTCTCTCGGTAGTGCACGTGTAGAGTTCGCTGGTGTTGTAGCTCTGTCTTTTCGTGTCTGTAATTAAGCACTGTTCTGACACTGTTTTCTGCGGTTCATATATATGATACACCGGAATGGAGCTTAGTTGGAAATGAGCTGTCCTAGTTCACACGGTGGTATCTAAGTATAGCAGCACAGTTCTTAATCTGATGTCCACGGACACATGATAGTTCATTGTTTTGGTACATGACTACACCAACAATGTGGATATGTATGTAAGCTATTTTACATCTTATATTATCAGATATTCATGTACCAACCATCACTCTACATTTACTGTTGGATTTCAGGTATTTTTACCCCAGATGGTAAAACTAGTGACCACCTGAATATCCGGTCATTTTGATGCACACCACTATGTATGACCGTGATCAGGGAGTTGTCGGTCTGGACAATGCAGTGAACATCCGTCAGAACTCGATGGAGCCTTCTCACCGTATAGATGAAGCCTAGGGTTGCAACTGTGATATGGAATCCTTGGACTCAGCATGTGTGATCTTACTGCTCACGTAGCAAAGCGGATGGAAGATGCCCTCAAAAAAAAAAAATTGGCCTAGTACTGCAGTGATGGAGATTCTGCTGGCATATGACCTAAGATAATAAATGAGCCTAGGATTAGGCAAGCGGAGGGATTGGAATATTTACAAAAAAGGATCTTCAATTTTGACAATGCAGGAATTAATAATGCATCTTTCACATTTCATTTCCAGAAGATTTTAAGACATTGGAAAATATATTTGTAATTTCTGAGTAATTTACTAATCCCAAAAGGTTTCTGACCTGTTTCTTTCTGTTAGACATGGTCAGATTCATAATTTTGGTACTACTTTTCAGGTCAGTCTACAGTTGGACTTGAGAAATGACATGACCCAAAAATGAATTTATTTTAGGCATAATTTGACTTTGCTGGTTTGACAGTGAGACCGAAGCGTCGCACTCTGTCAAAGGCATGTCTCAGTTTCAGTAGGTGTATTGTCCAGTCATCAGTATTCTGATTTATTCATGTGTATTCTATAAGTTCACTACATGTATGCCCCTCGTCGGATTTGCCAGTCTCACTAACAAGTGTAGTTGCGTTGTGTATGTCTGTCGTCTGATCACTTGGTGTTGGTGCAATCTGTTCGTCTGTCACTACCTCTGTCTCTTGTCTTGAAAAGTGAGGTTTCCGCATGTTGACATGGAATATCTCTAAGTGTCTGTTTATCGATATTTCATAGTCAACATGTACCATGGTTATGTGCCACTTTGAATGGTCCTTGCCATTTCGTTTGTATGGAAGTAGCCTAAATCTGTCTTGATCAAGTTCCAGATTACTTGTTTTTGCACATTTGTTTGTGTGCTTGTAGTAGAACTGACCCTTCCTCTATCAAATGGCTTGGGTGCCAGTGTAGAGGGTTGTATTTCAGCTGTAGGATGTTTACCCTTCAACTTTTGTATCAATTGATGACAGCCATTACCAGCAAATAGATCATGACAAAATAATTTGTTATTGAAAAAACTTGGCCTGGCATTGCTGTATGCACGATGACCTGCACATGGTGTTTTGTGTGCATTGTTTAGCACACCTAACTGATGTTGTTCAAGTAACACCTGTTCATGGTTACTAGTAATATGACATGTAGTTGAAATGCCATTATTACGTCTAACGAACCAAGATGCATTCTTGGTCATTTTGGCTTTGCCTTTTGACAATTTTAAGTATGGAGACACATTAAAATCAGATTTCTGCTGGTGTATAAGTTTTTGTGTGTTTTTGTCATCTGTGCTGGTTGGAAAAAGCATTAGTAGTGTCTCATTTTGCAATGGGTCATGATGTTTTGAAGTGTCAACTCTGGTTGTTGCCTTAGCTGCATTTAATTTCTCCCATGCAACTATTTCTTCACTAGTACATTGTTTCAGTTGAGGTAAGCACCCCAAAATTAAATCTGTACAAGGGTTGTTAAGTATTGCACAAGTAAAGGTACCGGAAAGAAAAGGAGAATCAATACGGGCTTTTGCCAAAGGGTAAATTTCAACGTTACCCGAAAAGGTTCGGCATTTCACAGTGTCACCTGTGTAATCACCCGGACTCACTAGTTCTTTTCGAAGACCAATAAGGGTGCTGCCGCTATCCAGCAAACATTGGCATGGTACATCATTGACCATTGCATTGTGGAACACTAACTTGCCTCTGGAGGCTAATGCTGCATTCACACTCTCAGATGAGCATGGTACTGTATGTCCACACTCTAGTATTCCGTCTGCATGGAATTGGTGACATCGTTCACAGCTGTCAAAGCTTAACATATCGCTAGCAGCACACACATCCTCTGCTTGGTTAGTTGGTAAGTCACTTTCAATCTCACACTCATTCTCACTACCACTATCTGAAGAGGTGTCAATCAACATAGCGTTGTTAGCTTTCAAACGTTGGCGGCCAAGGCACTTATTAGAATAATGGCCATAAGAGGAACAAAAAAAAACATTTGATTGCACGCCTGTATGCAGACCGTTTGCTTTGCTGCTTCTTGATCACATTTTCAAGATGCGCCGGATAATTCGGCGATTTGTCGCACATAGCATAAGTGTCGTGCATTAGTTGACAGTACATGCATATGGAAACTTTTCTGTCTTTCTTATCATACTTCTGAAAAGGTTTTCTGTTACCCTGATAGTTTTTTGATTGGTCTTTGACAAAGGAAACTATCTCAGAGTCACTTGAGGTCTTAAAAATCTCTCTGTTAGAAGAAAAATATGCTGAGCCTTTTTTTTTGAACTGCTCGATGTTTTCAATGTCTGACTGCTGCAAAAACTTAGCAAAAGGAGAAGGTATAGTAGATATACACTTGTCCATAGCTATTAGGTTTTTTAATCTATCAAAGTCTTTTCCTATGTTAGCTGCTTTAAGCCACCTGTTTAGTACACTCTGCACATTTGAAAAATAATCTATAAAAGTTTCACTAGGTTTAGGTTTTAAATTTGAGAACTGAACCTGATACCCAGGGGCATCAAGTAAAAAGTGCTGCATAATCCTATCATGGATGTATTGATAGCTAGATCTAAGTTCAATAGGAATAGACTCTATTACTTTAAGGGGCTCACCACTTAGATTCTTCATGTAAATCGGAGCCCACATATCTAAAGGAACTTGGTGATATTTAAATTGATACTCTACATTCTCTGTCCAGGCAGATATGGAGTCCTCTTTACAATATGGTTTGATAATATTTTTGTATTTGTTGAACTTATTTTCCTCTTGTTGACTTCTTAGTTTAGTGGCAGAGATCTCTGCGTGTGAGTCTATATCCATGCTTTTCATCTTTAATTGTGTCTCTGATTCTACCTGAATTTGTTTTTCTTTAACTCGTGCCATTTCATCTATCTCTTTTTGCTTTAGATCTAATTCCTTTTGTTTTAATTCTTTCTCTTGATCTAATTGTTTTTGTTTCATCTCCTTATCATGTTCTCTTTCTCGTGCGCGTTCGTCCCTTTCCGCATTCTCTTTTCGTGTTTGTTCCTCTTTTGTTTCTTTAAATTTCTGATCAGCATATTGTTGTAGTTCTTTTCCTGTTAATTCTAGTTCTTTGCCTGCTTTTATGAAATCTGATAAAGTTGCCATCTTACTTTAGTACTTGGCTAACAGTGATAGGCAATGATGACTTTAATCAGTTATTTATCTTTGATATGTTATGTTTGTTCTTATCTGATCACTATCAGTTGTGCTTTCTGTTTATACCCTGCCCAGATTTATCTTGCAGAAAAACAGAGTATACAAATATGTCAACGCGTTACAAGCTGAAAAAGAGATGCACTATTAAATTGCATGACAAAATATATAAGTGTACTCAGCTTAATGTGGGAACGAAGCTCCTTTGACACAGGTCACCTTGTTTGGTACACTGGGGTGGCGACACGTTTCGTACGTAGCACACGGTATTTGGCCCACAGGTGTATGTGCACAGCTGTTGTTTGCCCTCTGATATATAGGGCAGCAGTAAACACGCCTACTAAACGATATGATTTACTCGACAACCAAGGACAATGACTTAGACAATGACAGACTTACGAACACCTAGAATATGTATTAATTAATTTTAATGTCAATGTCCTGTCTTTGTTTTAAACAATAATTGCCTTTCGTTACTAACCTAGTTAATTTCTGTAAACGTTGTGCAGCTAAGTATCAGATGCTTAGCCCGAAAATAGTTCCATCGTGACGATAAGCAAAGAGAAAATAGACCCAAAAATGAATAAATGCTTGTAAAGAAATCAAAATAACATAATAATGTGTCAACAAATAAATATATTCGTTTAGTAACTTAAATAAGTAAATAATAAACAATATACAGCACAGATTCAGGCGGGCCGCCGCTAAGCGATTTTGTAAACACTCGACTGCTTAATGCTAATGACGCAGAACAACTGTCTGTCAATCACTTTACGTCATCGCGCAGCGCTATTTTTAGATCTCAAAAATCAATATTGTCGGCTGCCTGTGTATTCCTGCGCCGTGAATCATGTTTGGTGCTTATTCAAGAATAAATTGGTAAATATATGAATAAATATAAGAAAATAAGAATATTAATACTTACAGCTTCGAAGAATACATGATTTCATTCAATAAATATATCATAAACACAATTAAACACTATTTTGTCACGATAGGCATATTTCTAGCCCGCAAATTCTCCTGTCTGCACAAATTATCGTTACTACAAAAATGAAACCCTAGTCTCGAGCCCGTGGATGAGTGGATTAGCTTGAACTTTTCGTTCAAGCTTCACTTCTTGATACCACAATTACCCTTTTACTGTGGGTATTAGCTTGGCGCTTTCGTCCAAGCACCACTTTCTGACACCACAATTACCCTGGCCTGTCAACAACTCAACTGACAGGCCTCAACGGGTACTTCTCACACACCCATACAAGACAACTTGCAAGTCGTGTGGGAGGCAAAATGTATGGTCCATTTTATTGCCGTTGGCTCGCTTACAAGCGGTAAACAGTCGCTAATGCAATACACAATATACAGCCACAGAATTATCTAACACAAACTGCTAACCCTATGCTAGTTCTATCTATTAGTGAACACAAAACTCCTAACGCTATTCTAAACGATGTGAACGCCTCAAGTCCAGTCTCCCGTCTCCCTAACCTCTCTCCCGTGGTTACACACCACGCGGGGTGACCTTCACCTTCGTGCGTGTTACCTCACATCGCACTCTGCTGGCAAACGTGGCCTGTTGAGTGTCTACTCAACTGTGCTATGGCTTCACGAGGTGTGGTACTATCGAGTCTTTGACACGGTGTCAGTCAGAATGATAGAATGTTCTATTCTATCTGTCTTTCCTGGGATGTCGGAGAAAATGTCTCTGTACTCTGTCACTAGCTCTATGATTTGTCGTCGTTGGTCATCTGTCAGTTTCGTTTCTATCTTTATGCTGTCAATGGTCGCAGTCGTGTCTACCGTAGGAACTGGTAATTCCATCTCGTCTTCGTCTGTCTCGTTCAATACTGTAGTGGTGCTAGCTGTGTGTGCTGTTACCCGGCTAAGTGTGTTTGCGTTGTCGCTGTCGTGTGTCGCCCTGACTAGTGAAGTTGTGTTGTGTACGTCTGTCGTCTCATTGCTTGGTGTTGGTGCAATTTGTTCGTCTGTCTGTTGTTCTTGTCGTGAAAAATATGGTTTCAGCATGTTGATATGAAATATCTTTAAGTGTCCTTTTATCGATATTTCATAATCTACATCTGATATCTTACGTTCAACGGTGAAAGGCCCTTGCCACGATGTTAGTAACAAATTACGTTTGTCGGGTAGTAGAAGCAAAACCTTCTGGTTTGGTTCGAGGTGAATAGTTTTCGCACCCTTATTCGCATAATCGCGGTACATCTGTCCTTTCTTCTCCAAAGATGCTTTGGCTATTACACACGCTTTCATTATTCTATCGCGTGTTTCGGTTACCATCTCATACGGTGTTACTGCTGTTGGATTGTCTGGTAAGCTAGTGATTAGCTGATGGTAGATGGTTAGGGGTCCTCGAGGGTTCGCCCCATAAACTAACTCAAAAGGTGAGAAACCCGTACTCGAGTGCGGAATTTCTCTATGGGCAAATAGCACTGCTGGCAATAGTGTGTCCCAATCAGCTGGTTTCTCCGCTGTTACTTTAGCCAGCATGTGTTTGAGATCCCCGTTAATTTTTTCTATGATCCCGTTGCTCATTGGGTGATACGGGGTACAGAAATGCTGCTCTACTCCTAACAATTTAGTTAAGGCTTGCGTAGCAGCCGAAATAAACTGCGTTCCCCGATCTGATAAGATAGATCGTGGGAAGCCAAAGCGAGAAAATATGTGCAAAAAAACATTTGCCACATCTTTGGAGGTGATGTATTTGAGTGGAATTGCTTCGATCCACCTGGTGCATAGGTCCACGAGAGTAAGTATATAACGGTTTCCTTTGCTTGACACCTGGTTCAGGGGTCCAACAATATCGACCGCTACACACTCAAATGGTCTGGATGCTAATAATGACCGTTGAACTTCGGCCGTCACATGCTTTCCCTTTCGTACAAGATGTTGACAAATAGTACAAGAACGACAGAAAGATTTTATGTCCGAACAGAATTTCGGCCAGTAAAAGTGTGACAGAACTCTGCCTCGCGTTTTATCATAAGCCAAATGTCCAGCAAACGGTGACTCATGTGCGATTTTAAGCACATTTTGTCGGTATGTTACAGGTAACACCGTCTGCTGAATTTCATGGTTATTATTTGTGTAATAACGCATGAGAATTCCGTTAAATTTTCTAAAGTACCAAGATGCATTCTTAGTCACTTTCGCTCTTTCACCCAAAAATTTAAAATACGGTGTAATTGTTTGGTCGGTGCTTTGTGCCTCGATAAATTTATGTCGAGTAGTATTGGTATCTGCACCACTTGGTGTTAATAGCTGTAGCATTTCATTTTGTAAGTCAGTATAGTTTGTTTCAGTATCTGACCTTGTTACAGCGTTAGCCATATGTGTATGTTTCCAGGCTCTTATGTCGTTTTCTGTACATTCTTTCAATGCATCTAGGCATCCTAAAATAAGATCAGTGCATGGATCTTGCAGGATAGCGCACGTAAATGTGCCGGTAAGGAACGGGGTATTGATATGCGCTTTTGCCAGTGGATATTTCTCGATGGTTCCCGAGAAAGTACGGCATTTGACAAATTCACCCGTATAATCTTCTGGTCTAGCAAGTTCTCTCCTTAAACCCAGTAGAGTGCTGCCGCTATCAACTAAACATTGGCATGGTTGCCCATTGACCAGTGCATCGTAGAACTTAAGTTTACCTTTGGAGGCACACGCTGCGTTAGCATCTTCATTTGAACAATGTATTATGTGCCCACATTCCAATTTACCTTCCGCATGAAATTGATGGCATACTTTACAATTCTTAAAGTCTAAAATATCTGTTACTGATGCTACACTCTGACATTCACTCGTTGGAACACATTCACAAGTTCCGGATCAATGTCACTCTCATCATCTGATGATGTATCAATGAGTGCTGCATTATTTGCCTTCATTCTCTGTCTCCCAATACATTTATTGCTATAATGGCCATAACTTGAACAAAAATAACATTTAACAGCACGTTTAAAGGATGATCTTCTGCTTTCTTGCTTCTTTAACACTGCTTCTAAGTGTGACGGATATGCGGGGTTCTTATCACACATCGAGTAAGTCGGATGAAAAAGATTGCAATAGTTACATCGAGGTGGTTTCTGATATGGTTTGTCCTTCTTACGGTAATCTTTCTGGTTGTAAGATCTATCAGGAACTTTGTTTGCAAAAGCTGTAATTTCTGTGTCATGTGATGTAGTTTTAAAAATGTCCTGATTAGATGAAAAATAAGCTACCCCCGTTTCTCTAATTGCTGAATGGACTCAATATCTGACTGTTGTAAAAACTTTGCAAAAGGGGTAGGAACGGTAGAAATTATTTTGTCCATTACCATCAGTTCTTCTAGTTTTTCATAGTTGTTTCCTACTTTAGCAGCTCTAGTCCACTTTTTAAATGTGCTCTGCACGTTAGAGATGTAGTCTAAGAAGGTTTCAGTTGCTTTTGGCTTAATCTGTGAAAATTGAATTTGGTACCCAGTAGCGTCTAAAAGAAAATGTTGCATTATCCTATCGTGTATGTACTGATAATTGTTCCTTAGCTCTGTAGGTATGGATTCTATTACTTTTAACGGCTCCCCACTGAGGTTCCTCATGTAAATCATTGCCCAATCATCTAAAGGTATTTTCTGTGTCTTTAGTTGGAATTCTATGTTCTCAGTCCATGCGCTAATTGAATCACCTACACTGTATGGTTTGATAAGGCCCTTATACTTACTAAATTTGTTCTGTTCTTCTTGGCTCTTTTGTTTGCTAGAGGCTATTTGTATGTTAGAATCTACCTCCATTTCCTTCATCTTTAGTCTAGTCTCTGAATCTACTTGTATCTGCTTTTGTTTGGTGGCTTCCTCTGCTTGTTTGTTAGCATGATCTAAATCCAGTTGTTTCTGTTTGATAACTTGATCTGACTCTAATTGTTTCTGTTTGGTAGCTTGATCTAACTCTAATTGTTTCTGTTTGATAACTTCCTCGATCTCTTTCATTTCTTTTGTGATGTTGCCTTTCTAATGCTCTTTCATCCCCGTCAAGAGCAGCTTTTCTTTCTGTTTCTTCTCTATGTCGAGCTATTTCTTCTTTATACTTTTGATCCGCCCACTTTTCTAATTTTTCACCAGTATGGTCCATTGCGATGCCCGCCTGGATACATTCATTTAGTGACGCCATTTTGTGGCGTAATGTTAGTTCAAAATGATAATACAATAATATTCACACAATAGTTTATAATAATGTGTTAGTAAGTGTACATCTTTACTGAAAAAGAAGATGCATGATTAATTTAGAGCATACCAAAATATTCGGAAAATATACTCATCTAATTCTTTGGAAAGTACGGTTCTTGGGATGTTCCACCGCTGTCTTTCACACTTACAAAATGATTTGACTTGATAACACAACGGCTGCTTCTGTTTAGTAGAGCAGCAAAAATTAGACACACGCTTATGTTGTCAATACAAGCTTATATTTCATGCGAATGATGAATGGAAAAATGTGATAGATAGTGATAAATGGTGTTAATGGATGATTGATATGATCGTCTGAATGATTGTTAGTTGATATGTGAGATGATTCGTCGTATGACCGTCGATGTCGTCTTGTCTTCACTTTCTGACTATGGTGTAACTTCGTTATAGGCTTCTGTTTGTCGCTAATCTATTTACTGACTTCGTAGAATGGTGACATTGATGGCTGTATCACACGCAATGAAATGTACACGGTGGTTACGATGGTAATCTTCAATGATCATTGTATACATTTCTATTGATATTTGTATAATAACACACTTTCAAATTAATATTTGTAGAATTTCACACTTTAGCAATTTACGTTGGCTCAATTGTGGTTCACACTCCACAAATGGTATGATCGTATAATTCACCAGAGAAAATTATTTATGTCATGTATGGAAACAAATTTACATTACTTTGAAATATATCACACAGTAATGATGTTGAATCGTGCAATGAACTGATGCTGGTTCAGAACTTTCTAATACCAATCGATAGCTGGCGTTGGTTCAGTGGTTTATAACACCACTTGCCTGCTGGCGTAAACTGTTGGTTGCATATTACAACAAATGCCTGCTATGACTGCTTTGCTGACGTTGGTTAACTGTGTTCTGATACCAATTGCTTTGCTAGCGTTGGTTCACTGTACTCTGACACCATTTGCTTTGCTAGCGTTGGTTCACTGTATTCTGACACCAATTGCTTTGCTAACGTTGGTTCACTGTATTCTGACACCAATTGCTTTGCTAGCGTTGGTTCACTGTATTCTGACACCAATTGGGGTCCTGCCTGTCAGCGACTTGTTCGCTGCAGATTCTCAGGACTCCCCTACTTTCGCACCGCACGAAATAACAACTCGTGACATTTGCGAAATGAATGCAATTTATTTAGAGCCGACATTTCAATGGCTCTGCGAGCGTAATACTTCATCATCGTTATACAACATGAATGCAATGAAGTGGTGAGAAATGATGCTCGAAATCACAATCTAAATGAATAGCCTAATGTTTGCCTATTGCCTAGAAACTATAGCATTGGTTAAGGATACGTCTGCTCTCTACCGTCTCCAGTCGGGTCTGTCCACACGCTACACATAGCGTGGACAAGCACGGACACTGTCCCCTCCGTGCAGTAGCTATTATTGCGTGCATGGTCTCGCAAGCACGCTGGCTTGTGAGCTCGAGTAACCGGGCACTTCACGGGGGCACTTCACGGTTACTCGCAAGGACAAGCTTGCCAATGGCTTGGGGAAAGCCCTCGCTCAGTTGTACGCATTGGCCCCTGGTCTGACACAAATGTGTCTCCTTGTGAGGCTATTTATAGTGCTTGGTGTCTCTCCTGTCTGGTGTCTCCCTACTAGACTTATGTTTACTCTCCTTAACTCTGTAAGGTCTTATTGAAGATCTTGACAGGCACCCCTCCTCGCTGTGAAGTGTTACTTCCCTTTAACTCCTTTTTGTAACACTTCTGGTCACAAAGAAAAATTGGTTGCTCCAATTTTGTCAGATATCCAATAAGTTAAACTCTCTAGTTTGGGGATAGAACAACTCTCTTCTTCCTTTACTCACACTGCTTTACCTTTTCACTTGGCTAATTAAGTAGCCCATGTATCAGTATAGTTGGCTTTATAGATATCTTTGGGAATTGTTTTGGACCGGAACCATTGTCTTATGACTTATGTCCTGGCTTCAGTCGTTTGACCCTATGTCTTTTGACTTTCACCTATTGACTTCTGTCTTGACCTGTCCTCAAATTGCCCGAAATGACAACACACATACATGTTGACTCTATTCTGAGTACAACACATGAGCACAAAGTATTCATGTTCCCATTAATATCCCCTCCAACTCTTATACACATAGTTCTACTTTTCACCTTCTCGCTTCCGCTTGTGATAAGCTATATTCACTGTTACATTAAGGTTTTAAGAAGTTATTGTGTCCCCTGAATTTTAAAGTTATTGTTCTTTAAACTGAATAGTGTGTGCATCGTTTATCTGTTTGTTTTCCTGTTTGTTTGCGTGTTTTCTAATAAACTACAGTGTACTTAACTCTCTAACATGTGTATGCGTTAGTGTACTAAATGTGTGTGTTCCTTCTAGCGCCGTAAATCGGTTTATTGTGGTTACAAACGTTCGTTATTCTTATTTGTGACCACAACTCCGCTTTCTGAAGCTCAAAGTACGTTCTCTATATACTCTATTAAAGTATGGCAGTAACACGCATAAAAAGTCGACAACACATTGCTACACAGATGACACAGACACGTCAAAATAAGACGTTTACAGGGGTGGAAAAATTTTCCGCTGTCTTTCTCTCTCGCTCTCTTCCTTTCAATGTTTACTAATTTTCGCAATCTCTCCTCGCATTTATTCTTCTTGCATACATCTTTCATTCACTTTCATACCTTTCTTTCACTCAAACATTCTCTCGTCATTAAAATATGTTTCATAGCATCAAATACATGAATATTACATATATACAATAAACGATTGGCTGAATTATATCAGTAATCACGCCAAATGACTGTGCGTTTTGTTTGCACGCGTCATGTCTATACATTATATACATAGTTATGAGGATGGTTTGTTACCGATCCTGTAGTAGTAACTCATATAGTTTTGGTGTGCTGACCTAAATTACCCTCAAGGGAAATAATCTAATAAATACTTTCATTTAAGTGAATTGGGTTAATTACCTTAAAGTGTTATTTGTGAAAAAGATGATATTAATTCCTAAATGGTTGGGTTAATTTGGAAATGATATTTTAGATAAATGAATTTATAAATGATTATGATTATATGGTAATAAAGTAATATAATATCTAACAATCGTATTTCTATAATTGATGTTCTATTAAATGGGTTATTAACTAACTAATGGTGATTTCTAACTACCAAATAACAAAATAAAGTTATATATGCATTTAAACAATTTGCAATTCAATTATTAATAGAAAAATGAAGTTATAGGTACTGTTAATAAAATAATAATATACATATATCACAGTTACATTTCTATATTTAATTACACTAAATCGACGTCCTTCTTTGCGTTGTGAAGATGGAGCAATACTCTTTGTAGACTATTATAACATAGTTCATTTCGGAAAAGTCTTCTATGCTCTCCTTCGTGGATAGTGTATAAATATAGTTTCCTACTAAGTTATGTAGGTTCGTAGCTAACACTTTAATGTTCCTCTAGCTTACGTGTGTGTCAGAGCATGTTACTTCTGCGTCTGTTCGTTACACTTCTCATAGCACTGTTAATTTCACACAGGTTACATATTTGGCGATGATAACGCACTTACACTGTATCATAATGACCACATACGGCACTGAGTTATCTAACATTACCGTGTCACTGTTTCTGGTGGTCTGTGGTCGATCCCTTCCTGTAAATCAGGTATTTCAATGGATGATGGTCGACTCAAAATGTCCGCAACAGTGTTGAATCTTCCTTTTAAGTGCTGGATGGTAAACGTGTAATTTTGGAGAATCAAAGCCCACCTGTAAATTCTGTTATTGCTAGGAAGTCCAGACTGCATCACAGACAACGGAGAGTTATCGGATTGGATCACAAACTGTGCTCCTGCCAAAAATCTATGAAATTTCTTGACGCAATAGATCAAACTGAGGCCCTCCAATTCCGATGCTGAGTATTTTGATTCAGCAGGGGTAATCTTGCGACTTACGTACATTACGGGGTGGAACGTCCCGTCGTAGAACTGTCCTAGTATCCCAGATATGGATATGGCACTCGCATCTGTGCGTAAGAAATAAGTGAGTTTTGGATTAGGCATACGAAGGATAGGTGGAACGCTGAAAAGATATTTCAATTTTGATAACGCACTAATTAATCCTGCATCTTGTACAGATAACTTAGCCGAAGCTTTTAAGATGTTAGAAAAAACACTGGTGATTTCCGCCAGATTTGGAATGAATTTACTATAGTAGTTTACCAGACCCAGTAAACTTCGGACCTGTTTCTTGGTCGTTGGCATTGTCAAATTCAGAATCTTAGTGACGATTCTGTCATCAGTTTTTAATTGGCCCCTGCAGATGGTATGACCAGGAAGTCAATTTGTTCCATGCCCAACTCTACTTTGGTCGGCTTCGCTGTGAGCCCAAATAATCGCAACCTGTCGAGGACTTGTCGAAGTTTCAGTAGGTGTGTTGTCCAGTCTTCCGTATGGATGCATATGTCATCTATATAAGTTGAAATATTGGTCATCCCATGGAGAAGATCCCTAGTTAGACGGACGAAAGTCGCTGGAGCGTTACGAAGGCCGAAAGGAAGAAAGCGCCACTCATAAAGTCCTAAAGGAGTGGAGAAAGCTGTAAGATGAATAGAATTTACTTCCATCGGGACTTGCCAATAACCTTTCGAGAGGTCAATCTTGCTAAATATGCGAGATGTAGACATGTCCAAGATCAGATCCTCGCATGATGGAATCGGTTCAGCGTCAATTTTGGTTATTTTGTTTAAGCGGCGATAATCGACGCAGAGTCGAATAGTAGAGTCCTTTTTGGCGACAAGGACAATAGGGAAAGAATACTCTGACTGAGACTCGAGAGATAGAATTTCTTTGTCGAGGTTCGACCTGTAGTTTAAAGGGATAGAATAAGGTCGACACTTGATTGGTGTGGTGTCAGTCAGAATGATAGAATGTTCTATTCTATCTGTCTTTCCTGGGATGTCGGAGAAAATGTCTCTGTACTCTGTCACTAGCTCTATGATTTGTCGTCGTTGGTCATCTGTCAGTTTCGTTTCTATCTTTATGCTGTCAATGGTCGCAGTCGTGTCTACCGTAGGAACTGGTAATTCCATCTCGTCTTCGTCTGTCTCGTTCAATACTGTAGTGGTGCTAGCTGTGTGTGCTGTTACCTGGCTAAGTGTGTTTGCGTTGTCGCTGTCGTGTGTCGCCCTGACTAGTGAAGTTGTGTTGTGTACGTCTGTCGTCTCATTGCTTGGTGTTGGTGCAATTTGTTCGTCTGTCTGTTGTTCTTGTCGTGAAAAATATGGTTTCAGCATGTTGATATGAAATATCTTTAAGTGTCCTTTTATCGATATTTCATAATCTACATCTGATATCTTATGTTCAACGGTGAAAGGCCCTTGCCACGATGTTAGTAACAAATTACGTTTGTCGGGTAGTAGAAGCAAAACCTTCTGGTTTGGTTCGAGGTGAATAGTTTTCGCACCCTTATTCGCATAATCGCGGTACATCTGTCCTTTCTTCTCCAAAGATGCTTTGGCTATTACACACGCTTTCATTATTCTATCGCGTGTTTCGGTTACCATCTCATAGGTGTTACTGCTGTTGGATTGTCTGGTAAGCTAGTGATTAGCTGATGGTAGATGGTTAGGGGTCCTCGAGGGTTCGCCCCATAAACTAACTCAAAAGGTGAGAAACCCGTACTCGAGTGCGGAATTTCTCTATGGGCAAATAGCACTGCTGGCAATAGTGTGTCCCAATCAGCTGGGTTCTCTGCTGTTACTTTAGCCAGCATGTGTTTGAGATCCCCGTTAATTTTTTCTATGATCCCGTTGCTCATTGGGTGATACGGGGTACAGAAATGCTGCTCTACTCCTAACAATTTAGTTAAGGCTTGCGTAGCAGCCGAAATAAACTGCGTTCCCCGATCTGATAAGATAGATCGTGGGAAGCCAAAGCGAGAAAATATGTGCAAAAAAACATTTGCCACATCTTTGGAGGTGATGTATTTGAGTGGAATTGCTTCGATCCACCTGGTGCATAGGTCCACGAGAGTAAGTATATAACGGTTTCCTTTGCTTGACACCTGGTTCAGGGGTCCAACAATATCGACCGCTACACACTCAAATGGTCTGGATGCTAATAATGACCGTTGAACTTCGGCCGTCACATGCTTTCCCTTTCGTACAAGATGTTGACAAATAGTACAAGAACGACAGAAAGATTTTATGTCCGAACAGAATTTCGGCCAGTAAAAGTGTGACAGAACTCTGCCTCGCGTTTTATCATAAGCCAAATGTCCAGCAAACGGTGACTCATGTGCGATTTTAAGCACATTTTGTCGGTATGTTACAGGTAACACCGTCTGCTGAATTTCGTGGTTATTATTTGTGTAATAACGCATGAGAATTCCGTTAAATTTTCTAAAGTACCAAGATGCATTCTTAGTCACTTTCGCTCTTTCACCCAAAAATTTAAAATACGGTGTAATTGTTTGGTCGGTGCTTTGTGCCTCGATAAATTTATGTCGAGTAGTATTGGTATCTGCACCACTTGGTGTTAATAGCTGTAGCATTTCATTTTGTAAGTCAGTATAGTTTGTTTCAGTATCTGACCTTGTTACAGCGTTAGCCATATGTGTATGTTTCCAGGCTCTTATGTCGTTTTCTGTACATTCTTTCAATGCATCTAGGCATCCTAAAATAAGATCAGTGCATGGATCTTGCAGGATAGCGCACGTAAATGTGCCGGTAAGGAACGGGGTATTGATATGCGCTTTTGCCAGTGGATATTTCTCGATGGTTCCCGAGAAAGTACGGCATTTGACAAATTCACCCGTATAATCTTCTGGTCTAGCAAGTTCTCTCCTTAAACCCAGTAGAGTGCTGCCGCTATCAACTAAACATTGGCATGGTTGCCCATTGACCAGTGCATCGTAGAACTTAAGTTTACCTTTGGAGGCACACGCTGCGTTAGCATCTTCATTTGAACAATGTATTATGTGCCCACATTCCAATTTACCTTCCGCATGAAATTGATGGCATACTTTACAATTCTTAAAGTCTAAAATATCTGTTACTGATGCTACACTCTGACATTCACTCGTTGGAACACATTCACAAGTTCCGGATCAATGTCACTCTCATCATCTGATGATGTATCAATGAGTGCTGCATTATTTGCCTTCATTCTCTGTCTCCCAATACATTTATTGCTATAATGGCCATAACTTGAACAAAAATAACATTTAACAGCACGTTTAAAGGATGATCTTCTGCTTTCTTGCTTCTTTAACACTGCTTCTAAGTGTGACGGATATGCGGGGTTCTTATCACACATCGAGTAAGTCGGATGAAAAAGATTGCAATAGTTACATCGAGGTGGTTTCTGATATGGTTTGTCCTTCTTACGGTAATCTTTCTAGTTGTAAGATCTATCAGGAACTTTGTTTGCAAAAGCTGTAATTTCTGTGTCATGTGATGTAGTTTTAAAAATGTCCTGATTAGATGAAAAATAAGCTGACCCCCGTTTCTCTAATTGCTGAATGGACTCAATATCTGACTGTTGTAAAAACTTTGCAAAAGGGGTAGGAACGGTAGAAATTATTTTGTCCATTACCATCAGTTCTTCTAGTTTTTCATAGTTGTTTCCTACTTTAGCAGCTCTAGTCCACTTTTTAAATGTGCTCTGCACGTTAGAGATGTAGTCTAAGAAGGTTTCAGTTGCTTTTGGCTTAATCTGTGAAAATTGAATTTGGTACCCAGTAGCGTCTAAAAGAAAATGTTGCATTATCCTATCGTGTATGTACTGATAATTGTTCCTTAGCTCTGTAGGTATGGATTCTATTACTTTTAACGGCTCCCCACTGAGGTTCCTCATGTAAATCATTGCCCAATCATCTAAAGGTATTTTCTGTGTCTTTAGTTGGAATTCTATGTTCTCAGTCCATGCGCTAATTGAATCACCTACACTGTATGGTTTGATAAGGCCCTTATACTTACTAAATTTGTTCTGTTCTTCTTGGCTCTTTTGTTTGCTAGAGGCTATTTGTATGTTAGAATCTACCTCCATTTCCTTCATCTTTAGTCTAGTCTCTGAATCTACTTGTATCTGCTTTTGTTTGGTGGCTTCCTCTGCTTGTTTGTTAGCATGATCTAAATCCAGTTGTTTCTGTTTGATAACTTGATCTGACTCTAATTGTTTCTGTTTGGTAGCTTGATCTAACTCTAATTGTTTCTGTTTGATAACTTCCTCGATCTCTTTCATTTCTTTTGTGATGTTGCCTTTCTAATGCTCTTTCATCCCCGTCAAGAGCAGCTTTTCTTTCTGTTTCTTCTCTATGTCGAGCTATTTCTTCTTTATACTTTTGATCCGCCCACTTTTCTAATTTTTCACCAGTATGGCCCATTGCGATGCCCGCCTGGATACATTCATTTAGTGACGCCATTTTGTGGCGTAATGTTAGTTCAAAATGATAATACAATAATATTCACACAATAGTTTATAATAATGTGTTAGTAAGTGTACATCTTTACTGAAAAAGAAGATGCATGATTAATTTAGAGCATACCAAAATATTCGGAAAATATACTCATCTAATTCTTTGGAAAGTACGGTTCTTGGGATGTTCCACCGCTGTCTTTCACACTTACAAAATGATTTGACTTGATAACACAACGGCTGCTTCTGTTTAGTAGAGCAGCAAAAATTAGACACACGCTTATGTTGTCAATACAAGCTTATATTTCATGCGAATGATGAATGGAAAAATGTGATAGATAGTGATAAATGGTGTTAATGGATGATTGATATGATCGTTTGAATGATTGTTAGTTGATATGTGAGATGATTCGTCGTATGACCGTCGATGTCGTCTTGTCTTCACTTTCTGACTATGGTGTAACTTCGTTCTAGGCTTCAGTTTGTCGCTAATCTATTTACTGACTTCGTAGAATGGTGACATTGATGGCTGTATCACACGCAATGAAATGTACACGGTGGTTACGATGGTAATCTTCAATGATCATTGTATACATTTCTATTGATTTTTGTATAATAACACACTTTCAAATTAATATTTGTAGAATTTCACACTTTAGCAATTTACTTTGGCTCAATTGTGGTTCACACTCCACAAATGGTATGATCGTATAATTCACCAGAGAAAATTATTTATGTCATGTATGGAAACAAATTTACATTACTTTGAAATATATCACACAGTAATGATGTTGAATCGTGCAATGAACTGATGCTGGTTCAGAACTTTCTAATACCAATCGATAGCTGGCGTTGGTTCAGTGGTTTATAACACCACTTGCCTGCTGGCGTAAACTGTTGGTTGCATATTACAACAAATGCCTGCTATGACTGCTTTGCTGACGTTGGTTAACTGTGTTCTGATACCAATTGCTTTGCTAGCGTTGGTTCACTGTACTCTGACACCATTTGCTTTGCTAGCGTTGGTTCACTGTATTCTGACACCAATTGCTTTGCTAACGTTGGTTCACTGTATTCTGACACCAATTGCTTTGCTAGCATTGGTTCACTGTATTCTGACACCAATTGGGGTCCTGCCTGTCAGCGACTTGTTCGCTGCAGATTCTCAGGACTCCCCTACTTTCGCACCGCACGAAATAACAACTCGTGACATTTGCGAAATGAATGCAATTTATTTAGAGCCGACATTTCAATGGCTCTGCGAGCGTAATACTTCATCATCGTTATACAACATGAATGCAATGAAGTGGTGAGAAATGATGCTCGAAATCACAATCTAAATGAATAGCCTAATGTTTGCCTATTGCCTAGAAACTATAGCATTGGTTAAGGATACGTCTGCTCTCTACCGTCTCCAGTCGGGTCTGTCCACACGCTACACATAGCGTGGACAAGCACGGACACTGTCCCCTCCGTGCAGTAGCTATTATTGCGTGCATGGTCTCGCAAGCACGCTGGCTTGTGAGCTCGAGTAACCGGGCACTTCACGGGGGCACTTCACGGTTACTCGCAAGGACAAGCTTGCCAATGGCTTGGGGAAAGCCCTCGCTCAGTTGTACGCATTGGCCCCTGGTCTGACACAAATGTGTCTCTTTGTGAGGCTATTTATAGTGCTTGGTGTCTCTCCTGTCTGGTGTCTCCCTACTAGACTTATGTTTACTCTCCTTAACTCTGTAAGGTCTTATTGGAGATCTTGACAGGCACCCCTCCTCGCTGTGAAGTGTTACTTCCCTTTAACTCCTTTTTGTAACACTTCTGGTCACAAAGAAAAATTGGTTGCTCCAATTTTGTCAGATATCCAATAAGTTAAACTCTCTAGTTTGGGGATAGAACAACTCTCTTCTTCCTTTACTCACACTGCTTTACCTTTTCACTTGGCTAATTAAGTAGCCCATGTATCAGTATAGTTGGCTTTATAGATATCTTTGGGAATTGTTTTGGACCGGAACCATTGTCTTATGACTTATGTCCTGGCTTCAGTCGTTTGACCCTATGTCTTTTGACTTTCACCTATTGACTTCTGTCTTGACCTGTCCTCAAATTGCCCGAAATGACAACACACATACATGTTGACTCTATTCTGAGTACAACACATGAGCACAAAGTATTCATGTTCCCATTAATATCCCCTCCAACTCTTATACACATAGTTCTACTTTTCACCTTCTCGCTTCCGCTTGTGATAAGCTATATTCACTGTTACATTAAGGTTTTAAGAAGTTATTGTGTCCCCTGAATTTTAAAGTTATTGTTCTTTAAACTGAATAGTGTGTGCATCGTTTATCTGTTTGTTTTCCTGTTTGTTTGCGTGTTTTCTAATAAACTACAGTGTACTTAACTCTCTAACATGTGTATGCGTTAGTGTACTAAATGTGTGTGTTCCTTCTAGCGCCGTAAATCGGTTTATTGTGGTTACAAACGTTCGTTATTCTTATTTGTGACCACAACTCCGCTTTCTGAAGCTCAAAGTACGTTCTCTATATACTCTATTAAAGTATGGCAGTAACACGCATAAAAAGTCGACAACACATTGCTACACAGATGACACAGACACGTCAAAATAAGACGTTTACAGGGGTGGAAAAATTTTCCGCTGTCTTTCTCTCTCGCTCTCTTCCTTTCAATGTTTACTAATTTTCGCAATCTCTCCTCGCATTTATTCTTCTTGCATACATCTTTCATTCACTTTCATACCTTTCTTTCACTCAAACATTCTCTCGTCATTAAAATATGTTTCATAGCATCAAATACATGAATATTACATATATACAATAAACGATTGGCTGAATTATATCAGTAATCACGCCAAATGACTGTGCGTTTTGTTTGCACGCGTCATGTCTATACATTATATACATAGTTATGAGGATGGTTTGTTACCGATCCTGTAGTAGTAACTCATATAGTTTTGGTGTGCTGACCTAAATTACCCTCAAGGGAAATAATCTAATAAATACTTTCATTTAAGTGAATTGGGTTAATTACCTTAAAGTGTTATTTGTGAAAAAGATGATATTAATTCCTAAATGGTTGGGTTAATTTGGAAATGATATTTTAGATAAATGAATTTATAAATGATTATGATTATATGGTAATAAAGTAATATAATATCTAACAATCGTATTTCTATAATTGATGTTCTATTAAATGGGTTATTAACTAACTAATGGTGATTTCTAACTACCAAATAACAAAATAAAGTTATATATGCATTTAAACAATTTGCAATTCAATTATTAATAGAAAAATGAAGTTATAGGTACTGTTAATAAAATAATAATATACATATATCACAGTTACATTTCTATATTTAATTACACTAAATCGACGTCCTCCTTTGCGTTGTGGAGATGGAGCAATACTCTTTGTAGACTATTATAACATAGTTCATTTCGGAAAAGTCTTCTATGCTCTCCTTCGTGGATAGTGTATAAATATAGTTTCCTACTAAGTTATGTAGGTTCGTAGCTAACACTTTAATGTTCCTCTAGCTTACGTGTGTGTCAGAGCATGTTACTTCTGCGTCTGTTCGTTACACTTCTCATAGCACTGTTAATTTCACACAGGTTACATATTTGGCGATGATAGCGCACTTACACTGTATCATAATGACCACATACGGCACTGAGTTATCTAACGTTACCGTGTCACTGTTTCTGGTGGTCTGTGGTCGATCCCTTCCTGTAAATCAGGTATTTCAATGGATGATGGTCGACTCAAAATGTCCGCAACAGTGTTGAATCTTCCTTTTAAGTGCTGGATGGTAAACGTGTAATTTTGGAGAATCAAAGCCCACCTGTAAATTCTGTTATTGCTAGGAAGTCCAGACTGCATCACAGACAACGGAGAGTTATCGGATTGGATCACAAACTGTGCTCCTGCCAAAAATCTATGAAATTTCTTGACGCAATAGATCAAACTGAGGCCCTCCAATTCCGATGCTGAGTATTTTGATTCAGCAGGGGTAATCTTGCGACTTACGTACATTACGGGGTGGAACGTCCCGTCGTAGAACTGTCCTAGTATCCCAGATATGGATATGGCACTCGCATCTGTGCGTAAGAAATAAGTGAGTTTTGGATTAGGCATACGAAGGATAGGTGGAACGCTGAAAAGATATTTCAATTTTGATAACGCACTAATTAATCCTGCATCTTGTACAGATAACTTAGCCGAAGCTTTTAAGATGTTAGAAAAAACACTGGTGATTTCCGCCAGATTTGGAATGAATTTACTATAGTAGTTTACCAGACCCAGTAAACTTCGGACCTGTTTCTTGGTCGTTGGCATTGTCAAATTCAGAATCTTAGTGACGATTCTGTCATCAGTTTTTAATTGGCCCCTGCAGATGGTATGACCAGGAAGTCAATTTGTTCCATGCCCAACTCTACTTTGGTCGGCTTCGCTGTGAGCCCAAATAATCGCAACCTGTCGAGGACTTGTCGAAGTTTCAGTAGGTGTGTTGTCCAGTCTTGCGTATGGATGCATATGTCATCTATATAAGTTGAAATATTGGTCATCCCATGGAGAAGATCCATAGTTAGACGGACGAAAGTCGCTGGAGCGTTACGAAGGCCGAAAGGAAGAAAGCGCCACTCATAAAGTCCTAAAGGAGTGGAGAAAGCTGTAAGATGAATAGAATTTACTTCCATCGGGACTTGCCAATAACCTTTCGAGAGGTCAATCTTGCTAAATATGCGAGATGTAGATATGTCCAAGATCAGATCCTCGCATGATGGAATCGGTTCAGCGTCAATTTTGGTTATTTTGTTTAAGCGGCGATAATCGACGCAGAGTCGAATAGTAGAGTCCTTTTTGGCGACAAGGACAATAGGGAAAGAATACTCTGACTGAGATTTCTGAATAATTCCGCTCGACTCGAGAGATAGAATTTCTTTGTCGAGGTTCGACCTGTAGTTTAAAGGGATAGAATAAGGTCGACACTTGATTGGTGTGGTGTCAGTCAGAATGATAGAATGTTCTATTCTATCTGTCTTTCCTGGGATGTCGGAGAAAATGTCTCTGTACTCTGTCACTAGCTCTATGATTTGTCGTCGTTGGTCATCTGTCAGTTTCGTTTCTATCTTTATGCTGTCAATGGTCGCAGTCGTGTCTACCGTAGGAACTGGTAATTCCATCTCGTCTTCGTGTGTCTCGTTCAATACTGTAGTGGTGCTAGCTGTGTGTGCTGTTACCTGGCTAAGTGTGTTTGCGTTGTCGCTGTCGTGTGTCGCCCTGACTAGTGAAGTTGTGTTGTTGTCAGCGACCTGTGCGCTGCAGCTTTCAAGACTCCGCTACTTTCGCACTGCACGAAATAACAATTCATGACATTTGCGAAAGGAATGCAATTTATTCAGAGCCGACATGTGAATGGCTCTACAAGCATTAGGCTTCATCATGGTTACACAATATGAATATATCAACGTGATGATAGATGATGCTAGCATTACACATTCTAAATGATATAGCCCTAAGTTTGCCTATGGCCTAGAAAGCTATCGTATTGGTCAAGGATACGTCCGACCTCTCTACCGTCTCCAGTCAGTCTGTCCCGCTACACATAGCGTGGACCAGCACGGGCCTTTTTGCCCTCCGTGCAGTCGCTATTATTGCGTGCCTGGTCTTGCCAGCACGCTGGTTGGTGAGTTTGAGTAACCTGGCCTATCAAGGTTACCAGCAACCCAATTGCTTGGGGAAAGCCCTCGCTCACCCGTACTCTTTGCCCTCTGGTCTGACACAAATGTGTCTCCCTGTGACGTATTAATAGTTGTCGGTGTCTTCCCTGTCTGGGTGTCTCTCTACTAGCCTAGTGTTAACTCCTTACTCCTGTAAGGGCTTATTGGGGATGCTGACAGGGTCCCCCTCCTCTTCGCGAAGTGTTACTTCCCCTTTCTTATCTTTGTAACACTTTTTGGTTCCAAAAGAAAAATTGGTTGTCCCCAATTTCGTCAGCTCTCCAATAAGTATAGAACTTTCTAGTTTGGGGATAGAACAATATCTTCTACCTTCATTCACAGTGTTCTATCTTTTCACTTGGCTGATTTAGTAGCCCATGTTTCAGTATAGTTGGATCTCTAGATATGTCAAGGATTGGTAGTGAACCGGAAACCGTTGTCTTAAGACTTACGTCCTGGCTTCTGTCGTTAGACCCTATGTCTCTTGACTTCCACCCATTGACTTTTGTCTTGACCTGTTCCTCATATTGCCCGAAAATGACAATCCACACACTAGTTGACTCTGTTATGAGTACAACACATGAGCACCACGTGTTCATGTTCCCATCAATATCCCCTCCAACTCTATACACATAGCTCTACTGTTCACCTTCTCGCTTCCGCATGTGAAAAAGCTATGTTCACTGTTACCTTTAGGTTTCTGATTATTTATTGTGTCCCCTGAATTTAGAGTTATTGTTCTTTGGTTTAATTGGTGTGTGCAACTTTTATGTGTTCGTTTTCCTGTTTGTTTGCGTGTTTTCTAATAAACTACAGTGTACTTAATTCTCTAACATGTGTATGCGTTAGTGTACTAAATGTGTGTGTTCCTTCGAGCGCCGCAAATCGGTTTATTGTGGTTACAAACGTTCGTTATTTTTGTTTGTGACCACAACTCCGTTTTCTGAAGCTCAAAGTACGTTCTCTCTATACTCTGCTAAAGTGTTGCTATAACACATATAAAACCTTTGACAACACATTGGAAACACACATGACACAGACAAGTCAAATAAGACCTTTCCAGCGGTGGAAAAAAATATTTCCGCTGTCTTTCACTCTCGCTCTCTTTCTTTCAATGTTTACTAAGTTTCCGCATTCTCTCTCCGCATTTTCTCTTCTTTCATTCATCTTTCATTCCCTTTCATACTTTTCTTTCACTCAATCATTCTCTCGTCATTAAAATATGGTTCATAATATCACATACGTAAGCAATATATATACATTAAATGCTTGGCTGAATTATCACAGTAATCACGCCAAATGACTGTGCGTTTTGTTTGCACACGTCATGTCTGTACATAAATATACATTGTTATAAGGATGGTTCGTTACCGATCCTGACATAGTAACTTCCATACTTTGGTGTGCTGACCTAAATTACCTTCAAGGGAAATAATTTACTACTACTTTCATTTAAGCGAAATGGGTTAATTACCTTAAATGTTACTTGTGAAAAAGATGATATTAATTCCTAAATGATTGGCATTGGTTTTGAAATGATATATTAACTAAATGGATGTATAAATGATTATGATTATAAGTAACTTAACTAATATAGGATCTAATAATTGTATTTCTAAAATGGATGTTTTAATAAATGGGTTATTAATTAAATGATGGTGATTTCTAACTAAGCAAATGAGAAAATAAAGTTATATATGCGTTTACATAATTTGCAATAGAATAAATAATAGAAAAATGAAGTTATAGATATTGTAAATAAAATAATAATGTACATATATCACAATTACATTTCTATATCTAATTACACTAAATTGACGTCCTCCTCTGCGTTGTGAAGCTGGAGCAAATCTCTTTGTAGACTATACTAACATAGTTCATTACACCAAAGTCTTTAATGCTCTTCTTGTCGGATAGTGTATTAATATAGTTGCCTACCACATCATGTAGGTCCATAGCTAACCCTGTACTGTCATTCGGGGTCTAATCGTTGATTCAATACATTCAATTCGAGGTCTCGCTTTACTATATTATGGCGTTAGTTGACATTCTTTCTTTTCTTTCGGGGTCTTACTATGATGTTGGTTCATAACTTCTGCCATCAATTCGCAGTTAGCGTTGGTCCACAACTTCTCTAGATCAGGTCTAAGCTGGGTTCGCTGTCCTATTGGCGTTAGTTGCCATAAACTAAATTACGTGTGTCTCAGCGCATATTAATTTTGCGTATGTTCATTACACTTCTATGGCACTGTTCTGTTCACACAAGTCAAGTATCAGGCGATAATAACGCACTTACGATATGTCTTATTCACCACACATGGCACTTGGTTATTTAACATTACAGTGTCAATGTTTCTGGTGGTGTATGGTCGCTTCCTTCCGGTAACTCAGGTATTTGAATGGATGAAGGACGACTTAAAATGTCTGCAATCGTATTTAATCTCCCTTTTAAATGTTGGATGGTAAACGTATAATTTTGGAGAATTAAAGCCCACCTGTAAATTCTATTGTTGGTAGGGTGTCCAGATTGCATCACAGACAATGGAGAGTTATCGGATTGGATTACAAACTGTGCTCCTGCCAAGAAGCGATGAAACTTTCTCACACAATAAATCAAACTCAGGCCTTTCATTTCTGATGCTGAGTATCTTCCTTCAGCAAAAGTGATGTTGCGAGCTACGGGGTGGAACGTCCCGTCGTTGAACTGATCTATGATTCCAGATCTGGATATGGCACTCATATCTGTGCGTAAGAAATAAGTGAGTTTCGGGTTAGGCATACGAAAGGTAGATGGAACAATGAAAAAATGTTTCAATTTCGATACCGCACTAATTAATCGTGCATCCTTTACAAATAACTTAGCCGAAGCTTTTAAGATGTTAGAAAAACCACTGATGAATTTTCTATAGTAGTTTGGGACCTGTTTCTTGGTCGTTGGCATTGTTACATTTAGAAATTTAGTGACGATACTGTCATCAGTTTTCAATTGGCCCCTGCAGATGTTATGACTCAGGAAGTCAATTTGTTCCATGCCCAACTCTATTTTGGACGGCTTAGCTATGAGTCCACACAATCTCACGCTGTTGAAGACCTGTCGACGTTTCGTTAGGTGTTGTGTCCCGTCTTTCGTCTGATTGCATCTGTTATTTCTATATGTCGAGATATTTGTCGCAGTTGTGTTTACTGTCGGAACTGGTAGTTCCATGTCGTCCAATACTGTTGTACTACTACTTGTGTGTGCTGTTATCTGGCTACGTGTGTTTGCGTTGTCGCTGTTGTGTGTCGCCTTACCTAGTGAAGTTGAGTTGTGTATGTCTGTCGTCTCATTGCTTGGTGTTGGTGCATTCTGTTCGTCTGTCTGCTGTTCTTTTTGTGCAACGTTTGGTTTCAGGATGTTGATATGAAATATCTCTAAGGGTTCTTTTATCGATATTTCATTATCCGCATCTGATATTTTGAGTTTAACGTTGAGAGGCCCTTGGCAACATGTTAGTACCATGTTATGTTTATCGGTTAGTTGAATCACAGTCTTTTGGTTCGGTTTAAGGTGAGTCGTTTTAGTACCCTCGTTTGGATAGTTATGGTTTCCATTACTCGACACCTGCATTAGGGGTCCAGTAATATCGACCGCTATACTTTCAAGTGGTCTAGATGCTATCACTGATTTTTGCACTTCGGCCTTTACATGTTCTTTCTTTCGTACACGATGTTGACACAAATTACAAGAGCGACAGAAAGATTTTATGTCCGAACAAAATTTCGGCCAGTAAAATTGTGATAGAATTCTGGCTCGCGTTTTATGATAGCCCAAATGTTCAGCAAACGGTGGTGAATGTGCGATTTTTAGCACCTTTTCCCGGTATGTTACAGGTAACACTGTCTGCTGAATTTCATGGTTATTATATGAGTAATAACGCATGAGAATTCCATTAACCTTTTTAAAGTACCAGGAAGAATTTTTTGAAACTTTCTTTCGCTCACACAACAAGTTAAAATATGGCGTGAGTGTTTGGTCGGTGCTTTGTGCCTCGCTCAACTTTTGGCGAGTAGTGTTGGTATCTGCACCACTTGGTGTTAGTAGCTGTAGAGTTTTATTTTGTAAGTCAGTATAACTTATTTCTGTATCTGACTTAGTTACAGCGTTGACCCTGTGTGTTTCATTTCAGGCTTTTATGTTGTCGTCTGTACATTCTTTCAATGCATCAAGACATCCCAAAATAAGGTCCGTACATGGATTTTGGAGGATAGCGCACGTAAATGTGCCGGTAAGGAACGGGGTATTGATATGCGCTTTTGCCAGTGGATATTTCTCGATGGTACCCGAGAAAGTACGGCATTTGACAAATTCACCCGTATAATCTTCTGTTCTAGCAAGTTCTCTTCTTAATCCCAGTATAGTACAGCCGCTATCAACTAAGCATTGGCATGATTTACCATTGACCTGTGCATCGTAGAACTTAAGGTTACCTCTGGAGGCACATGCTGCATTAGCTTCTTCATTTGAACATGATATTACGTGTCCACATTTCAATCTCCCCTCCGCATGAAACTGTTGGCATGCTTTGCACGTCTTAAAGTTTAAAATATCGGTTACTGACGCTACATTTTGACATTCATTCGTTGGCAATACATTGACAAGTTCAGGATCTATGTCACTCTCATCGTCTGATGATGTATCGATGAGGGCTGCGTTGTTTGCCTTCATTTTCTGTCTCCCAAGACACCTATTGCTATAGTGGCCATAACTAGAACAAAAATAACATTTTACAGCACGTTTAAACGATGATCTCTTGCTTTCTTGCTTCTTTAACACTTGTTCTAGGTGTGACGGATATGTGGGGTTTTTATCACACATCGAATATGTTGGGTGAAACAGATTGCAATAAATACATTGAGGTGGTTTCTGATATGGTTTGTCCTTCTTACTATAGTCTTTCTGTTTGTAGGATCTATCAGGGACTCTGTTTGCAAAAGCTGTAATTTCTGTGTCATATGATGTAGATTTAAATATGTCCCGATTCGAGGAAAAATAAGCTGACCCCCGTTTCTCTAATTGTTGAATGGAATTAATATCTGACTGTTGTAAGAACTTAGCAAAAGGGGTAGGTACTGTCGACACAACTTTGTCCATTACTATTAGCTCTTCAAGTTTTTCATAACTGTTACCTACTTTAGCCGCCTTAGTCCATTTTTTAAATGTGCTCTGCACGTTAGAAATGTAGTCTAAGAACGTTTCAGTTGCTTTTGGTTTAATCTGTGAGAATTGAATTTGGTACCCAGTAGCGTCCAAAAGAAAATGTTGCATTATTCTATCGTGTATGTACTGGTAATTGTTTCTAAGATCAGTAGGTATGGATTCTATTACTTTTAAAGGCTCCCCACTCAGATTCCTCATGTAAATCATTGCCCAATCCTCTAAAGGTATTTTCTGTGTTTTTAGTTGGAACTCTATATTTTCAGTCCATGCGCTGATTGAATCACCTACCGTATATGGTTTAATGAGGCCTTTGTATTTACTGAATTTGTTTTGTTCTTCTTGGCTCTTTTGTTTGCTAGAGGCTATTTGTATGTTAGAATCTACCTCCATTTTCTTCATCTTTAGCTTAGTAGCCTCCTCGATCTCTTTCATTTCTTTTTGATGTTGTCTTTCTAATGCTCTTTCATCTCTGTCAAGAGCAGCTTTTCTATCTGATTCTTCTTTATACTTTTGATCTGCCCATTTTTCTAGCTTATCTCCAGTGTGGCCCATGGTGATGCCCGCCTGGATACATTCATTTAGTGACGCCATTTTGTGGCGTAATGTTCGTCCAAATGATAATATAATAATATGCACAGAATAGTTTACAAAATGTGTTAGTACATGTACATCATTTGCTGGAAAGGAAGATGCATGATTACGTTAGAGCATATCGAAATATTCGGAAAATATACTCATCTAATTTGTTGGACAGTGCGGTACTTGGGATGTTCCACCGCAGTCTTTCACACTACACACTGGTTTGCTTTGCTGACACACGGCTGCGTTCTGGTTGGTAGAGCAGCAAAAATTAGACACACGCTTACGTTGTAAATACAAGCTCACAATTCATATTTTATCAAATATTTCATATTTCATAACGATGTTATTATAATTTCCTATTTCATGCGATTGGTGAATGAGAATGTGATAAATAGTGATAGATGGTATTAATGATGAATGATATGATCGTCTGCATGATTGTTAGATGATAAGTGAGATGATTAGTCGTATGGCCGTTAATGTCGTCTTGTCTTCGCCGTTTGATTCTGGCGTACCTTCGTTCTAGGCTGCAGTTCGTCGTTACTCTATTTAATGATTTCGTAGAATGGTGACGATGGCTGTATCACACGCAATGAAATGTACACGATGGTTACGATGGTGATGTTCACTGATGATTTTATACATTTCAATTGCTTTTAATATATTAACACACTTTCTAAATAATATTGGTAGAATTTCACACTTTACCGATCTAATTTGTATCACTTGTGGTTCACACCCCACAACTTGGGCGATCGTATAATTCACCACAAGAAAAAATTTAATTTATAGCATGTATCACAATAATATTTGTATTACTTTGCAATATATCATACATCACAAATGTCGAAATGTGCATTGAACTAATTCTGGCACAGAATTTTGTAATATTAATCGATAGTTAGCGTTCGTTTAGTGGTTTATAATACCACTTGCATGTTGGCGTTAACTGCTCGTCGAATATTACTACAACTGCCTGCTATGGCTGTTCAGAAAACGTTCACTGAAATCTGACAGTAATTGTACTGCTGGCGTTCGTTCAATGTGTTCTGACCTTAATTCACAGCTGGCGTTGGTTCTTTGACCATTCTGACACCAATTCGGGGTCGAGCCTGTCAGCGACCTGCGCGATGCAGCTTTCAAGACTCCGCTACTTTCGCACTGCACGAAATAACAATTCATGACATTTGCGAAAGGAATGCAATTTATTCAGAGCCGACATGTGAATGGCTCTACAAGCATTAGGCTTCATCATGGTTACACAATATGAATATATCAACGTGATGATAGATGATGCTAGCATTACACAATCTAAATGATATAGCCCTAAGTTTGCCTATGGCCTAGAAAGCTATCGTATTGGTCAAGGATACGTCCGACCTCTCTACCGTCTCCAGTCAGTCTGTCCCGCTACACATAGCGTGGACCAGCACGGGCCTTTTTGCCCTCCGTGCAGTCGCTATTATTGCGTGCCTGGTCTTGCCAGCACGCTGGCTGGTGAGTTTGAGTAACCTGGCCTATCACGGTTACCAGCAACCCAATTGCTTGGGGAAAGCCCTCGCTCACCCGTACTCTTTGCCCTCTGGTCTGACACAAATGTGTCTCCCTGTGACGTATTAATAGTTGTCGGTGTCTTCCCTGTCTGGGTGTCTCTCTACTAGCCTAGTGTTAACTCCTTACTCCTGTAAGGGCTTATTGGGGTTGCTGACAGTTGTGTACGTCTGTCATCTCATTGCTTGGTGTTGGTGCAATTTGTTCGTCTGTCTGTTGTTCTTGTCGTGAAAAATATGGTTTCAGCATGTTGATATGAAATATCTTTAAGTGTCCTTTTATCGATATTTCATAATCTACATCTGATATCTTACGTTCAACGGTGAAAGGCCCTTGCCACGATGTTAGTAACAAATTACGTTTGTCGGATAGTAGAAGCAAAACCTTCTGGTTTGGTTCGAGGTGAATAGTTTTCGCACCCTTATTCGCATAATCGCGGTACATCTGTCCTTTCTTCTCCAAAGATGCTTTGGCTATTACACACGCTTTCATTATTCTATCGCGTGTTTCGGTTACCATCTCATACGGTGTTACTGCTGTTGGATTGTCTGGTAAGCTAGTGATTAGCTGATGGTAGATGGTTAGGGGTCCTCGAGGGTTCGCCCCATAAACTAACTCAAAAGGTGAGAAACCCGTACTCGAGTGCGGAATTTCTCTATGGGCAAATAGCACTGCTGGCAATAGTGTGTCCCAATCAGCTGGGTTCTCCGCTGTTACTTTAGCCAGCATGTGTTTGAGATCCCCGTTAATTTTTTCTATGATCCCGTTGCTCATTGGGTGATACGGGGTACAGAAATGCTGCTCTACTCCTAACAATTTAGTTAAGGCTTGCGTAGCAGCCGAAATAAACTGCGTTCCCCGATCTGATAAGATAGATCGTGGGAAGCCAAAGCGAGAAAATATGTGCAAAAAAACATTTGCCACATCTTTGGAGGTGATGTATTTGAGTGGAATTGCTTCGATCCACCTGGTGCATAGGTCCACGAGAGTAAGTATATAACGGTTTCCTTTGCTTGACACCTGGTTCAGGGGTCCAACAATATCGACCGCTACACACTCAAATGGTCTGGATGCTAATAATGACCGTTGAACTTCGACCGTCACATGCTTTCCCTTTCGTACAAGATGTTGACAAATAGTACAAGAACGACAGAAAGATTTTATGTCCGAACAGAATTTCGGCCAGTAAAAGTGTGACAGAACTCTGCCTCGCGTTTTATCATAAGCCAAATGTCCAGCAAACGGTGACTCATGTGCGATTTTAAGCACATTTTGTCGGTATGTTACAGGTAACACCGTCTGCTGAATTTCATGGTTATTATTTGTGTAATAACGCATGAGAATTCCGTTAAATTTTCTAAAGTACCAAGATGCATTCTTAGTCACTTTCGCTCTTTCACCCAAAAATTTAAAATACGGTGTAATTGTTTGGTCGGTGCTTTGTGCCTCGATAAATTTATGTCGAGTAGTATTAGTATCTGCACCACTTGGTGTTAATAGCTGTAGCATTTCATTTTGTAAGTCAGTATAGTTTGTTTCAGTATCTGACCTTGTTACAGCGTTAGCCATATGTGTATGTTTCCAGGCTCTTATGTTGTTTTCTGTACATTCTTTCAATGCATCTAGGCATCCTAAAATAAGATCAGTGCATGGATCCTGCAGGATAGCGCACGTAAATGTGCCGGTAAGGAACGGGGTATTGATATGCGCTTTTGCCAGTGGATATTTCTCGATGGTTCCCGAGAAAGTACGGCATTTGACAAATTCACCCGTATAATCTTCTGGTCTAGCAAGTTCTCTCCTTAAACCCAGTAGAGTGCTGCCGCTATCAACTAAACATTGGCATGGTTGCCCATTGACCAGTGCATCGTAGAACTTAAGTTTACCTTTGGAGGCACACGCTGCGTTAGCATCTTCATTTGAACAATGTATTATGTGCCCACATTCCAATTTACCTTCCGCATGAAATTGATGGCATACTTTACAATTCTTAAAGTCTAAAATATCTGTTACTGATGCTACACTCTGACATTCACTCGTTGGAACACATTCACAAGTTCCGGATCAATGTCACTCTCATCGTCTGATGATGTATCAATGAGTGCTGCATTATTTGCCTTCATTCTCTGTCTCCCAATACATTTATTGCTATAATGGCCATAACTTGAACAAAAATAACATTTAACAGCACGTTTAAAGGATGATCTTCTGCTTTCTTGCTTCTTTAACACTGCTTCTAAGTGTGACGGATATGCGGGGTTCTTATCACACATCGAGTAAGTCGGATGAAAAAGATTGCAATAGTTACATCGAGGTGGTTTCTGATATGGTTTGTCCTTCTTACGGTAATCTTTCTGGTTGTAAGATCTATCAGGAACTTTGTTTGCAAAAGCTGTAATTTCTGTGTCATGTGATGTAGTTTTAAAAATGTCCTGATTAGATGAAAAATAAGCTGACCCCCGTTTCTCTAATTGCTGAATGGACTCAATATCTGACTGTTGTAAAAACTTTGCAAAAGGGGTAGGAACGGTAGAAATTATTTTGTCCATTACCATCAGTTCTTCTAGTTTTTCATAGTTGTTTCCTACTTTAGCAGCTCTAGTCCACTTTTTAAATGTGCTCTGCACGTTAGAGATGTAGTCTAAGAAGGTTTCAGTTGCTTTTGGCTTAATCTGTGAAAATTGAATTTGGTACCCAGTAGCGTCTAAAAGAAAATGTTGCATTATCCTATCGTGTATGTACTGATAATTGTTCCTTAGCTCTGTAGGTATGGATTCTATTACTTTTAACGGCTCCCCACTGAGGTTCCTCATGTAAATCATTGCCCAATCATCTAAAGGTATTTTCTGTGTCTTTAGTTGGAATTCTATGTTCTCAGTCCATGCGCTAATTGAATCACCTACACTGTATGGTTTGATAAGGCCCTTATACTTACTAAATTTGTTCTGTTCTTCTTGGCTCTTTTGTTTGCTAGAGGCTATTTGTATGTTAGAATCTACCTCCATTTCCTTCATCTTTAGTCTAGTCTCTGAATCTACTTGTATCTGCTTTTGTTTGGTGGCTTCCTCTGCTTGTTTGTTAGCATGATCTAAATCCAGTTGTTTCTGTTTGATAACTTGATCTGACTCTAATTGTTTCTGTTTGGTAGCTTGATCTAACTCTAATTGTTTCTGTTTGGTAACTTCCTCGATCTCTTTCATTTCTTTTTGATGTTGCCTTTCTAATGCTCTTTCATCCCCGTCAAGAGCAGCTTTTCTTTCTGTTTCTTCTCTATGTCGAGCTATTTCTTCTTTATACTTTTGATCCGCCCACTTTTCTAATTTTTCACCAGTATGGCCCATTGCGATGCCCGCCTGGATACATTCATTTAGTGACGCCATTTTGTGGCGTAATGTTAGTTCAAAATGATAATACAATAATATTCACACAATAGTTTATAATAATGTGTTAGTAAGTGTACATCTTTACTGAAAAAGAAGATGCATGATTAATTTAGAGCATACCAAAATATTCGGAAAATATACTCATCTAATTCTTTGGAAAGTACGGTTCTTGGGATGTTCCACCGCTGTCTTTCACACTTACAAAATGATTTGACTTGATAACACAACGGCTGCTTCTGTTTAGTAGAGCAGCAAAAATTAGACACACGCTTATGTTGTCAATACAAGCTTATATTTCATGCGAATGATGAATGGAAAAATGTGATAGATAGTGATAAATGGTGTTAATGGATGATTGATATGATCGTCTAAATGATTGTTAGTTGATATGTGAGATGATTCGTCGTATGACCGTCGATGTCGTCTTGTCTTCACTTTCTGACTATGGTGTAACTTCGTTCTAGGCTTCAGTTTGTCGCTAATCTATTTACTGACTTCGTAGAATGGTGACATTGATGGCTGTATCACACGCAATGAAATGTACACGGTGGTTACGATGGTAATCTTCAATGATCATTGTATACATTTCTATTGATTTTTGTATAATAACACACTTTCAAATTAATATTTGTAGAATTTCACACTTTAGCAATTTACTTTGGCTCAATTGTGGTTCACACTCCACAAATGGTATGATCGTATAATTCACCAGAGAAAATTATTTATGTCATGTATGGAAACAAATTTACATTACTTTGAAATATATCACACAGTAATGATGTTGAATCGTGCAATGAACTGATGCTGGTTCAGAACTTTCTAATAACAATGGATAGCTGGCGTTGGTTCAGTGGTTTATAACACCACTTGCCTGCTGGCGTAAACTGTTGGTTGCATATTACAACAAATGCCTGCTATGACTGCTTTGCTGGCGTTGGTTAACTGTGTTCTGATACCAATTGCTTTGCTAGCGTTGGTTCACTGTACTCTGACACCATTTGCTTTGCTAGCGTTGGTTCACTGTATTCTGACACCAATTGCTTTGCTAACGTTGGTTCACTGTATTCTGACACCAATTGCTTTGCTAGCGTTGGTTCACTGTATTCTGACACCAATTGGGGTCCTGCCTGTCAGCGACTTGTTCGCTGCAGATTCTCAGGACTCCCCTACTTTCGCACCGCACGAAATAACAACTCGTGACATTTGCGAAATGAATGCAATTTATTTAGAGCCGACATTTCAATGGCTCTGCGAGCGTAATACTTCATCATCGTTATACAACATGAATGCAATGAAGTGGTGAGAAATGATGCTCGAAATCACAATCTAAATGAATAGCCTAATGTTTGCCTATTGCCTAGAAACTATAGCATTGGTTAAGGATACGTCTGCTCTCTACCGTCTCCAGTCGGATCTGTCCACACGCTACACATAGCGTGGACAAGCACGGACACTGTCCCCTCCGTGCAGTAGCTATTATTGCGTGCATGGTCTCGCAAGCACGCTGGCTTGTGAGCTCGAGTAACCGGGCACTTCACGGTTACTCGCAAGGACAAGCTTGCCAATGGCTTGGGGAAAGCCCTCGCTCAGTTGTACGCATTGGCCCCTGGTCTGACACAAATGTGTCTCCTTGTGAGGCTATTTATAGTGCTTGGTGTCTCTCCTGTCTGGTGTCTCCTTACTAGACTATGTTTACTCTCCTTAACTCTGTAAGGTCTTATTGGAGATCTTGACAAATGCTAACGTGAGACATTGTGTATGTGTCTAGATGTGAGGAGGTGTGAGTGTGTGTGTGGAGGATGTGTGTGAGTGTGGGGATATGTGTGGGTGGGGGATGTGTGGGTGGGGGTATGCGTTTAGATGGGTTGGGGTGTGAGGGTTTTTGTGGGTAGTGATATTTGTGGGTGTTGGTGGGATGTATGGATGGATGTGTGGGGGTGAAAGTAGGGGTGTGGGAATGGGTGTGGGGGATGTGTGTATGGGTGGAGGATATGTGTATGGGACGGGTGTGGGGTGTGTGTGTGTTTATGTGGGTGGTTTGAGGAAGTATGTGTGGGTGGCGGGGTTGTGTTGGTAGGGGATTGTGTTGGGTGGATTGGGGATGCAAGGGCGGGTGGGGAGAAGTGTATGGTGTGTGGGTGGGGGGTGTGGTGGTATTGGTGAAGATATGTGTGTGGGTGGGTATAGTGTGTGGTGTGGGGGATGTGTTTGATGGGTGCAGGGAATGTGTGTATGGGTGGGGTGGTTGGGGGAAGTATGTGGGGGTGTGTGGGTGGGAGATGTGTGCGTGG
Organism: Cepaea hortensis; assembly: GCA_963921405.1. NCBI lineage: Eukaryota > Metazoa > Mollusca > Gastropoda > Stylommatophora > Helicidae > Cepaea > Cepaea hortensis. Next base: position 83,799,656 of record OY992883.1, read on the forward strand.
ATGGGGAATGTGTGGGTGGGGGTGTGTGAGTGGCTTAGGGATGTATAGGTGGGTGAGGGATGTGTATGTGTTGGGGTGGGATGCCTGAGTGGGTGGAGGATGTGTGTGGGTAGGGGTATTGTGATCGAGAGATGTTTGGTTGGGGGTGGGCGGGTGGGGGTGTGTGGGTGCTTAGTGGAGGATGTGTGCGTGAGTGAGTGTGTGTTGGTGGACGGGTAGGGAATGCGTGTGTGGGTGGGGAGAGGTGTGTGGTGTATTGGTTAGGGATATTGTGTGGGTGAGGTATGTGTTGTATGTAAAAAGAGTGTTGAGATGCTACATAGAACCTGTACTTTTATATGGATGTGAAGCTTGGACAATGAGCAGCCAGGCTGAAAAACATCTGATGGCTGTAGAAATGTGGTTTCTGAGGAAAATGCAAAGAATACCATGGACAGCCAGAAAGACCAATGAACAAGTCCTTCAAGAAACAAATGAAGATCGTAAACTGATCAGAGACATTAGACGTAGACAGTCACAATTTTTTGGGCTTGTTATGAGAAGAAATGATTTGGAGAACTTGGTGACAACTGTAAGATCGAGGGGAACAGACCAAGGGGAAGACCTAGAAACAAGTATCTGGATGGCTTGGCCTTGTGGCATGGTCGAGACAGAAACACGGAACTGATCCACGACTCTGTTGATCGAGTGAGATGGCAGAACATGACCGCCCACGCTTACCGGCATGGCACATGATGGATGGAGGTATGTGTGTGTGGATGGGGGATTTTTGTCTCAGCAGCAATAGTAGTAGTAGTTATAATAGTGTCAGCAGTAGTACTTGTAATAGTAGTAAGGGCATTGATGAAGTGAGTGCAGTCAAAAACGTCAAAGCCTAATTGCCCATCCATTAGTGGAGACGGAGAACTGGGTATTGTCAAACTGGCTGTAATGAAACTACTCGTTGTGCGCCCTTCGCCCAGAGGAAACAGTTCAGTAATTGTAACCCAGTGTCTGTCTCCTACAATTAGCTTCAGTCCCTCCACTGCGCACACATCACGTTTGCCACCGACTGCTATTGTGTGACCAAAACAGAAGAAACTTTGGACTGTCTATTTCTCTCTATTTGTAAATTTTAGTGCACAACTCTCTTGCGAGATATCAATTGTTTTGGTCTACGTGGTCGTGGGGTTCAATGAGTTTTCGTTTGCGATTAAACTTCTGACGCGCTGATGGCGACGTAGGCGGTTCAACCCTCTCACCAGGCAGTCCAGGGTATTTTGTTTCAGGAACATCTCCATTGCTTTCAAACTCTTCTTAATTTAATCATTCAGGTTCCACGATTCACTGAAATACAGCAAAACAGGCTCTATATAACAGTACAGTAACTCTCTTGCATTCAATTATGATGTCTTAATGCACAAGCATTGTATCTGAACTGCAGCTTCAACCAATTTTTTTTTCTTTTGCATATACTATTTACACAACATCGCTGTCAACACCAGCATTTTACTGCTGTTGTTGATGTCTTGGCAAATTTACGTTAAGCAGTTTGCCTCTGTTTTCTGAACGACCTGCTCCCATGCCAACCCGTTAAGATCCAGCGCGACGCGGTCTGCTGCCATATCGGTAGCAGCTGTGTTTCGAACGCAGGTAAGCAGGCTCACGAATCGTGTCCGCAAGCCCTTAGCCACGGGGATTGTACTATTAGTCGCTTTCAAATATATCTAACATCTGCTATTATTATTGCCCCTGGGTATTTACATTTACCACCTAGGCCAGGGGTCACCAAACTACGGCCCGCGGGCCGGATCCGGCCCGCGACGTCATTTCATCCAGCCCGCCGTCGGTACTTGAACTTGCTTGATATAACGTATGAAACACGAGACGTTGTGATACAATTTAAATGTAAATATTATGTTTAGAATAATAGGAGATATTCACATGTGCCGAGACCTCCTGGCTTCACTAGGCTGTTTATTTAGACGGCCCTATTTATATATTTTGCAAACCTTATTATGAGATATATTTTATTACCAAATGAAGCCGCCTGCCGCGGCTCTGCAAGAGTATGGAGTAGCATAACCCATGATACCCTGGTAAAAATGCATAGGATGCTGGGATGTTGTGTTGGCGTGCCTATAAGAGCCCAGTCACGCCATGTTCCCGCCTCTTTGGCCTTGAGAACAACTGAGCCGAAGAGATGCTGATGTCTAATTTTCAGCAGAGGGTTTGACCTCATCCCTCTGAGACACTACCAAGCACATGGGCGAACATGCCCCAGGCATGGCCGAGCGTGGCCACTGTTTTTATAGACGCAGTTGACAGAGCAGACAGGCCCTGTGAAGATTCAAAAGATCCAAGATGATCTTGATTTTGGATTGACGATTATCTGCTATGGGGTATGTTTTGAATAAACATTCATAATTTAAATAGGAATATAGGAATATAATAGCTATGTCTGTGCTTGAGAACAATAATAGAGGGGTATATGCCTGGGAAGAGAGGAAGAGGAAGGCCAAAGAGAAGATGGATGCAGGATGTGGCGTATGATTTCCAGATGGATGTATCTGAAGCGGGACATTTTGCTTATGATCGAGAAGTTTTCCGGAAGGTTGTTATGGGAGCGAGGTTCTGCAAAGGACATGATACTGAATGAATGACCTTTATTCCATCTTGTTGTCTGATAATTGCTGGTGTTGTGTATCAGACTACAGTTACAGTGTTGGATGGTTATACATGCTGTGATGGAAGATCACTGGTACTGTGAAGGATGATAATGTGTATGTTTATTCATGGGATGCCTATTTTATCATTGCATCTAATCATGAATTGCATTTATTAGGGCATTGGCATTATTAATCAGATGTTGTTGTATCTTTTCAATTACATTATTCTGATTCCCTGTACACGGTCCTGAATTTCTTCTGATATCTCTAAATCGTTTTTTTTATTCTTGTTAGCCGTAGAGATAGAATGAGATTCTCTTTGTCTTCTTATTCCTCTCATCTTCTACGGCCCATAAGCAGTCGGCGTTGTGCGATTTTATCTCTATCATCTCTGTGCGGTTACACAAAGGTACCTATAAACTGTATATGTACTTTTAATGAGCCGTAGCGTCACCAGTGACCCCTAGACCTCTGCTTTTCTTGTGTTTCAATAGGATTTTAATTATTTTTCTAATTTAATGTATTTTTTTTTTCCATTTTCAGATCCCGTGTACTTCACCCTTAATTATGGTTACTAGGAAAAGAAAAGTGGACGCCGAGTGTCGATTTTTCAATGAAGAATGGGAAGTAAAGTACTTCTTTTTGGAAACAAAGGACCAGAAAAAACAGTTGCGTAATATGCAGCGAAAGTGTTGCCGTTTTGAAAGAGTACAATCTTAGGCGTCACTACGAAACAAAACATCTATCAACATATTAAAAGTTTTCTGGAAAGTTATGCTCAAGGAAATATGAGACCATTAAACGTGGTTTTGAAACACAAAGAAATCTCTTCACGAGAAAATTTGCTGAAAATGAATCCGTCATTCGTACAAGTTACAAAACAGTGCATAAGATTGCAGAACGAGGAAAACCGTTTACTGATGGCAACTTCATCAAAGAGTGTATGATCGAAGCAACAAATGACTTGTGTCCTGAGAAAGCCGATTTGTTTGGAACTATCAGCCTTTCCGAAAGGGTACTTTTGCTTTCTTTCATCCCAAACAAAAGGGAATCCCAGGGTATGACGTCACATCCAGGGGTTCCCTGTGTTGCGCCGAACATTCAGGGGGTTTCCGTGTGTTGCGCCGTAGCTCGGTGCGCAATTCTATGCGGCGGCGGTGGTGCGCTATTCTTTCACTTTCCGGTTAGGGTTAGGGTTAGGGGGTAGGGTTAGGATTAGTGGAAGAGTTGGCGTCCGTTTGCAGCATGCATGGAACAACAACTGGGAAAGTCATTTTCGTGGATGTGCAAACAATTTTGTAAGAATATAACCTTCGGTGGAATCAGCTTCCAGGTGTCACAGTTGATGGAGGAAAAAAACATGGCTGGAGTGAGGAAGGGTCTAGTGGGGCAGATCAGGACTCAGTTGAAAGATTTGCAAATTCCAGCAAATGCAATTGGAGCTCATTGATTTGCAAGCAAATGACTTGTTGAAAGAGAAGCACAGAGAAGGAAGTGCCGCTGCTTACCTGATGTTGAGTTTCCAAAACTTAAGAAATTTGCGGCTGGTATGGCATCAGTGTTTGGAACAACTTATGTCTGTGAGCAAATATTTTCAAAAATGAAGTCTATGAAGTCACCACATCGAATGAGATTGACTGATGAACATTTGAAAGCAATTCTCTTGGTTGGATGCAGCAATTCCAAACCAAACGTTGATGGTATTTTGAAAGCCACACGTCAGTTTCACAAATCTCACTGACCTCTTTTGCTGCTTAGTTTATGAGATTCGGATATGTGCACATTAGGTCTGATGTAACTATCTTTTTGCTAACGTCGCCTTCTTTGATAACTTTGTTTAGTAAATAAATATCTTGGTTGTCTTTGTTTTTTTGTTTTGTTTTTTGTGTGTGTGCACTTCACGCCCTTCCCATGATTAACTTAGTTTTTCGTCTTTTCCCCCAGAGCTTTCGTTCTAGGTTGCAATTATTGATAAAGTTAGCTGTATATCCTTTACAGGACGTTTGCAGTCAACACCAGCATTGTTTGCTGTTGTTGATGTCTTGGCAAGTTTATGTTCAGTAGGTTACCTTTGCTTTATGAACGAGCCGCACTCATAACATAGCGTAAAAACTAGCGCAACGTTGTCTGCTGCCATATCGCGCGAAGCTGTGTTTCGTTTCGAACGCGAGTATACGATATTACGAACCGCGTCCATAAGACCTTCGCCACGGAGCCCGGCGCAAGTATTGTACAGAATGACCATCCGGCCCGCGCTCGTCATTTTGTCAGTTATCCGGCCCGCCGTGAAAAAAGTTTGGTGACCCCTGACCTATGCTAAAGATGTGTGCGTGGTAGCAGAGTTTAACGCCCCTACACTTAAACTTCCTGTGCGCCGAGGCGAGATAGCGGGTTCCTCCTCTACACCGGGCCATTAGGACATCAACGTTGACTTCTCTTTCAGAATTGTGTTGAGTTGATTTGAGCTAAGAACCGACATAACTGCACACAGGACATTCCTATACGCTCCGTCCCCTCGTTCAACAGCCAGTGAAGAGTTACACTGCTAATCGTTCCCACCGCTATTTGCTTGGAAATTCTCCTGGTCTTCTCTCTCAGTATGGAGATTCTACACGAACTCCTGGCAATCCCCCGCAATCTCATCCTTTCCACATACGGGTTCTCAATCAGTTCCTCCTCCCCCAATGTGTCTCCACCTTGCCGTGGTGGGGGAGCTTGCGTGTCCCATCGACCCCATGTGCTTGCCGATGGATGAAAACTACATATCGGACAGCATATGGGATAGGGACCAGACTAAGAGAGACACAACCTGCTGCTCTGCAGGTAAGACTGAGGATAGCAGTCAAAATTTAAGCTCCGGCGCACGAAGCCACAATCTTGGTCCAGATACTTACATAAACGTCTCCACCGAAAAATGGAGGTGAGATACTGGGCACGCTACATGCCCAGTCCAGATACTTGTCCGAAGGCTCTCAGCTGGGGGATATGAGGGATCCCCGGATGAGAGGGCCTGGCCGTTTCTCGCTCACTGCTGTACGGAGGTAAGGTGCTGAGCCGGCAGCACATGTAGCCTACCTCGTTAGCGAGTACTAAAAGGTGGAAAAACACCTCGGTCGCACGTTCCGATGAAAGTCTTTAACCGTACTCATGGAGTGAGTGTAGTCAAAGGTGAAAAATTGTCTCGATGACACGAAATGGAACGCCTGGCTTGCGAATCCATTACGTGACAGACCAAAGGAAAAGCTTGCTGTGTGGAAGTCGACCAGCTGAAATGTTGGCGACATCACAACAGTCTATCGTGCCTCGACACCAGAGGAAGGCTAACCTCATTAAAAAATGCCCGCCGGAAGTCGGAAGTGTCGTCCTACTGGTGGCAAACTAAAAATTGACACTACGCAATTACGTCCGAGTGAAATGTCTCGTCCGAATGTCTCTCGTGCTAGGAACAGCTCTAACCTCCTAGTTTCCAATGCCGCTCTTGTTCGGAACAGCTCTGACTAGGTAGTTTTCCGAATGTCTGTCGTGCCTGGAACAGCTCTGACGGGCGCAACGACAAGCACATGTCCGAAAACTCGCTGAGTGGATACCGTCTGCAAACCTGTCTGGCTTGTGCGGGAATGGCCCGGGGCAAACGAAATGACCAATATATTGAAGTGAGGATTTAAAGCAGCCATGAGCAGGACGTGACGATTCCCTCGGTAAGCCCAGAACCAGGGCGCTATGTGTCGGCCCTGCAACTATGGAAGCAACCTTGGATGGCGGAAAATGCTATGGACTGTCCCTGCCTTCCTTTGAGGGATGACTGTTGTCTTCGACCGTTCAACCTTGGCCAGCTGGGTTGTAGATGTCACCACAAAAGTGAGAGTCTCCCAGGAATGCTACCTGGTCAAAAAAGCACGCTGTAGCCGGATGTGTTGGCCTACAGGTTTCGGCCCAAGGGCGCATAACAGACACACCGCAATCACATCTGAAAAAACACTCCGGATGAACGAAAAGAAGAAGAAGAATCAGTTCCTCTACCTTCTCACCTGGTCGCACAGGCGCACGACCACCTTTTCCTTGTCCATAGGTAATCTAAAACCAAGAGGCGCATAACCTGTCAGCCTATCAGCTTGTTTATTCCCCCGTACTCCCGCATGGCTAGGACAAAAAATCTATACAATTTTCACAATGTGTGACATCTGAAGCGAGGTGAGCCATTCCACTCGAAACATTCCTTTCCCCACCTTATGAAGCATATTCTATGAGTCCGTGATGAAGACAATGTGTGTTGCAGTAGTCTTCTCTAACCAACGGAATGCCGCTGTGACTGCTTCCACCTCCATTCTCATGCTGGAGATCGTAACCTCATATATCATACTCTTCTGTTTTTAAGAATCGCCCATTAGCCTTCACAACGAACCCCCAACCACTCCGTCTGTTTCTCATCATGATCCTTTGGTATAGATCGCTATGACATCTTGATGTTTATTACTCTGGATCAATTGTTGCACCTGAAACTCTGTGCGGCCCGCTGCCCATTCTCTGCACTCACGAACAAGTTTTACTATTACATTGTGCCTGTCCGCCCTGTCTACCGGTACGTCAACCCACTTTTTCCCCCCCAAGATTGATGGTCTCTATATCACACACCTGACGTATAGATATTTCTGCCTGTGCCATCCAGGACCTGCTCCGTCTTAGTATATGACCCTTGACTATATCCACGGCTTCATGCAGGGGGTGATCTGTATCTGAAGCAACTCTCAGGTACCATTTAGTCTGATGACCCTATGCCTATCCGCCATTGTTGGTAGCCCCAGGATATGCCTCATGCATATAATTGTGTATACTTCAAGTAAGATGGTGACTACATTGAGGTGTTTTCTTCAGGGGACGCTTTTGTGTCTTTCTGGGGAGAATGTGCTGTTATTTCGTATTCGTTTTCGGAAGTTGTTCACAAGAAACCACGGATTAAATTGTGAGGGCAGCCGACAGATAGGTTTTGGTTATGGTCTCAAGTTTCACGACGGTAGGCAGAAGATCTCTTTCACGAGACAATGGCTAGCGTCACCGGCCAATAGCGTCACTCCCAGGAAGGAAAGCAACGGCAAACTACCTTCTTTAAAGTTGCCTAGTTTATCACGATTCGCCTAATTGCAGATCATCACATCACACAGATAGGAACATTGAAATTAGAAACATGGAACGTGCGGACGTTAAGCGAAGACGAAAATTAGATAACATAAAACAAGAAATTGAAAGAAAGAAGATTGATACATTAGGAATGTGCGAGACGAGATGGAAAAAAGCATGGATAAAGACATGAGAGGATTGTAAGATTATTTATTCTGAGGGAGAAGAATGACAAAGAGGTGTAGCCAGTATATTGGATCGGCAAACATCAAATTCTGTTAAAGGATATTGGGCTGTGTCAGACAGGGTTCTATTTGTAAAACCAATCGGCAGACCGTTTAACATAAACGTCATTCTCATATATGCTCCAACAAGTGAATGCAGTGAAGAAAGTATAGAGGAATTTTATAATGACATGAAGTCTGCTTTGAAGAAATGTAAAAAAAAAAAAAAATCAGAAATAAATATCATAATGGGTGACTTTAATGCAAAAATAGAAAATCAGCGCCATGGATGCAGTTAAAGCAGCCATGGTTATGGAGAGCGAAACGAAAGAGGATACAGACTTGTAGAATGGGCAAAAGAGCAGGAAATGATTGTAGGAAACACCTAGTTTAAACAACATCCTAGAAGATTGTGGACATGGAGGAGTCCAGATAGCAGGATTAGAAACCAGATAGACTACATCCTGATTAGCAGAAGGTTTCGAAATGGGTTAACAATCTCAAAAATAGTTCCCAATGCAGACTGTTACAGTGATCACAGGTTAATTACAAGCACATTGAGGGTAAAGTTAAAGAAAATCAAATATACAACAGGAAACACTAAATATGATTTGTGCACATTGAAAAATGACAAAGAAATACAAGACAATTTTAACATAGAAGTAAAGAAATTCCAAAATTAACGAAAGTGCTTCGTAAGAAATGGATGACCGAAGAAATGTTACAACTAATGGAAACAAGAAGACACAACAAAATTAATCCTGCCAAATATAAAGAAATTCACAAACAAGTCAGAACATTATGTAAGGAGGCAAAAGAAGCATGGCTCGAGAAAAATTGCATAGAAATTGAAAAAAACAAAAACAACAACAACAACACAATAGTAAAAATACCAAATTAATGCATAAAATAATTCAGGAGGTTAGTAATCAAAGAAAACGTACACCAACAAGATGCCTAAAAATAAAAGATGGAAAAATCATAATAGAAAAAGATCCGAGTTTACATGTACGGCAGATTATGTGAAAAATATTTATGATGATAACAGAGAAGAACAGTATAATATTCGAAATAATAATGAAGGACCATCAACTTTGAAGCTATAGGTTCAGAATTCTCTTAACCATATGAAAACTGGCAAGACCCCCGGTTCAGACAACATCGCAACCGAAATGATTAATGCTTTAGAAGAATATGGAATAGACCAAGTTACCAGACTGCTGAATACAATATATGATACTGGAGGTATACCTCATGAATTATGTAATTCTATATTTAAATATTGAGCACAACCCACTACTGGCAACGCCGATCGCATTCTGGTATGAACCTAAGGCCTATCCACGTCAATCTGGAAGCACTATACTCGAGTTTCACCCTCGTTTGAGCTCGTCAGTAGTGCATATCCCTGACCGGATCCGGAAACAGTCCCGGATCACGCGTGTGAAGCGGGTGTGTAACCACGCGGCACACACTGGACACACCAAATTATCACAACAGAACATCACAACGCTACCCATCGTAGGCTATGCTCAAGATTGCCCAATCGCCGCGACCGACGTCCGTCAATCGATGGGACCCGAACGATCAGGTCTTCTCACTGGCAAGGAACACCAGGCCTCCTAAATCCAGTGAGCAATAATAAATTGATTATGTGGTTGTTTCGGGATTTGAAATTTAAATATTGAGCACAACCCACTACTGGCAACGCCGATCGCATTCTGGTATGAACCTAAGGCCTATCCACGTCAATCTGGAAGCACTATACTCGAGTTTCGCTCTCGTTTGTGCTCGTCAGTAGTGCATATCCCTGACCGGATCCGGAAACAGTCCCGGATCACGCTTGTGAAGCGGGTGTGTAACCACGCGGCACACACTGGACACACCAAATTATCACAACAGAACATCACAACGCTACCCATCGTAGGCTATGCTCAAGATTGCCGAATCGCCGCGACCGACGTCAGTGAATCGATGGGACCCGAACTATCAGGTCTTCTCACTGGCAAGGAACACCAGGCCTCCTAAATCCAGTGAGCAATAATAAATTGATTATGTGGTTGTTCCGGGATTTGAAATTTAAATATTGAGCACAACCCACTACTGGCAACGCCGATCGCATTCTGGTATGAACCTAAGGCCTATTCACGTCAATCTGGAAGTACTATACTCGAGTTTCGCCCTCGTTTGAGCTCGTCAGTAGTGCATATCCCTGACCGGATCCGGAAACAGTTCCGGATCACGCGTGTGAAGCGGGTGTGTAACCACGCGGCACACACTGGACACACCAAATTATCACAACAGAACATCACAACGCTACCCATCGTAGGCTATGCTCAAGATTGCCCAATCGCCGCGACCGACGTCCGTCAATCGATGGGTCCCGAACGATCAGGTCTTCTCACTGGCAAGGAACACCAGGCCTCCTAAATCCAGTGAGCAATAATAAATTGATTATGTGGTTGTTCCGGGATTTGAAATTTAAATATTGAGCACAACCCACTACTGGCAACGCCGATCGCATTCTGGTATGAACCAAAGGCCTATCCACGTCAATCTGGAAGCAATATACTCGAGTTTCGCCCTCGTTTGAGCTCGTCAGTAGTGCATATCCCTGACCGGATCCGGAAACAGTCCCGGATCAAGCGTGTGAAGCGAGTGTGTAACCACGCGGCACACACTGGACACACCAAATTATCACAACAGAACATCACAACGCTACCCATCGTAGGCTATGCTCAAGGAGCTCCTATGCTTTAGGAGGCCTGGTGTTCCTTGCCAGTGAGAAGACCTGATCGTTCGGGTCCCATCGATTGACGGACGTCGGTCGCGGCGATTGGGCAATCTTGAGCATAGCCTACGATGGGTAGCGTTGTGATGTTCTGTTGTGATAATTTGGTGTGTCCAGTGTGTGCCGCGTGGTTACACACCCGCTTCACACGCGTGATCCGGGACTGTTTCCGGATCCGGTCAGGGATATGCACTACTGACGAGCTCAAACGAGGGCGAAACTCGAGTATAGTGCTTCCAGATTGACGTGGATAGGCCTTAGGTTCATACCAGAATGCGATCGGCGTTGCCAGTAGTGGGTTGTGCTCAATATTTAAATTTCAAATCCCGAAACAACCACATAATCAATTTATTATTGCTCACTGGATTTAGGAGGCCTGGTGTTCCTTGTCAGTGAGAAGACCTGATCGTTCGGGTCCCATCGATTGACGGACGTCGGTCGCGGCGATTGGGCAATCTTGAGCATAGCCTACGATGGGTAGCGTTGTGATGTTCTGTTGTGATAATTTGGTGTGTCCAGTGTGTGCCGCGTGGTTACAAACCCGCTTCACACGCGTGATCCGGGACTGTTTCCGGATCCGGTCAGGGATATGCACTACTGACGAGCTCAAACGAGGGCGAAACTCGAGTATAGTGCTTCCAGATTGACGTGGATAGGCCTTAGGTTCATACCAGAATGCGATCGGCGTTGCCAGTAGTGGGTTGTGCTCAATATTTAAATTTCAAATCCCGAAACAACCACATAATCAATTTATTATTGCTCACTGGATTTAGGAGGCCTGGTGTTCCTTGCCAGTGAGAAGACCTGATAGTTCGGGTCCCATCGATTGACGGACGTCGGTCGCGGCGATTGGGCAATCTTGAGCATAGCCTACGATAGGTAGCGTTGTGATGTTCTGTTGTGATAATTTGGTGTGTCCAGTGTGTGCCGCGTGGTTACACACCCGCTTCACACGCGTGATCCGGGACTGTTTCCGGATCCGGTCAGGGATATGCACTACTGACGAGCTCAAACGAGGGCGAAACTCGAGTATAGTGCTTCCAGATTGACGTGGATAGGCCTTAGGTTCATACCAGAATGCGATCGGCGTTGCCAGTAGTGGGTTGTGCTCAATATTTAAATTTCAAATCCCGAAACAACCACATAATCAATTTATTATTGCTCACTGGATTTAGAAGGCCTGGTGTTCCTTGCCAGTGAGAAGACCTGATCGTTCGGGTCCCATCGATTGACGGACGTCGGTCGCGGCGATTGGGCAATCTTGAGCATAGCCTACGATGGGTAGCGTTGTGATGTTCTGTTGTGATAATTTGGTGTGTCCAGTGTGTGCCGCGTGGTTACACACCCGCTTCACACGCGTGATCCGGGACTGTTTCCGGATCCGGTCAGGGATATGCACTACTGACGAGCTCAAACGAGGGCGAAACTCGAGTATAGTGCTTCCAGATTGACGTGGATAGGCCTTAGGTTCATACCAGAATGCGATCGGCGTTGCCAGTAGTGGGTTGTGCTCAATATTTAAATTTCAAATCCCGAAACAACCACATAATCAATTCTATATTTATTGCAATCGCAAAGAAAAAATCAGGAGCCTTGGGTTGTGATCAACATAGAACAATTAGTGCAATGAGTCACATCACGAAGTTAAGAATTATCATGCAAAGAGTTAGGAGGAAAATACAACTTAAAATAGAAGAACAATGTGGGTTTGTAGAAGGCAAGGGTACAGTAAATGCTGTGTATATACTGAGAACAGTAATTGAGCGTTCTATAGAAGTAAACAAAGATCTACATCTTTGCTTTATTGACTACACAAAGGCTTTCGATAAAGTAAGACATGTCAAACATGATAAAATGCTTGAAGATCTACAAATTGATAGGAAAGACCTTTTTTTCTTTTTTTTTGCATATCCTTTACAGGACATCGCTGTCAACACCAGCATCTTTCAGCTGTATGTTGATTTCTTGGCAAGATTACTCTCAGTAGTTTGCCATTGCTTTCTGAACGGCCGGCTCACATACTCCGTAAGTTACCGATGCGATTCGAACCACTGCTGATTATCACCGTCATCACGTTACCTACGAGAATATACGAGATTACGGAGAAAAGTCGCTAACCTCTAAACCACAAAGCCGGCGGGAAAGTGTGAAAAACATATACTGAAAACAACAAGCTGTCATCAGAATTGATAATGAAGTAGGTCAAAATCAGCCTATTAAAAGAGATATGAGGCTGGGATGTATAATGTCTCCAGATCTTTTTTTCCCTATACAGTGACAATATTTTCAGAAATATAGAAGATGCGGAAGGAATCAAACTTGGGGGAAGATACATTAATACATTAGATATGCAGATGATACAGTCTTGATTGCAGACAATGAGCAAGATCTGCAACATTTAGTAGATCGGTTGTTGCACACAGTGAACAACTATGGTTAGAATTGAATTGTATAAGACGTAGATTATGGTCGTCACTGGGACGAAGGAAATACCACAATGTAATATACAAGTAAATGGGCATATTTTTAAACAAGGGAATCGGTACAGTTATCTCGGAACAGTCATACCATCTGATGGGAGATACCTTGAAGAGATTAGAACAAGAATCGCCATGGTAAAAGTAGCCTTTAGCAAGATTAAAAACATACTGACCAATAAAAAGATGTCAATTACAACGAGAAAAAAAGTGGTGAGTTGCTACATAGAACCTGCACATTTATATGGATGTGAAGCGTGGACAATGAGCAGACAGGCTGAAAATCATCTCATGGTTGTGAAGATGTGGTTTATGAGGACAATGCAAAGAATACCACGGACAGACATAAAAACAAATGAACAAGTCCTTCAAGAAACAAACGAAAATCGTAAACTGATTAGAGCCCTTAGACGTAGACAGTCACGATATTTTGGGTATGTTGTGAGAAGAAATGAATTGGAGAACTTGGTGACAACTGGCAAGATCGAGGGGAAAAGACCAAGGGGAAGACCGAGAAATAAATACCTGGATGGCTTGGCCACGTGGCATGGTAGAGACAGGAACACTGAGCTGAACGACGACTCTGGTTATCGAGTGAGATGGCGAAACATAACCGCCCACGCTTATTGGCTTAGCACATGATGGATAGACATAATTGGTGTGTCCTTTGTGCATCCCAGAATCACCCGCATGGCCACATTTTGTATGCGCCCCAACCTTTCAAGCTGGCTCATTGATATTGCCAGGAGCCCCAAACCGTACTCAATGACAACAATTATTAACTTCTGAAAGAGCGTGTACAACATCCTCTGATCTGCCCCGGTTGCTGCCATCGCCCTCAATGCATTAAGTCCCCTACCAGCCTTCAAAACCAAAGCCTTCACATGATCTTTAAAAGACGTACACCTGTCGAAGGTGATACCCAAGTACTTCAGTTTACTCTCTCTACTAAGAGGACATCCATTCAATATAATACATGGGACATCTGTCTTCACAATCCGGTTATATACTATTATTCATAATGGAGGGTCATGGATAGGAATTCTGTCAGAAGGCAATGGCAAACTACTAACTGTAAAATTGCCTAGTAAATAAACTTTGGGTTGGGTTTTTTCGCAACCTCCTGCAAAGAATATGCAACATTTTAAACCTGGTTAAGCGTTTTCCCTTCAATTATTATATCACATTTTGGTAGTGTCCTTCTCCGAGAGTAGAACCAATATTCACAGAACTGCACACGCAATGAACGGATGCTCTTGTGCGCGTGATAAGAACAACCAGGACAGTAGCAGTAACAGGAACTCAGATCTAGCCATTCATGATGCATTTGGAAAATCTCGTGTAGGTTGTACAGGTTTTCGTTTCCCTTTTGTTTCCTTCAAGAGCAATACTGACTGGTTTGAGTGGTCATATTTGTATCTCTTTCCATAGCGCAGAGCAATACTGACTGGTTTGAGTGATCATATTTGTCTCTCTCTGCTCTCCATAGCGCAATCCAAAATATTAATTACGTTGAGCTGCGCATCTGTTTGTGTGATATATAATTATATAATATATTCAACTCCGTATGCCTTTCAAGAACATATATATGTAATTCCGCAGCAGGTAATGCTGTGGTGCAGTGGTTCTCAACCGGTGGAGAATCCCCCCCCCCCCTCCAAGGGGGGAATTTTAGGGTTTCCAGGGGTGGGGGGTGGGGAATGAAGATTATTTCAAGATCGCGTTAATACAAGAACCGATTACTCGATATTGTTTTTCCCTTCATACTTTACGGTTCTGTACGTCTCATCCCTTCTAAAATTCATTTTATAAAGTAAGTAGACCCACAAATCACGTTTTATGTGGACGTCTAGACTTGTTTTGGTATGTGCTTCCATTATTACGTATACTGTGTAGGGGCAGGAGCGTGGGGGGGGGGGGGGTTAGGTAGGAAATTCGAAAAGGGGGGGGGGATGACATTCTGAAAATATGGTGAAGGGGGGCACGGGCAAAAAAAGGTTGAGAACCACTGCTGTAGGAGGTTAGGGGAATATGCGTGACATATAAACATATTCTATGCTGCAATATGAGACAAAGGGCAGACCAAGAAGAAGGCATAGCTTCCTATCCATGCGAACGTCAGCAGCTTTTCAAGTTTTGTTTACAAATGGATTGTAATGACAAGAGTATCGACTTCATTGCACCGGGTTTTATCCTATATGGCTGGGTCTCTTTCCGCAGGGAGGTCTGCCGAAAGTGTCGCACAATGCACGAACTCCGTATCTCCAGCAACAATGCCCAGGAGTCTCGATAAAATCGCACTTGTGAACCGAAAGGCGTTCTGCGCCTCGGAACAGGACACAATAGATTACGGAACCATATTTAGACACAATTCAAGATTGGTGAATCAGTCATGTGCACATGTAGATTGGCGTCGCAGACAGCAGAGTACATACTCCAAGACTGCCCAATAATACAACATATCTAGGCAAACCCTCTGGCCTAGAGGACAGTGGAAGATTCTATGCACCAGCTGAGTGAACTAAAAAGGACAGTTAAATTCATACAAGAGACAACATTGCAGTTATAGGCATATTTCAAGCGAACAAAAGAAGAAGAAAAAGAACCGAACGACGTAGCCCGGAATCGAACCCACAACCTTCGGAGCGCGAGGCAGGCGGCTTAACGACTTCCCCACGGCGACTCCCCGGAAGTCTGGCTTCTAATGTTCTAACGGTCGCCATTTTTTTTCTTGCCTCGTGTGTACCAACAAAGACAATGATCGAAACGTTCGTTGCCGTATGGTTATGTGTGGTTCGTTTGCGGAGCTTCCGAGTTATTTTACGTTCACTGGCTTTTGTCATGAGCTTCACAGCAATCTCTATGTTGTCGCCACCATTATCATCAATAATTCATTCTTATTTTATGAGTGTCAATTAATATCCATGTCTTCGTTTCAGTTTTTTAAAAATACATGACATAATTGAATTGTTTGATTAATTGATTGATTGATTCAAGGATCATTTTCAGCATAAAAAAAGTAAAGGATCCTTTTAAATGCCCTGAGACATGTTGGGTATCTGGTGATGGTCATATCTTTATAGACTAAACGGCACAAGATTGATGATGTGCTAAATACAACGTCGTCTGCCCTAAATTTCCAGGATATTTCCTGGTACCCATTTAAGGTTGCGTCAATCTGGGAGCCCAGGTCAATATTTACAAAAAATGTCGCAATGAGAATTCGAACTAGTGGCCACCCGGCCAGTATGCTAGCATGCTAGCCGTTGCGATCCACCGATTAGTCGTATATATAACGTCCACAAAATGAAACTGGGTGAAAGTCAGCAGCCCATCCACGACGCCGGAAACAGACAAAGGGAAGCCAATATCCAGCCAGTCATCCGAAGAAAACCGAGATGAGCACCCTGACGACGGCAGAGAGGACGCTCCGATACCGCCAATATTTACCGATGAAGAAATCGCAGAGATGAACAGGGATCATGAACTCAGGTGCAAGGAATACAGACGGCGCATGGCAGAAAAAGACAAGAAGTACAAGAAACACAAGGGAAAACCAATGCCCCACCATTTCTATAAAGAATGCCCAGATCTAAACACGGATGACGTACACCCATGACCATACTATATAGATGAAGGAGAGATCGTCCCATGGCTGACCACAGAGGAAGAAATCGAAAGACAATAAAAACTCAAACTCGAAAGAGAACAAAGGCACAATGAAGAAAATGAAAACATCGAAAAGCTACTAAGGGGTATACATAAGGAAGGAGGCAAAAAGACCAAATAATAAGTCCTTATAAGGACTGTAACCAGAAGAGCCAGAAACTGCCACCAATAAAAGAAACCACCAGGAGACGGGCACAAAGGTCAACCGCCACAAACCCCCCAGCTGACGTCATAGACACAAATCAACATAACCAGTCAGAGATAGGACAAGACATGAATTAGGGTGAATGAACCCACAAAAGCCACGGACCTCAACAATAACCACAGCTGAAGAGGCAGATTGAACTAGGCCTAATTTGGAATTGTTGTTTTGAAATTTGGAATTGAAACTGGGCGACTTTAGATTGTCCCAAGGTGCAGTGGCGTCGACTGGAAGCTGCAATGGAGAATAAAATATTATCAACATCAAGTGAAGATATAGAAATAATTTCTAGTATATTAGCAGCGGAAGGATTATACAGGGGCAGAACATGACAAGCTATTAGAAAATCGATAAAACCAGCAGATTGTGGCTCTTCTAGCATTCATAATGGGTTGGGGGTGGGGGGGGGTGGGGTGGATCTGGACACTGACAACATACGATATGAGGTGTTAGAGACAGATAGAAGAGAACTGGAGGTAGAAAGGATGACACAAGGCTGGAGGAGTTTCCTCATGTAAAGGTTGACGGCCTATATAATTTGGGTGGTTAAACGCTAAAGAAGAAGGAGGAGGAGAGGAGGAAAAGGATGGGGAGAATGCAAAAGAAGATGAAGAAGAAGAGAAGAAAAAGGCGAAGGAAGGGGAGGAGGAAGCAGAAGAAGAGGGAAGAAAGAAGAAGAAGAAGAAGACGACGAAGAATAAGAATAAGAAGAGGAAGAAGAAGAAGAAGAAGAAGAAGAAGAAGAAGAAGAAGAAGAAGAAGAAGAAGAAGAAGAAGAAGAAGAAGAAGAAGAAGAAGAAGAAGAAGAAGAAAAAGAAAGGAAGAGGGGGAGGAGAAAGCAGAAGAAGAGGAAGAAGGAGGAAGAAAGAAGAAGAGGGAGAAGAAGAAGAGGAAGAAGAAGAAGAAGAAGAAGAAGAAGAAGAAGAAGAAGAAGAAGAAGAAGAAGAAGAAGAAGAAGAAGAAGAAGAAGAAGAAGAAAAAGAAAAAGAAGAAGAAGAAGAAGACGCAAGGCAGTACAGTTAGGGTTTCTCTGGCGCCTTACCGTCTTGACAAACGATAGTTTGTTAGATTGTACTTCATAAAAGACAGTTATCAATTATCAGTTGGGGTATCTTAATTGCACCCCGGACACTCTGATGTGCTCAGATCCTCCCCCCTCCCCCAGCATGTGCATCAGCGTCCGGCGGCTAATAGTGCCAGTTCTATGTTGGTTGACGAGGCTCCTCGTTTTCCCGATGTACATCTCGTGTCTCGCCGTGCCAATTCTTACTCCCAAGTCTTTCTTTCTGGACAGCGATGTGGATTCACTGACGTCAAAATCCTCTGTTCTCGACGTATCTTTAAGGACGATAATAACATCGGCACGATCCGTGGGCTGACCATCTACAGGGGGTGCAGAGCCAGCCAGTTTATCAGCTCGTTCATTTCCCTCGACTCCCGCATGTCCGGGCCGAAGATGAAGGTGACTTTACGGACAACAGACCTCCGCAGCAACTCAGTCCACTGTCTACGTACAGATCCAGTTTCGACTTTCCGAATCATGCTCATTGAGTCACTTAGTACACACACGTTGGTATAATGCTGTGATTCCAGCCATATGAAAGCCCATGTAACTGCCATCACCTCCATCGTCATGCTGCTCCTGGCCATAGAGTGGGCATCACTGGATTCTTGAACGGTTCAGAAAAGACATAATGTCTACAACCCATGGCGGGGACCAGGAATGGAGTTATACCTCTCCATAGCACAAAGCCTGGGCTAAATTGTAGAGACCATATTTTTGCCCATGCAGCATGGTCCCTCTCTTGGCCCTCCTAGTTTACTCCAGAGGAAAGGTAACACAAATACATCTGGAACAAGACAAGCTGCAGAAGCTGTCGGTCTAGCAAAGCAATACTTAAACTGTGCGCATGTCGGAGCATCGATCCTAGACCAGTTGCCAACCAAGGCTTAGGGCATGGTCTACCTAGCCATAACATTTTGTCTTTAGGTTGCATTTCCTAGCACCAGGATAAAGCCCGTACCCTCCTTATTGCGCTCCTCAGACCAAAGCAGATGACACAAGGGAGTGTCGGGTTTGGTGAGCGTCGCCTAACATTCGGCACTAACAGAAAGCAAATAGTACCGTCTACTATCATACGGTAGCTCAGTCATATCTGACTGAGACCTGATACGCACGAAGCTAGGGCTTCAGGGGATGGTAATAAAGATAGAAATACTATATACGAGGGCGAGTCAATAAGTAAGTCGCACAGTCCTGTGGGATGGCAGGTAAAAGTAGTTGGTGTTTTCTACAGGTGTCATTAGGTGACAGCAGCATCGAACTTTATATTCCCGTTCGTCAGGTGGCGCTAGGTGTCGCATGAGTATCGTAGCGCATAAACAAAATGGCAACTGTACTTACGGAGTGTACACCCAAAGAGCAAAGTGCTGTTGTGCGTTTTTTGTGTCTGCAAAAGGACTGCCTGCAAAGGCCATTCATAAGAAAATGCTTCCTGTTTATGCTGATAAATGTTTTTTCCCTTAAAGCGGTGCATAGCTGAGTAGAATAATTTTCTCAAGGACGCTATAAAATTGTTGATGAAATCCGATCTGGTCACCATGTTGAGATTGCAACAGAAGCATCCGTGCAGCGGGTAGAGGAAATAATTAGAGGTGACAGGAGAGTAACGATAGACTCTGTAGAATCTGCAATAGGGTGCTCATATGGTTCAGCATACAGCATAATGCATGATCGATTGAAATTTAAGAAAGTCTGCTAGAGGTGGGTACTCAGGCAATTGAAAGAGGAACACAAAATGAACCGATTTGGCCGGTCCTTGCATCATCTCTGTCGATACGAAGATGAAGGAGAAGACATGCTGAACAGGATTGTTACTGGTGACGAATCATGGGTGCATCACTACCAGCTCGAATCAAAGCATGCTTCAATGCAATGGAAACATCCTTCTTCGCTTTGTGTCCAAAAATTCAAGGTTACGCCATCAGCAGGGAAGGTTATGCTGACAGTGTTCTGGGATTGTCAAGGAGTGCTTTTAACCAATTTCAAGAAGAAAGATGATAATGTGACTTCTGAATCGTACTGTGAAGTTCTATTGATGCTTCATGATGCAATTCGAAGAAAACGCCCATGACTGCTGACTAGAGGAGTGTTGCTTCTTCATGACAATGCCAGACCACATACGGCTCGATTAACTCAGGAAAAAATTAACCAACTAAGGTGAGAAGTTCTGGAACATCCACCTCACAGCTCCGACTTAGTGCCAGATTCCTGCTGACTTCTCGATCATGGTAAATATACTGTGTGAAAAATCCAACAGCTGGTCAACTAATAATGTAGGCTCAACTCTAACAGCAACAACGATAGTGAACTGGAGCCGCAATAAATGAACGTTAATATAATGGATCCAGACAAGTGCCTTGATAAAGTTAAACGCTATTTAATAGACAGCTTCTTACAGATTCAGTTATATATCATATCTCGTTGCCTCTTTCGGATCGCCTGTTATGACCAGGACAAAATCCGAACTACGAGTGCCAACATAATTAGATAATTCTATATATTCTACTGACCTGTAAAACTAGTGGCCATAGTCTGTATCTAAATATATCTGTGTATCACTTTGGGTTCAACCAGTCTGTCTTTCCGTTGCCTGTATTCTTGTCTAGGTTCGTGTCCTCGATTCATAAAATCCATGGCGCTATTATCTAAGATCTTCTTCTTCCATTATATATTATCTTTTCATCCATGGATCAATACTAACAGCTTCGAGCCACAGTAGATTGTCTAACGATCGCAAATTCTTGCTTCACCTTCGGATGTCCCTTCCAGTCTGTTTATTGTCAAACAACGTCAGTGCCATGTTCCCGTTGGTGCGCACTTGTTTTTGTGCGTGGTTTTTACATATCGGCTTTCCCGATATTTTTCATCACATCATCATCATCACGTCTGCACGCTATGTGGCAGTATGCCCCCTCCCTTTAAAAAAAATGATGAAATCATTTTTCTTCATCATCACGAATTTAAACTGACATATAGTAGTGCAGACGTAGTGATTAGCAAGAAGTTATGGTCCTCTATAACTCATCCACACAAAAAAAATATTATATGACGGGCACGCCCAACTATCTACAAACCCGCGGTATACGTCGTGTAGCCAGCCCATGGGGAGGCTGTGCTAACTAATTTAACAAATTAGTCCCTCATTTGTCCGAAGACAAGCGTCCTCTCTAGGTCAATACCTGGAGTAGGGGACGTGTTTGAATCATGGGTACCACTCCATCCAAACCAGTGAATGCACTATCTGAAATCTATCTATATATCAGTGTCAAGTGTGAGGAGATGATATCTGCCTATGAGATGTAGACGTCGTTATCGTTTTACTTGCCCACTCACAGCGACTTATCCCAACATCGTTGACTAACCATGCAGGTACATACTGTACTGGAACTATTTTATTTGTGATAACAGCATATTTGTGGCTGTATGTATTTATCGATCGCGACTAGATAACCCTGTAATCATCATGTATGAAATATTTACTAAAACATCATAACGCAATAATTCTTAATAAATAACACGTTCAACTAATTATCATACTAACGAATAATCAACCACTATCTAATATCCGTGAAATGCACAATTATTATAGTTCAATGTACGTGGTTTTTACATATCGGCTTTTCCCGATATTTTTCATCACATCATCATCATCACGTCTGCACGCTATGTGGCACTTAGCCCCTAGCAATTTTCACGTTTTTGGTCCACTGAAAACTCACCTTGGCGAGAGACATTTCGCGAATGAAGCCGAAGTTGAATGTGAGGTGAAAATGTGGGTTAGAAAACAGAGCACGCAGGTCTATGCAGCCGGTTTAGGAGGACTGACAAAACGATGGCATAAGTACATTAATGTTGGTGGAAATTATGTTGAGAAATAAAGGGACAATGTATGTATAAAAATAAACTGGTTTCAAATTGTTATCATATATAGTTATTTTTCTACAGCCATTTGTGACTTCGTTATTGACTTCCCCTCGTAAATGATGATGATGATGAATAAATTAAAGAAAATAATAGGAGAATTAAATAGGAGCACAAGATTTTTAAAAAAAATTTAATTCTTTGACATTTCTGTCTTTGTCTGTCATTGTACGTATGTTTTGTGTTGTTCTTGATTATGTAACTCTCTACTAAACCAATGAAATGCCCTTACCGCACTGCCGACTACGTAAAAGTTTTGATTAACATCATTTTGCAACAATATCAATATTGTTATTTCTCTTATTCCCAGATTAAGAACTACACTACGCGGCTAACTGCAGCTATTGGAACTATACTGTGTGGCTACCTCCAGACATCGAAACTATAATACGTTGCTAATTCCAAACATCCGATCTACAAAGAAGTGTGGTTGTATACAGGAATCGTAATTGTTAAGTACACAATGACCATAACTATCACTTATGGCTTGGTATTTACATCAGAACTAAGAACTCCAGAGTCTGTTTATAAACAGACATCAGAAATATAAAGCATTGCTGTATACAGAAACCAGAATGATAAATTATCTCAATATTATATATAAAATAATGTATATATGTACATTAGAACTATAAATTGTGGCACTGTACACATATTAGAAGTATAAGATGTGGGTGTATACGGAAATCAAAACTATAAAGTACGGCCAAACAGAGATATTACAACTGTAAACTGTGGCTAATTACATGTATTAGAAGTATAAAGTGTGGTGTTATAAATGGTCATAACTATAACGTGTGGCTAGAGACATTTATAAGAAACAAAAGCTCGAAAGTATAGTTATAAACAGCCAGACTATAAAGTGCTGCTGTCTCAGAGTTTCATAACTATAAAGAGTGATTTCATCCGAGTATGCCGTCTGGCCACCTCCACACAACTGAACTGTAAAATATGACATTCTCGAGATATTAACCTATAAAGTGCGAACATCTCTGGGCGTCACATCTATGAAGTGCTTCTGTGACTCAGAATTATAAATTGCAATATATATTATATAGTCGTACAAACTATAAAGTGTGAGATTAACAGTCGCAGGCCGTGTAAAACTTTCCTAACCCCAGAAAAGAGAACTATATTGTCGCTAAAGATAGACATCTCAGCTTATATTGTGTCTGTAGACAGACATCAGAACTATAAAGTGTGAGTATTCAGCCACGCGAACCATAAAGTAATTATAACCCCCAATCATAACTACAAAGTTTGTCAAGATGCATCCATAAAAAAAAAACTATAATGTGTGACCATATATAAAGTGTGGCTTTATATAAAGTTTGGCCATATATAAAGTGTACATAGCACTAGCCATCAGCTTTATAGCGTCTGATTTTTTTTTCATGCGCCACAAAACACACACTGACGACATCCCAAAGAGCACAAGATGTACACAAGTTGGAACCAGTTTGCGATATCGCTCAAGGCTCGAGACTGAAAGAAAACGCACAGACCCATTCAGCTAGTGCTGCTGACTGAACAATGCCAGAAGAAACCATCCACGTAATAATTGTAGCCCCTATACAAGAAAAAGAGCAAACGGTGATGAACGAAAAGGCTCACAGAGAGTCGATGCTAGGGAACGAATTACACCAGAGTTCTGTGGACGATGAGAGCTTTCTCAAGAAGAGCAAAAAACGGTTGGCCGATAGCCAAGTTGTGAATAAGATCCAATATGCTAAGAAAGAATCCCCGAACAAACTAAGCTTCCTCCGCAAACTCTTCATCACATTTGCCACCTCGACGTGTTTCACGTTTCTGATGACAATGTTGATGTTTATACCTCTATCCAAGGTGGGCTATCTTACATTGATATGTTAGAGGTTTATGTTGACAATGTTGATGTTTATACCTCTATCCAAGGTGAGCGATGTTACCTTGATATGTTTCACGTTTCTGTTGACAATGTTGATGGTTATACCTCTATCCAAGGTGAGCTGTCTTACATTGATATGTTAGAGGTTTATGTTGACAATGTTGATGTTTATACCTCTATCCAAGGTGAGCGATGTTACCTTGATATGTTTCACGTTTCTGTTGACAATGTTGATGGTTATACCTCTATCCAAGGTGAGCTGTCTTACATTGATATGTTAGAGGTTTATGTTGGCAATGTTGATGTTTATACCTCTATCCAAGGTGGGCTATCTTACATTGATATGTTAGAGGTTTATGTTGACAATGTTGATGTTTATACCTCTATCCAAGGTGGGCTATCTTACATTGATATGTTAGAGGTTTATGTTGACAATGTTGATGTTTATACCTCTATCCAAGGTGAGCGATGTTACCTTGATATGTTTCACGTTTCTGTTGACAATGTTGATGGTTATACCTCTATCCAAGGTGAGCTGTCTTACATTGATATGTTAGAGGTTTATGTTGGCAATGTTGATGGTTATACCTCTATCCAAGGTGAGCTGTCTTACATTGATATGTTAGAGGTTTATGTTGGCAATGTTGATGTTTATACCTCTATCCAAGGTGGGCTATCTTACATTGATATGTTTCACGTTTCTGATGACAATGTAGATGGCTATACCTCTATTCAAGGTAAGCTATGTTGCCTTGATATGTTACAGGTTTCTGATGACAATGTTGATGTTTATACCTCTATCCAAGGTGAGCGATGTTACATTGATATGTTAGAGGTTTATGTTGGCAATGTTGATGTTTATACCTCTATCCAAGGTGGGCTATCTTACATTGATATGTTAGAGGTTTATGTTGACAATGTTGATGTTTATACCTCTATCCAAGGTGAGCTATCTTACATTGATATGTTAGAGGATTATGTTGACAATGTTGATGTTTATACCTCTATCCAAGGTGAGCGATGTTACCTTGATATGTTTCACGTTTCTGATGACAATGTTGATGGCTATACCTCTATTCAAGGTAAGCTATGTTGCCTTGAAATGTTACAGGTTTCTAATGACAATGTTGATGTTTATACCTCTATCCAAGGTGAGCTGTGTACCTTATATGTTACCTTGACATGTTACATGTTTCTAGTGACAGTTTTTATATTGATCCATCCATCATGTGCCATGCCGGTAAGCGTGGTCGGTCATGTTTTGCCATATCACTCGATCACCAGAGCCGTGGATCAGCTCCGTGCTCCTGTCTCGTCTATACCACGAGGCCAAGCCATCCAGATATTTGCTTCTAGGTCTTCCCCTTGGTCTGTTCCCTTCGATCTTGCCAGTTGTCACCAAGTTCTCCAAGTTATTTCTTCTCATAACATGCCCAAACAATTTTGACTGTCTACGTCTGATGACTCTAATCAGTTTACGATCTTCTTGATATTGATATTTTAACAAATTCAGTTCCAAACAGAAAGTAGGATTTGACCAGACAACACGTAGGTTTGGATCAAACAAAAATGGATGGCACACTATGGGAAGTAGCGGTGTGTCACAGTCATGACTTAAAAGTTAATAAGGTAGCAGATATATTGTATTATAACGCAATGACAACATTTTGGCGATATAAGCCCATTGTAGATACGGGTAGTCGCTTAAGACGATTAATCATCCCATGGTATTCATTCAGTTTAGCGAATGTAAGCTATGATGTCACAAGTAGCTATACGCTTTCGTTGCTATCCGCTTTCACTGCTATACTATTTCGTTGCTATACGCAGCGAAAGTTAACAGCACACCGGAAGTAAAGTAGCACATAATGGAATTCACAAGTATCCATTGACGCTCGTAGAAGTAAAATAAGCTAGCAGAGATTATAGGACACGCTAAAGGATCTCCAAATGATGATAGAGCCTCGCTGTGGAAACAGTTGTACTTCGACGCATGATCAACCAAAAAAGGTGTCATCATTAGCCGGGGCAAACATCCACCGGAAACCACAGCTATGGAATTTCTACTTCTATGAGTGCCAATCCATACTCGTGAATTTGTGATTGAGCTGTCTTAGTGGCTTCAAGGGAATCCTAAAACAGTAAAACCTCGGTTTTCGTTGCCTTTGGGTATCGTCGGTTTCGTTTTCGTCGATTTTTCCGCGAAATATTCGTCTCAGGTTTCGTCGGTTGCCTTGGATTTCGTCGGCGAGCCTACATGACATCACTGCTAATTGTGCGAAAACAATTGGACCCACGCGTTCTTCTGCTCAGTTTGGCGTTGTTTTTCATTGTGTAAGCATCACTTGCTAATAATAAAATACGAGATTGGCATTAAGATTGCTGAAATCAGCTGCATGTACGAGGAGTCGCCATCCACGATGAGTTCCAATGCGGCAAAAAAAAAAAAAAAAAAAAAGAGGAAGAAATAAATTAGGCTAATATAGCGAACGGCTTGAATGTGCAAACGAAACATAGATTGCAAACAACTGAAGATGTGGAACAGTTATTATTAATTTGGATAAATCAAAACCAGTTAGATGGCGATTTTGTTTCGGAGGCAATCATATGTCAAAATGCCAGACTGTTTATGCTGATCTCATAAAGAAAATGCTTGGGACGAATGGTAGGGTACTTAGTGATTTTAAGGCCAGCAGAGGATGGTTTGATTAAAACATTCAAGAGGCGAATTGCCATGCAGTGTTACTAGGCACGACGAAGGTGCGAGTTCGGACAAGTCTGGGACCGAAAATTAGTATTAGACACTATATGTATTCTGCATAAAATGTGTTTTGGGTAAGTATTTTGGAGTTTATAGAACGAATTAATTGGATTTACATTGATTCATATGGAAATAATTGCGTCGGTTTTCGTCGGTTTCGGATTTCGCCGATTGTTTTCAGACGGATTATCGACGAAAACCGAGGTTCTACTGTATATGTATTTCTGAAATAAAGTAACTCGTTAGCTATCCCACATATCGCTGCTAGTTACAGCCGTACATGAACCGGCATTATCTCATAGCAGACAGGTCCTTTGCAAAATGCTGCTCTCATTTTCCCCGCCTCATGCACCCTCATGCCCAAGGTATATGCAGTAACTTGTGTCCGTATGTTCATTCAATGTATGAATGTACACTTCTACGAGCGTCATTGTTTATGCTTACAAAATCAATTTGACAATGTTTTTTTCCCTATGTAAATATAACATGCACATTTGATGAATGAAAGATGAGTGATCCAAAGGGCCGAATGTAAGACGGGCCTGCGTGCCCAATATGTTACCCTTTTAAAATAAAGTTCGTTCATTCGTTCGTTCGTTCGTCCTAGAGCTGACCGACTCTTGCCTCTCCTTCCAGAAACCAGGCCTTCCATCAATGATCTCTCCCAAGCTACTGTGACGTCTAATGTGGCTAAAGTATTTCAGTTCCTGAGACATGATAATGTTTATGAGCCAGGTTTCTTCATTGTTCAGGGCTTGTAGGATTTCAGCATTTTTTCCGTTCTTTTTCTTCATTCACGATATTCTAAGAAATTTTCTATAGTATTTTCTTCTTTTATGATGGTAGAAGTATAGGGTCGCATTAAAATGTTTGAAGAACTACAAAATGTGAACAGCTCTTTTAACTGGCTGAGCTACACTTTTCTGACGTAGAAGATATTTCCACGGAGCCATCATTATTGTGTGCCTGTACTACATGTAAAATTCCCCCATGTCGCTTCACAGATCTCCGTCCTGAGTGTTCTGAATCATTTCTTTTGATGCCATTACTTTCTGCCACTGCTCTAAACCACCCAGTATCATTTTTGTCGGTCAGGTATCTACCGTTGACATGTCCAGTTGTCACGATGTTCTTCATAGCCCTCATTCTCATTACACGAACTGTGTGTCTTTCTTACTGCCAACAAACAAACAAACAAACAAACAAACAAACATGTTCATTTACTGCCAGTTTGACCGGGGGGGGGGGGGGGGTCTTGAGCCTGAGGAAATAAGACCCTCTGGCTAGTACAGTCGCCGCTAACTGAGCAGGTTAGTTTTATTTTTGCTCCCGACAGAAAAAACCCTCCACGCCTTACCGATGATTCAAACCCGGGTCTCCCGAAGGAGAATCCGGTAATCTAGCCACTCGGCCAGCCGTTCCTCTTTCTTACACTAGCGTATAATGTTAGTCCCTTCCATGCAAGCGCATTACTAGTTACCTTTGCTGTCCAAGAAGACATCAGCAAGATGAATTTAATGACGACAAAACACACTGATCTCTCTCTCTCTCTCTCACACACACACTCACACACACACACTCTCACTCTCTCTCTTTCACACACACACCCTCTCTCTCCCACCCCCCCCCCCCGCCACACACACACACACACACACACACACACACAAGAAAAGAGTTCTTCAGGACTACATTGGGCCAATATACTGACTTGTTTCAAACCGGTTCCATATATTTTGATACAGCACCTGGGAATATCTCTTCAATACAGGTGATTATCGGAACTATATTCTTTGATGAATGTCCAGCCGAGCCGTTTATCCCCATCTACATGGTCGTGGGAGGAATAGTGGCCTGTATCCGGGATGTACTCAACTTGTGCCTACGATCATGCCTCTCTGACCAGGCCTACTACGATTACGATGTCCCGATCACTCTGGTGGCATTTACATACACCATGGCGGAGTTCGGTTGGTTTGTATACGGTCAGTGTTGAACTGTTCATTGTTTCTTGGGCTTAAAATGCTGCTGCTGCTGCTACTGTTGATGCTTCTGATGCTGCTACTGTTACTACTACTACTACTACTACTACTACTACTACTACTACTACTACTACTACTACTACTACTACTACTACCACTACTACTACTACTACTACTACTACTACTACTACTACTACTACTACTACTACTACTACTACTACTACTGCTGCTGCTGCAGCAGCTGCTGCTACTACTACTACTACTACTACTACTACTACTACTACTACTACTACTACTACTACTACTACTACTACTACTACCACTTCTACTACTACTGCTATTGCTGCTGCTACTTCTGCTGATGCTGCGGCTACTACGGAGACATTAGCAATTACCTCCTGTGGTATACTAAGATAGAAATGGGAGAAGAATCCCTAAATCATAGTAGCCAACTATTATACGGAAACTAGAAATTGGCTTGTACAGGTAATGTTTCCTAATAGAGGCCAGGAAAGCGCTGAGAAGAAATCGCATTCATCTGAGGGGAAATTTCACTCTTGAAAATCTGACTCGTGTTGTCTTTCAGCCACACTCTGCTCTCCAAAGGTTTGTTAAGTGTTGAATAATTTCTAACTTAAACACACATAAAACCATACAGAAAATGACAAGAAAATAAACAGATTTCCACCATAAATTATCACGGTATAATGGGATAACATGAGGGAAAAGGGTTGTTCAACTGCCATATCAATTTTACAAAACTCAAAACATGACACATCAATAAAACATAATAAGAACACTAATTCTCTATCTCAATAAGTAACCGTTCCTGAGTCCATTGAATGTAATAACTATGTTAACACAAGTCTTTTGACAATTCACCACCGGAACTCATTTAGAAAGTCCAAAAAAGTCCATCACAAGATCTAATATCTAATGTTCATGTTTTCCTTATCGAGATTATACGACTACCAAGTTCAGTACACCACCACATTGACTAGATTCAACAGTCTCTAAGGTTATAACACCCTTTATAGCAGTGGTTCTCAACCAGTGGGGAATTCCCCCCCCCCCCTGGGGGGAATTTGAGGGTTTCCATGGGGGAACTAAGAGTATTTTAAGATCGAATTAATACAAAGAACCGATTACTTGATATTGTTTTTCCCTCCATACTTTACGGTTCTGTACTTCTCGCCCTTCTGAAATTCATTTTATAACGTAAGTAGACCCGCAAATCACGTTTTATGTAGACGTCTAGACTTGTTCTAGTATGTGTTATTAAATTTAGCTTCCATGTTTACGTATACTGTGTAGGGACAGGGGGAATTTATAGGGAGGAAGTAAGAAAGGGGGGGGGGGGAATAACGTTCTGAAAATATGGTGAAGGAGTGCATGGTCAAAACAGGTTGAGAACCACTGCTCTATAGTAACGATGTTCAGGTAGGTGTCTAGAAGAGTCCTTGAAAATCATAATACTACTGCGGTCAGGACAGGGTCTGTTTGGCCATATTAAGCTAACGGGTAATCAAAGGATACTTTCTGTGGTCCACCATGTTGGGGTAGATTCTGCTACATGAGGAGTCAAATGATGATAAACGGAGATACGCTCTTTCATTAATATCAGGACAATCTCCTCATCCTGCATTGAGGACCTTGACCCTCTTGATGACATTATTCAGCATGTCATATATATCCCAGGGTTATGTCAAAAATACCACCTTTCCTGTTGAGAATAAGTACCCCAACATATAACCATACTTATAGAAAAAGGGGATGAAAAAGAAACAAAAAGAAAAAGCAAAAGGCGAGAGAGAGAGAGAGAGAGAGAGAGAGAGAGAGAGAGAGAGAGAGAGAGAGACACAGACAGACAGACAGACAGACAGACACGGAAGGAAGGTGAGGGGATTAGCACATAGGGGCAGGCTAATCCAACTTTGCCTTGGTGGATACCATCACTCCAACAATCTGACGCGTCTCTTCACCTCTCACATCAACAGGATATGTCGCCTTCACTCTGGTGCTGTGCTGGTTGATTATTCTTATTTTCTCAAGGCCCAAACTCTAGATTATCTGGTTGGCTAACAGCAGAATAACACATTGACACAGTCCTGGCATTGCCTGTCTTCTCCATGATAAATGATTGCATAACATTACATCATATGCATGGCAATTATTTTATATTTATAAAGAAAATCATGATTAATTACCCCATACAACAATGCACACATAAAGAACTTTATTCTCTGGGTAATATATATGTAAAGAGAGCATAAATGATAATTCTGGAAACTATCATCCCTAAAAAGATCATAAGTAATATCTCAAAAAAGTATAACGATAGTTCTTTTCCAAATGATAAGTTACACACGCAGATTCCAAATGAATAGAAAGGAAGAAGTTCATCCCTCATAAGATATAGGAACTGAACCAAGAAAGATATTCATTCAAATTCTCCAAGTCAAAAAATAATCACTTATATCATCTAGATAGTTCTAGATTTAAATCTCGACTTCTCTTATCATAAAGGACAATAGCTCAACCTAAATTTGAAATCCCTCTTATAATATTGACTTTTAATATTACAGGTTATTATTTAAAAAAAAAAAAAGAGTACACTAACCTCAGCCAATAAAAACACATTTTATCCTGTAAGGAAAAAGACATATGTTTCCCAGAAATGCATTTTGTGAATTGTCCCTACAATGAGCAATCTTGAGGTAAATCCATCCCAAATTTGCCTAATTTAAATATACCAACTCAATTCCTCTCTTTACGGCAATCAGACTCATCCTAATTGGTTGTTTGTCTGTCGCGACCACCTCGTAAGCTCGCAGGTGTCAGCTACCGAAGTTTTGGGACTGTGGGGGAGCATGTTGTTGACGACTCTAGCATGTCAATTTCTATAAGAGAAGGGGGAAGGTGGTTATACATTACATTTAGAAAATACAGGTGTGGTTTGCCTCGGGTGCCCTTTAACATTGAAGTAGTTTTTCTCTCTGTATTATTGTTGGGTTTCTGAATTTATCGGGGCTGAAGATAAGAAATGTCACACCTTCTACGGACAACAATCCCTTTCAAAATAATTTGCTAAATGTGGCTAGCCGGTCTCCCTGGCCTATGAGTTAGTGACTTTCTCCATAATCCTGTATATTCTCGTGAGTAACATGACGTGCTTGAGAATCGGTGGTGGTTCTCTACACGTCGGTAACTTACGGGGTAACTGAGCCGTCGCTCAGAAAGCAATGACAAACTACTGAGCAAGAAATCAACAGTCAGCTGAAAGATGCTGATGTTGACAGCGATGTCCTGTAAAGGATATGTGAAAAAAATGTGGCTGATTTGATCACATGATTATTAATCTGAAAATGAGGTGAGCCCTAATTAAAACTTCGCTTCTGTGGTTGAATGGGGTAGGTGTAATGGAAAAAAAAAATTTACTGTTACTACGCAGATAACAAAGACGACGACTAAGAAGAAAAAGACTACTCAGTCCTTCTTCTTCATCCCCTACTGCTCCTATAATAATAATAATAATAATAATAATAATAATAATAATAATAATAATAATAACAACAACAACAACAACAATAATAATAGACCCTCTCTTGCTATGTGGTGGCCGAGGGTTCGATCCGCATACAAGTGGATTCACATTTTTAACATTGATTCGAACTACCACGTAGACCCAGTATAAAAGGGTTTTTATACCAGGCAATGTTTTAAGAAGTAAAGGCGATCGATATGTGATTGACCACATCACCCACCGAGAGGGTTCCTTTGCTTTTACTTTGTCAATAATAATGGTTGACTGGCACCTTGCCGTCTTGACAGACGGTAGTTTGTAAAATGGAGTTACACCTCTTCATAACTCAAAGCCTGGGCTGAATTTAGAGACCATGTGTTACTCATGCAGCATGATCCCTCTCTCGGCCTGTCTAGTTTACTCCAGGGGAAAGGTAACACCAATATGTCTGGAACAAGACAAGCTGAAGAAGCTGCCGAATCAGCAAAGCAAAACTCTAACTGTCCGCCTGTCGGAGCTTCGAGGCATAAACCCTGGAGCAACTCACACCAAGCTCCCAATGGAGCATAAACCTTGGAGAAACTTATGGGAAGCTGTCAATGGAGCATTAACCCCGGAGCAACTCTCGACAAGCTCCTAATGTTTTGTCTTACCATTTCAATCCTTCTGTTCTGACCAGTCATCAATGAATGCATGTTTGTAGTTGTATTCCTTCTTCTTATATCTGACCCGCACAGAAATATTGATTTGATGTTAACTTTAAATGTATTAAGTCTAGTAGCAGTTGTAATTTCTTTTGACTTCACAAACTTTGCTACTGCTATACATTTGTTTCTTACTTTTTTGCTTTCTTATTTTAACATCTATTTCCACAACCGTGTCTGGATTGCTACCAAATTATGTGTACAATACCACTTCTTGAAGTGAAGTTTCACCAACTGAGATCGATTATCATTTGTTTAATTTATTCTTATTTTAAGTGTCTTTCCCCTAATTGGTTACGGACGCTGTTCGTAATCCCGCATACCAGCATTCGAAACACAGCTGCTCGAGATTTGGCAGCAGACAGCCTTGCGGTGGTTTTTTTATGCAAAAATATGAGTGCCGGTCGTTCAGAAAGTAGTGGCAAACTACTGAACGTAAAACTTGTCAAGACATCAACAACAGCTAAAAATGCTGGTGTTGACTGCAAACGTCATGTAAAGAATATGCAACCAACGTTTTCACCCTAATTAATTTAAGACCTAATTGTTACGACCTCTCATCACGTGTGTTTAATTTATCTTGCATCTTATTTCGTGTGTGGGACAGAAGGACATTGTCATCTGCAAAATCCAGATAATCAAACTGCTCTACTCGATTCTATTGAATTCCATTTGTGACGGTGTTGTGTTTTAAAGGGGGGGGGGGGGGGAGGGAGACGTTCTCTTGCTGTGAACTCAAGCGTAGTGCATTCACATGCTACTACTTTTAGGTCACTTGATACCCACTGCCTCAACACCAGCACACCGGCAGTTTAAGAGCGAGCAATCTTGTCCACTCGGCCACGCTGACCTCCTATGACGGTCATAATTGCTGTCTCCATAACTCAGCCTGTAGCCAGTCAGAATAATACTGGTGACAAAAGCCATTCCTACAGCACATCCGTTCTTATTTTAAACATATCAGTTAGATTTCCCCCATAATAACTGTACATTCCATGTCTGTATATGTTGCTTGTATTAAGTAAATGATCTACCCCATATTGCCTCATCAGCTTCCAGAGAGATTCTCTATCAATACTATCAAATGCCTTTTCATAATCCGAAAATCCAATCTAAAATCATTTCAAAGCATTGCTCTATAGGAAGTTTCAGAGCTCCCCTGTTGGGGAATCTAAATATTCTCTTTTATACCGGCTTCTGTGTATTTTTCATGGGCCTGGCATTGGGAGATCTGGTTTTGCTTTATTTGCCTTTCCGTTCTTCCATTTTCTTAATAGATTTAATGGTTAACCTTATTTTATGCTTTCGTTCACCTTAGGTCCAAGAAATTCTATGCACGATTCAATCCAGATGCTCTTAATCTGCTGACACCAATCTTCCGTACACATCACCTCCACCATTTGTTCTAGATATTTTATTTATTTACTAACTGTGGCCATAAACAGTGCCTAACCTCTTAATGTTTTAGTTATCGGACACTGTATTATTTTCATGTATACAAGTTTGTTTTATATCTGTTGAGTTTTTACGTCCTGTTGCTTGTCAAGAGTTGGTGATCTGAATCTACATATACACCTCTGAAAACTGTTACATCATGTAGCGATAATCTAGATGTTTTGTTAATACAGAGATCAGTGATCAGTTTGGTGTTCAGTGTTGTGGTCTGGAGATACCCACTTTCCTTCATGTATTCTTGTATGTAGACGAGCACTGATCCTATAACATATTGACTCTCTGTGCTATAATTTGTGAACAATTCTCCATGTTCATTCAATACCGCTAAAATCCCGTGATCTCTTCATAACAAAAGACCCGCTGGCTAAGTCTTCATTTTAGCTTTCCTGGTTGTTGCGGACTCATGATATGTGTTGAGAAGGGTGAAGACAGCCCAACTACGTGCAGAGAGACATGCTTCAAATCAAAAATCAAAGACAGGGAGCATCCCTTTAATCTTTTCTCCCGGACATGGTTGTGACTTGGGGAACGAGCAGTGTACCAGCTAGGCTGGGTCTGAGTGGGCTATTGGTAAACACTAAGGCAGATGTTGTCAGTGCTCTTTGAGATCATGTGACTAGTGTGGAAGAACATTTAAATCATCATGGCCTGGAGAGAATGGTAGGGCTGGGAGTGACCAGAAGATCTGGCCCACACTCAATATTCGGAATAAAAGGCCAGACGGACACTTAATTAGATTTGCAGCTGGTACAATTAGTGTTGGGACATTTCGCTGGTTGTTGAAGCTGGAAACGGAGCACGTATATGAATGCCCCGAGTGCTGTGATGTCAGTTCTCTCATTAGTGTTAGTTTAAGCTCTCTAAATGCTCAGTAGACAGAATAAGTGGCGGAGGTAATCATTGCCGTTCCTGCAAATGAAGCCTTGAAAACACACAGATGGTGAGAAAAGAGGCAGACTAAACACGAGATAATCTGTAGAAGATAAGAGATTGGTTCAAGTTCTGTGCGGGTCCACTGTGTGTCTTGATAGGACGAGTTTGGTGCGTACATTATCTGCTGGTCCTTTCAGTCAATTTCCTTTATTATCTTTATGTGTGCGCTTGTCTGTGTGTATATGTGTGTGCCTGTGTGTGTGTGTGTGTGTGTGTGTGTTTTCGTTTTGCTGTTGTACTTTCCTAGTCTCTTCTGACTCCTTCACTTTTTTTCGCCCACTCTCTCCCCATCTATTTCCCCCTCTTTCTTCATCTCTTTCCTCCTCTTTCCTTTCCTCGTCTCCTTCCCTCATTCTCTTCATTCACTCTCCCCCTTTTCCCTTTATTTCTCTTATCCTCTCTTCCCCCCTGTCTCCTTTCGTCATTCTCTTCACTCATTATCACCCATCCCTCTTTATCTATCCTCCTCTTTACACACATCGAAGCATTTGGGGGCATATGATACTAGACCCATATTTGTAAAGACCAACCAGCACTTGAGGGCTGATGTGGTCAGTATCACACCGAACGCCATCACGTCCCAAACATATTTCCTTGCACCCATTTTAGACTGGGTCGACTTGGGAGCCAAGGTCACTTGCACAAAAGCTCGATACGGATTCGAACCCCTGACCCCGGGATCGACAGGCACATGATTAGTCACTACCTTACCGCCCCCTTTTCACGACTTCTCCCTGGTTTTCATCAGCCGGTCTGAATGTCTGAATGTCAGAATGTCTGAATGTCTGAATGTCAATGCTAATCTGCGCCTGTTTCCTTTCCAAGCTTCCACTTACGTGCACCTGCGATTTCGTAATGTGATGAAGAAGGCTCGGTGACAATTCTTTCTCGCCCTCTCTCTCCCCCCCCCCCTCTCATATCATCTCTCTTTCGCTTTCTCTCACTTTTTGTTTTTTACTCTCTCACTCTCGTTCTCTCTCTCTCTCTCTCTCTCTCTCTCTCTCTCTCTCTCTCTCTCTCTCCAACTCTTGTTCTCTCTAACATGATCTCTTTCACTCTCGCTCTCCCTCTCTCTTTGTATTTTACTCTCTCACTCTTGTTCTCTCAATTATCTCTCTCCTTCTCTCTCTCGTTCTCTCTTAATTATCTCTCGCTCCCTCTCAAGATCTCTCTCACATTATATCTCTGCTCCCTCTCAAGATCTCTCTCACATTATCTCTCCCTCCCTCTCAAGATCTCTCTCACGTTATCTCTGGCTCCCTCTCTCGTTCTCTCCCACATTATATCTTTTCCTCTCTCATACTCCCTCACATGATCTCTCCCACTCTCACTCTCTCTCACTCTTTGCATTTTACTTTCTCACACTTTTTCTCTCTAGCATTATCTCTCCCCCCTCTCTCTCTCTCGTTCGCTCTGTCATTATCTCTCGCCCCTCTCTCGATCTCTCTCACATTATCCCCATCTTCCTGTCTCGTTCTCTCCCACATTATCTCTTTCTCTCTCTGCATCTCTTACATTATCTCTCCCATTCTCTCTGACATGATCTCTCTCACTCTCTCTCTCACTCTTTGTTTCTTCCTCTCTCTCTCTCTCTCTCTCTCGTTCTCTCTCACGTTATCTTTCTCTCATCCTCTCTCACATTATCTCTCTTACTCTCACCCTCTCTCGCTCTCTCTATTTTCCCTCTCTCTCTCACTCGCTTTCACCAGTCTAGATACATATTCGAACCCCTGACCCCTCCCCCTTCCTCTTTCAGGGCCATCAGACAAGCGACTAGCCACTACTCTGCCACCCCACCTCTCCTAAAGTACTTCATGTCCCTAAACCTAGGATAGACTAATATAAAATAAGCTTAGCATACTCTACCACACAGTTGTGGAACAATCTACCACAAGAAATCAAAGACACCACCAATCATTATATATACAGTGGCAACCTGTTTGAACACTACCTCAGTACAGACTACTCCCCCCCCCCCCCACTCTAAAAATAATAATGGCAAATTATCTCAAACGACAACTAGTCAATAACATTCCCATATGTATGGCACGTTAGACTTTCCTTAGGATTTCATCATGCCCATGGTAAACATTGCCTCAGTAAGTCAGGTATTA